>JARHVA010003665.1:1375000-1785000 GCA_037957365.1 Torreya grandis
AAAATGTATACTTTGATTATTCCAATGATTAACATGTTATGTGGTATGATTTTTAGTAGGATTATAGTTATATAAAATGTCCAAATTAGTAGTTTGAATGTGGCTTGTGACACCCCATCCATAGGTCCTTTTTGCATGCTCTTATGACCCTTCTAGACACTGTTTTGCTCATTGCCAATCATCTAGAAATTTCTAAATGGTCATTCTACCTCAGCCAGACATTATTCCCTATGCCAATCATGTTCCCCTAGGTCCCAAGTCTATAGGATAGGAGTGCCCCATTTGGACTATAGCACCCTATAGAGAAGTATACCATTTTTGGTGATCCTATCCATTTACACTTTGAGCCCCTACGATCATTTTCATCTTGTCCTTATCCTTAATTAGGTTAGCCTATCATGAATACATTTGACCCATGACCAATTGTTCTCTATAAAATCCAACCCAAATCTCATTTATAAAGTGAGGTGACCAAACTTACAAAGCAACTATGAATACAAACAAATCACTAAGGCAAACTTCTCTATTCTTTGAATAAAATCACCCAACACAACTATAAACCTACTCAAATCCTCACACCAGTCCTTAGCCACTTCAAACACTGTCAATTTGACATTTGCATCTACATTACATTGTTTTACAAAGTACACTAGGTGGGAGAACTACATATGGCTTGATCTCTCTTCAGAGTATTGGTATGTAGGCAACATGCCCACACAAGGGGTATGAATTGCATATTCAGTACATATTTTACATTAACCTCCCTCTTTCTCAAGTGACTCAAATGTCATTTTATCAAACATGATGGAGGGTTAGGATTTGAAGATAAAATTAACTCTATAGTGAGTTCTATCAACAACCAACACTCAATTTTTCATAAGCACAACACAACCATCTAGAAAGTTTCAGGTCTTTGTGGTCAGTTTGGACAACAATGATAGGAATGAACAATAGCACCAGACACCAAAGCATCTACTTTTTAGTGCTCCTATCCTTTTGTCTAATGAAAGCTATATTTAGGTTTATGACACCTTTCCAATCCTGCATAGCCATTTTCAACCTCTATATTAGTCATCTCAATATATTTCTCAGCTAAGTTATATTTATTTTTACTTATTGCTATTTTTAGAAATGTGAAAAAGATAAATTGTTACACAAATTAGGGTTGTATTTATTGCTATATTCTATATTAATTTATTAATCTAGACCCTTAACAAAAATTAAAATAAAACTCCATTATTTTAAAATAAGTTCAATCATTTGGTGAACCTGACTTACCTTATTTATGCACAACAACCCTATAAATATTAAGGGAAGTTTTTTGTTGACTTTAGTATTACTTTTCTATTTTTTTTCATATATAAATCATAATTTCATATTTATGTTTTAAAATTCATCATAGTAATTTTAAAAATCATTTATTTCAAATCTTAGTAGAATATACTAGGTCCTTATGTTTTTGAAAATATCACCTTACATGTTAGTGAACTTCATATTCTTTTTATGCATATTCTAGTCCATTGTTTTTCTAATCCTAGAATACATTTATTTAATCTTCAATTTCATTTTTTAAGTTGTTTTACTTATGCCACCTAATCTCCTTGCATCT
The DNA here is from genome assembly GCA_037957365.1 of Torreya grandis. Taxonomy (NCBI): domain Eukaryota; kingdom Viridiplantae; phylum Streptophyta; class Pinopsida; order Cupressales; family Taxaceae; genus Torreya; species Torreya grandis. The sequence goes on from JARHVA010003665.1 coordinate 1,376,610, forward strand.
CTTCATTTGAGATGAAGTGCAAGACTTAGTGGAAACCCTCTTGAATTCACCCAAATTCCTCTAACTTGTCCATATACCATGGATAAACAACCAACTCACCTTTTTACTATAGATCTTACACATCTAGATTACATTAATTTATATGAGGATAATTCCAATAATGAGCAGTATGAGAATAACAATGATGATATACACACTAATATTTATGCTCCACCACATTGGGCTATTGATCCACTTCCACCTATTGTTGATGATGATGTTGCCATCGAAAAAGATTTGATTCTATAGAGTTTTAGAGAGAGACTTAGGTAACAACCCTAAGATCATGCCATTATCTTATAATCTATCATGAAAATTTAAAAGGATAAGCAAGTTGAGTCTTCCATTCCCTCAAAAAAACTAATTTTAAATGACACTATGGGGGCAACTATGTCTCAACAACCTCTTATAGTAGCCTAACCTTCATATGTGGCACCACTAGTTATGTTAGTACATCTTCACCTCTTGATGTCGCTACCCTTATGTAAGAAATTAAATATCTTCAATCCAAAGTACTACATCTTGAGCAAGGTGCCTCTAGACCAACACAAGGTTTGGACTCTTTTGCTCTACTTCATACACCATTGACATGCCATATTGTTTTTACACCCTTGCCACCGGGTTTTATTCAACCCAAGCTCACTCTATATGATGGCAAGGGTGATCTAGAGACACACTTGAGAGCTTTACATGCATCATGATTGGACTATATAACAAATGACTAGTTACTAACCAATTTATTTCCATGGAGTTTAAAAGATTATGCTCTATAGTGGTTATGTAGTCTACCGAATTAGTCGATCAAAGCATTCAATCCTTTAGCTAACATATTCCTAGCTCATTTCAACATTAAAATATGTGACAAAGTTTCTTATGGCCAAGTTACACAACATAAACAAAGGTCAAATGAGTATCTCATAGATTATGATCTTAGATATAAGACTATCTTGGCTAAAATGACTAGCCCCATGGTTGATCAAGAATTACAAGATCTCTTCAAATAAAGTCTTTTTCTAGCTTTGCATGAGTTAATAATATTCAAAAAAAAATCCGATTTCACTAATTTATGTCATACAGTAAGGAAAAGGGAAGTCAATTTAATTTAAATGATAAAATTCAAGTACACAAGCATATTAGAAACAACAAACAAGAGTAATAGTAAAGTCCCATAAAAAGTAAAGGTTAATGATAGAAAATGTCAAAATCAACCTAAAGTTAATATGGCTTCAGGGCCCCCTCAGTGAGTGTTTTTATCAACACCTCATCGATGAGCCTTTACCAATCTACCAGTATCTATAGCTAGAGTCTTACATTAGCTATTGGAATGCAATGCCCTATCTCTCCCTCCTATTAGGGAAGTTGATATGATAAAGCCTATTCCATGTGGATATGATTAGAATGCATTCTATAATTTCATAGGGCACTAGGCCACACAATGAATAGATGCATCAGTTTACGATACAAGATACATGACTTGATAGATGACAACCTTATTGATCTTGTCACTCTAGTTTAGCCTCCTCATGTAAAACAAACATAGGAAAAGGATCCAAATTGTTTCTCATATCCTTTCCCATAACATTCTAAATAGGAGATAGGGGGCACATTAGGTGTTCACCATGCATACCATGCACACCCTCCACTAGCTATATCAGGCACCTTCAATTGAGTCACATCTTTTGAGGAACATGAATGGTGTGTAGATGTATAGATAGACCTTTGATCTCCTTCATAGAGTAGGAAATAGTTGAGCATGATTCATATTAATATACACTCTTTATTGGAGCCTACACTGATCACCATCTCATTTATAGTGTTCTCATAGATAATAGATTCAGTGTGAACATGTGCACTATGACATTACTTTAATATTTGGGATATTTAGAGTAGGATATCACCATGATAGACATAATTATTAGTGGATTTGGTGGACACATATAAAGTTCATTGAGTGATATTGTACTTCCTTTACAAGTTGGTCTAGCACATGTGGACACACTATTTACTATTGTTCCTAGTGTAGGATTCTTTGACATGTTGTTTGGTTGACCATGGATCCATAAACTTTGTGTAGTACCTTTTAACATTCATAGATATGTGAAATACATTCATGCTAATTAGGTTGTTACAGTTTGTGGAATTCCATGAGTTACCACTCTCCACTTCAGAGCCATCTCCTACTATATACTCACAAGTTTCAACTCCTCCACTAGTTACAGTTCTTCCTCCAGTTGAGATTCAGACATAGTCGAAGCCTCCCTTGACATTATAAAGAGCTCATATAGTTCTATGGAGGCCTCTCTTAGAGTGACCACTAAATCATCAATAATTTTAGGATTTTGGATAGTTTTTACCTATAGTATTCACACCCAAGAGAGTATCATTGAGGTCTCATGCCTTTACACATAGATCATATTTTTAAAGAGATTCTACTATCAGATGGGTCCCTAAGATCCCATAGTTGTATCCACTTCTTAGAGTTATAGGGAGAACCCATAGTAAATTTACACTATAAATATTTTAGATCACTTAAAACATACATAAATTTTAGATTCAAAGTCTTAGCCCTTCCATCATGCTTCATGATCACAAACAATTCCTCTCCTTGATACAGGACACCATGATATAGAGTCTCTTATGAGACTCATTGGTTAGTATCATTCTTCTCAGTCTTTCTTTTACATAATTTCTCATCTTACTTTTACATAGTGTCTTTTTTGCTTACTTGTACATAGCTCATTTCAAAATGCCAAAAGTAATACAATATTTCAAAATACCAAAAATAATATAGCATGTCAAAATACAAAAGTATTCAAATAACTCAAAACACCAAAAACTTTTAAATTATACATATTATCCATGCTTTACATTTCTATTACCATGCTAGACTTATATTTTGTTGTTCTATGTTATTGTTTGTCAATTTATCTACATTACCATGCTTCATTTGATCTTTGAGTGTGTGTAGTGACACCTAAATCCTTGATTTTTTCACTCTACCCATTGAGGGGGAATATTCTACATGACTACACCATCAAGGTTATGTCATTCCTATACCACACACTATATTTATCATATTGATTACATTAATTACTAGATTACATAGATTATTCTATCAACACTCACTAGTATATAACACTTGTGTATTTCTTAGCATCTACCTAGTCTTGTACTACATGTTTTATATACTTTAACTTCTTTCTTTGATCAATTAGATGTGATAGTATTTCTAGCATTTACATGCCTTCCTTTCTTGTTTTGATTAGCTAGATGTGATTGCATTTCTTATTTCTTATTTTTTTAATTTGTGTGTGTGTTAGAACATTTTCTAATGTCCTTTACTTGTACTCTTGTATGTTCTTATTGCCCTCACACCAATCTTGATTGTTTGAATTTTTATATGTATGTGGGAATTTAAACATGTCTTGTATGCTTATTTTTTCTAGTTTGAGTGACATGTGACCATGTCCCTTATTTTCTTGGCTCCTTAGCCTCTTTTTTATGCTTCTTGTGTCTTGCCTTGTGTGCTTGTTTACTTATTTGCTTCTCAGTTGTTTACAATTCCATGATCCACATCATGCATTATCTTACTTTCTTAGATGCTATGATGGACATCATGATCTATCCCTCCTTGATAACTAACTATATTTTTAGTTTTAGTTTAGCACACTGCACATGTTATTACATTGCTATATCTATCTAGGCATATCCTTATTGATCTAACAATATCCAATACAAACTATGCTATATCTTGAGACATATTTTAGATTATCATTGATACATCATGTATTTCATAGAATAACACATTTTTAGGGCTCTTTCTTCTAAGGAAATTCATTATAGGGTCTTCATTCCTACCCTTAGAAGAGGGGACAACAAATATGGGTTTTGTCATAGAGATGAGAACCCTCTATCAGTCAAAATTAGTTTTCAGGTCACTAAAAATAGCAATCAAAATTCAAAACATGTAGAGCAGACTAAAAAAATAAGGACAAACACAAAACTTCCATCAGAAACAATAAAGGACAAGAGCATCCAATTCAAACTATAGCACCCTACAATAAAGTGTCCACTTTTTGGCACTCCTATCCAAACAACCAAAAATCCAAGATTTTTAGAAACAGATAGAAAGATAAGGTCAATTATAATTTTGTCAACTATAATGTAGTTTAGATTGGGTAGTTTTAGTATAGTTTTACTTAGGTTATCTAGATATAGGGGTGTCATACATGACATGATGTCTCTCACTTCTAGTTTCATATTGGGCAATTGGTACAACTTCTTGATTAGAATCCATGTTTTAGACACCAGTGATTAGGGTAATGTGTCTGACACATTTGCCTTCTTTTCTTTCTAATTCATTATATTATCTAGGTATTCTCATTAGTTTTGTTTCTTATTCCATCTATAGGTGGTTGGCATCATTTTGGAGTGGCTTTCATATAAGCTTAGTTCTTAATTTCAAAGTGGATTTCATAAAATCCTAATCTCCACCTTTTAGAGTGGTCAAGATTGGCCTAGTTCTTAGTACACATTTGTATATCTATGCCACATTGACATTTACAAAGCATTCATAGGCTTTATGAGCTATCTTATACAACACACATTCATACTATTATCAATTCATAGTTCACATAACATGGGCAATGATGGATCCAAAGGGCTAGCTAGCCTTTATATTCTTAAGCCACCCACTCAGAGCTATTGGACACATAATCCAAACATCAATTAACACATGCATGATCACATAGCTTCACTACATAATGGGAAATGATGGAGCCAAAGGACTATTTAGACTTTGCATTCTTGAGCCACCTACTTAGAGGGATTGGACAGATACTCTAAACATCAATTAATACACACATGATCACATAGCTTCACTACATAGTGGGCAATGATGGAGCTAAAAGACTAGATAGCCTTTGTATTCTTGAGCCGTCTACTTAGAGAGATTGGATACATAGTCCAAATATTGATTAACACATGCATGATCATATAACTTCACTATATAATGAGAAACGATGAAGCCAAAGGGATAGCCTTTTCATTCTTGAGCCACCCTTGGGGAATTGAGTACTCAGCTCCATTCATGATATTAATCTTGGTACAACACATACCTATCATCACTCATCATCACTCAACATCACAATAGGTTTTGTATTAGTTCACATACTCGATGAGGTGTATTTGTTCCTTTCTCTTCCTCTCTCTTTTACCTAGCCTTTGTACATTTTTATTTTAGATATAACATGTCTAGTAATAACTAATATACTCCTTGTGTTTTATTATAGATTTATGCTTCATTATGTGCTCTCTCTATACACACTCAACATCACACATCTTCATGGGCTTCACCCTTATAGGTAAGTTTAGGTATGCTATCTATTTTTTCTTTATCCTAGTATTTTGCTTTATTACATCACTAGAATAAATGAGGAGACAAATGTATTCATATAAAATGTCTAAATTGGTAGTTTGAGTGTGGATTATGACACCCCATCAATAGTTATTTTTTTCATGCTCTTACAACCCTTCTAGACACCTTTTTCTCATTATCAGTCATCTTGTACCTTTTAAACGATCATTTCACCTCAGCTAGAGAGTATTCCCTATGTTAATCATATTCCCCCAAGTCCTGAGCCTATAAGATAAGAGCACCCCATTTAGACTATAGCACCCCTTAGATAAGTGTCTCATTTTTTGTGGTCCTATCCATATTAACTTTGATCCCCAATGGTCATTTTCATCTGGTCCTTATCCTTAATTAGGTTGGCCTAACATAAATACATCTGACTCATGTCTAATTATACCCTATAAAACCCCATTCAAAGCTCATTTATAAATCAAGGGGACCAAACTTACAAAGCAAACAAGAATACAAAAAAAGCATTAAGACAAACTTCCCTATTCTTTGCATATAGTCACCCAACATTGTTACATTCCTACTCAAATCCTCATACCAGTCCCTAGCCACCTCAAACACTATCAATTTGGCATTTACATTTACATCACACTATTACACAAATCACACTAGGTGGGAGAACTACATATGGCTTGATCCTTCTTTGGAGTATTGGTATACAGGTAGCATTCCCACATAAAGGGTGTGGAATGCATGTTTAATACATCTTTCACACTAACCCCCCTCTGTCTCAAGTTACTCAAATGTTGTTTTATCAAACATGATAGAGGAATAGGGTTTGAAGATAAAATCAGCTCCATAATGAGTTCTATCAACAATCAGTGCTTAATTTTTCATAGGCACACTCACATAGGCACAATATAACTACCCAAAACATTTTAAGTCTCTGTGATCAGTTTGGAAAATAGTGGTAGGAACGAACAACAACATTAGACACTAAAGTATCCACTTTTTAGTGCTCCTATCCTTTTGCCCAATAAAAGCCAGATTCAGGTTTATAACACCTTCCCAATCCTACACAATATTTTTCAACCTTTGTATCAATCATCTCAGTTTATTTTCTAGATAAGTTATATTTCTTCTTATTTATTTTTATTTTTAAAAAGGTGAAAAAGATAAATTATTACACAAATTAGGATTGTATTTATTTCTATTTTTTGTACTAATTTATTAATCTAGACCCTTAACTAAAATAGGAATAAAACTCTATTATTCCCAAAGAAGTTAAATCAAGGATATAAATTGTATAAATCTTATAATTAAATTATGTTTGACCAATCTTATATTGTTAATATTGAGTAAGGAGTGAGATAGACTTCATTATCTTACTAGCAACACAATTCCCTATGAAGGTAATCTGATCAAGTGGTGTCTATAAATTATATATATATATATATATATATATATATATATATATATCACTATTATTTATTATTCTTAAAACTTTGGTGAAATTATGTTTAATAAGACATTATCATTTCATGAGTATGATTTACAAGTTTGTATGATATCTTGAAATAGAATGAGTTTTCTCTGATACACTATATGTTTAGTTTTAAAAATCATACAACACATTGGTACTTATCTCTCTATATTCATGTGCTCACATTCTACTCGTATGTGAAGAGAGGGCCATTTCCTGATGGTATTAGGGTAAGGGATCATTGGTCCATGGTTGGTATGGAAATGTTTTCAGATAATGCTCTCCCTCCCCACAATATTACTACTTTCAAGATGACACTTAATATTTCCATAGATACTAGAGTTAGGGAACTATGCTCCGAAGAGCCATGTATCTTATATGTACATTTTATTGTGTTATACTTATTATTAATATATTATCATGAAGAGTTGTAATTACTTTTTATATTCATATTATGATGTGTTCTCATGATATTAGAGATTAGTGATATATGATATAATATTATTTAATTTTTATTATCACGCTTAGATTATTTTGTATGATTTCTGATTAGATTCTCATGGTGTAATCTATTTTTTTATGAATTTGTTTTAAAAATAAAATCATACATTTATAGGTAGATCCTAGTCATGATATTACATGTGGTATCAGAGCTACAATTTTAACTCTATGACCTAATGAGTCCACTAATGTTTTCATATCCTTTTGTTGACATATAAGATGGTGAAAGCTAGAATTTATGGAGAGGGTCCATCAAATGCAAATTAATAAAACCCTCCATTTGATCCTAGTTGATTTTCCATTGAGAAGTCAAAAAAGATGGACCATAGTATCATAGCCATGAATGAGACTAAGGATCAGATTAAAGCTTTAGAATAGGTGGTTCATGGACATGAAGAGGAATAACAATAAGACATACCTAAAGAGCATCATGCTAAGCAAGCTAATCCTTGGGATGCTAGAGCTCAGGTTGCTATGGAGTTTGTTAGATACATGAAGAAGTTGAACCCACCTAAGTTAGATGAGAATATTCTAGGTGATGGGGTTGAGGCATGGCTAACTAAGATGGAAAATTATTTTGAAATTCAAAACTACTCTAAGGTCACCAAGGTTGGAGGTTGTTTCATTTACATAGATGACCATTATGCTCATGATTTTCCTCAAGACAAGTCAAAGGGTAAATGTCCTAATCCTCAGTAGGGAATATTTTAGTAGTGAATTCATGCAATAGTCAACAATTGGCAAACTAAATTTTAAGTACTACCTATAGAGCTATCAAGTACTTTATTTGACCATCTAGTTTTCATTTTGATAGATACAAGAGCCACTAAATGTTTATATCTCCTAAGATGATTATCAAGTTAACTATAATAATTGGTGTAATGGAAAATGCATGGTCAGTAAAGTATGGGAATGACTCAAAAGTCATGGTTGATAAGTGTTTAGTTGAAGCAGAGATTAGGTTGCCTAAATTCACAATAGTTGTGGATCTATATGTAAAACCACTAGGATCATATGATGTGATCTTAAGAGTCAATTAGCTTGTGAAACATAAAGCCAAGGGAGTGTCTTGATGATTTTGGAAATCAAACATAAATTCAAGGTGAGAAAAGAGAGTTGAAGATTAGATATGTTTATGTAATGCAACTCAAGGGGGATTAGGGGAAAAGGTGCAAAGTATCTATCGTGAAGATAAATGAAATGGATGAACTTAAGGAACCATATCTTAAAGATTACTCATTTATTAGATATTTTCATGATGTGTTTCTAGAAGAATTGATAGGTTTGCCTCCAAGACATGAGTTTGATTTATCTATCAACATCATATCTAGTTCAAAACCATAGTCTAAGACACTTTACAGGATGAAAACCATTGATTTAGTTGAATTAAAGGCTCAACATTAAGAATTTTTGGATAAAGGGTTGATCAAGACAAGTGTGTCACCATGGGTGCACTAGTTGTATTTATCAAGAAGAAGGATGGTACCCTTCAACTTTGTATTGATTACAAAATGTTTAATATGGATACCATTATAAATAGGTATCCACTACCTCATATAGATGATATTTTTGATCATATGTTGGGAGCAATAGTATTTTCTAAGATTGATCTTAGTGGGATATTATCAGTTGAGGATACAAGATCAGGATATTTTAAAGACAACATTCAAAGCTTGATACGAGCACTATGAATTCAAAATTTTATCATTTGGACTGACTAATGCCCCAATGGCATTCATGAATCTCATGAATAGCATGTTCAAGGACTATCTTGATCACTTTGTTTTGGTTTTTTTAATTAACATTATTATCTACTTAAAGAATGAAGAGGAGCACTTTCATCATCTAAAACTAGTTCTATAAAGGTTGTCAAAGCACAAGTTTATGGAAAGTTGTCTAAGTGTGTATTTTTCTTTAAAAAATTCTAATATTTGTGACAAATTATCTTTGTAGATGGTATCTCAGTAGATCTAGTAAATATTAGAGCCATTATGGAATGGCTGACATCTAATAATGTGCATGAGGTAAGAAGATTCATAGGGTTAGCATGCTATTACAGGAAGTTCCTTCTGAAATTTTCCAAGATAGCTAATCTAATAACTTCTTTATAACAGAAGAACGAAAATTTTGTTTGCTTAGAGACCTATGAATTAGATTTCTAGAAGCTGAAAAGAAGGCTTACTTATGAACTAGTGTTAAGATTTTTTGACCCCACTGGTCAATTTTTAGTAAGCACAGATGCATCAAGGGATGGATTAAGAGGAATACTTATGCATAATAGTGTAGTGGTGACTTATGAATCATGGAATCTAAATCCATATGAGGTGAACTATGCCCCTCATGATCTGGAACTTGAAATAATTGTTCACACTTTACAAGTGTGGTGGCATTACCTATTGGGAAAACCTTTTAAGCTCAAGATAGATAACTTGAGACTCAAGTATATCTTCACCCAACCTAATTTAAATGTTTATTAGATATGCTAGCTTGAGTTATTATCTAATTAAGATTTCAACATAAGCTATATCAAGGGCAAGAAAATTAGAGTAGCTAATACTTTAAGTCACAAAAGTTACATAGAAACCATAACTACTATCAGGAGTATTTTCAAAGATCAGGTGATTGAGTTCTCACCAAGAGAGAAATTCTATGATCAGGTTAGAAAATCATTATCTGAGAATGCTCAAAATCCTTGATGAGCATTTCATATAGATCATGATATTTATACAAACTATCCATAAAGTGTTGTCTTTGGTTATATATTGTATTGCATTTAATAGTTAAAGTCTTATCTAAGTAGGAAATGAATGCAATTTGTTCTTTATTTATATGTAATTTATTATTGATTTTTTACCTTATTATTGTGTCTAACTTGGATGAATAGAAAAAAATTTATTAAAAAAGCACATCCCAATGGTGGGGTAATTGTGAGAAGGTAACACACAATTTTAAAAACTCTTTTTGGCTACATTTTGTAATATTCGACGAGTGAGTTTTGAAGATCTAACACTTCAAGACGTTATAGAAGTGCTCTAAATATGCTTTGAGGACACTCCAAATACATATATAGGATTATCCAAATAAGTCTAGGCATGCTCTGAAGACCTATATAGGGTGATTCGAAGACCTATGCAAGATAATATGAAGATACCCAAACATTTTTTGAAGATTACATAGATCCTTCTAATTAGAATAATAATTTTGTAGATATCTATAAATAGACTTTATATAATTATATGTCTTATTTTAGACATTACCATTCATGGTAATGGCCTAAAATAGTTTAGATATATTAGTACTTCTATTTTGTAAATCCGGATAAGTCTCTTAGGATATATGTTAGTTATTTTCTATCTATAATTAGATGAGTCAGTTCCAATGTCTTCTTAGAAGTATGGGATCTAATTCCTAGATTATCTATATTTTGAATGAGTGGATTTGGTAGTTTTGATTAATTTATTTTATATTATATGAATAGATGTTGAGATATGTTTAAATATACATCTCATTCTCTTATTTTAGAGAGTTAGAAGAATTGATAAAAAAATAAGCAGCTAGTGAATTAGAAAGTTGTTAGAATCAGAAGAAGCATTTCACATCTACACATGTTCTTTTGAATGAAATAAATTTTGGCATTTACTTTTATTATTGAGTAAAGCAATTCTTATTTTGAGGAAGGAGTAAGGGCCCACTTCTCTCCATGGATCAAGACAAAATTGGAATTTTTTAGTTTATGGTTAGAAGTATTTATTCAATTCAGGTATATCCCATTTATTGTAGAACATTTCCTTTTCAAAAGCAAGTGTGAATTTCCTTTTCAAAATCAAGTGTGAATTTTCCTTTCAAAATCAAGTGTGAAGTTTCTTTTCAAAATCAAGTGTGAATTTCCTTTTCAAAAGCAAGTGTGAATTTTATTTAATGCAAAGAGTGTTTCATTTACATGCAATATTTGTTTCAATTTAATACAAACAAGTTTTATTTATGTAAGAGTGTGTCTTTCAATTTATTTAAGTGACAATAGACAACACTCTAAGAATCTAAAATATCACACTATCCTACCGACCAGACAAATAAAGTGAGGACAACATATATATTATGTCAGATGTTTAATTTATGGATGTTGATGGTGTTGATGTAATAGAAGATCTTAAATTAACAAATAATTATATTTATTTTTCTAGAAAATAGAGCAAGAGTCTTAATATTTTTAGGATTTAGTAAGCACAATAAAAGTAAAATCTCCAAAAAAAAAAAATTACAACTCCAATATCAAACGATCTCGTTACATACATTCATTAGACACTAGCCTTGGTAAAAAATGACACCAATACATTGATTGGTTAAATGAGAGGTGTAATGATAGCCTATCATTTTTGGCACCATTGCTAGGGAATATTCATCAATAAGTGTTAGTGATATCCTACATTAGAGTTATATAGGGAAATCCAAAATCATTTATAAAATTTAGAAAAATAAAAACAACCCAAGATTATTTAGATTTATGAACCACCCAAAAAATTCTCAAGGACAATTTATCTATAAGGAATCCCAAATACATCAAGATGAAGAAAGGATTAAATCCTTCCTATAAAGATTATAAAGTGAAAGAAACACACTTGAAAGCCATTTTTTTTATTCCTCTCCTAAATAAGGTTCATCCTCACAAACTAATCCAACAAAAAGAGTTCTATTCAGGGTATCTTCCCCTATAGGGAGAATTGATCTTGAAAATTCCCTTTCTTAGATAGTAGGACTTGTTACAAAATATTTAAAAGAAGAAGATATTATCATTAATGAAGACTCTTTTGAGATAAACTATAGTTTGAGAACCTACAATGAAGATATAGATTAGATTGATAATCAAAATTGGGAAGAAGATATGGGAGATGAACATACACGTGAAAAACATTTGTTGACAAGTTAGAACTTTTTCCTATCCAATCAATCTAGATCCTTATGGTATAACTTATATAAAAAACATTTCACCATCCATTTTACCTACTTTTAGAGGTGAATCCTTAGAGGATCCAAATCAATTCTTTTTTGAGTTTTAGGTTCTCTACCAAATATAGGATTATGTCACAGACAATAAAAAATTGAAATTATTCCCATCTACACTCAAGGATGCAGCCATGAGATGGTTCATGGTCTTTGGGGGTAATTATATCACCACTTGGGAAGAAATGGAAAAAACATTTTTGGACATATATCAAGATTATTGTAGAGTTAGAGAATGCAAGGAAGATTTTTTAAGATAAAACAAAATAAAGATGAAACCTTAGAAGATTACCTTGCCAAGTTTATATTTACCCATAAAAAGAGTGGTTACCAACTCACTAAGGAGGTTGTCAAAACAATATTTATTAAAGGGTTAGATGATTATTCATGTGATGATTTTAACCTAATGGGAAAGGGTAACATTGACAGGTTAACCTTTCATTAAATCTCAACATTATGTACTAACTACTCCAGAACAAAGACCTAGTTTAAGGAAATACAAGTTAGGAAAATCTCCTAAAGTTGGCCAATTAATGAAATAATTTGATAATTTCAAGAAATACATTATATTTTAATTGAAATCCACATTATATGGCCTTAAATCAAAATCAAATTCTACCAATACTGAATAGTTATCAATATATTGTCCTAGATGTAGACTCAAATATACAATAAAAGATTTCCCCTTATATAAAATAGAGGTCTATGGTATTTATGAATTTTATCATGATACCAAGAATTTAAAACACCTTCCTACTATAATAAATCAAGTGAAATAAGTAACACATATCATTAAGTAATTAAACTTTATTCAAAGATAAGGAAACTAGTACTCCTAGCCTCAGAATTAGTTTGGTCCTAGATTTCCTCCCAATCCATGGATGACACCATGGGTTGAACAAGTCACACCACCAATATGGGGAACACCAAAATTAAAACCATGAGGTAATAAATATTGGATTCCATATATGTGGGGAATTCCTCAAAATCATTCTTGGGCACAACAACAAAACCAACAATCACATTGGGTACAACAGCCACCACCTCAATAGTCAAATCAATAATATCAATCACAAAGAAGATTTCCTCCAAAAAAGGCCTTGATGCCTTTATAACCTCAACCATCACAAATTTATAAGTAGGTTAATCAACCATAGTTTCTTGCACAACCAGTGGTAAATACTAAAAATAGGCCAAATGCACTTGTCTATGGAGTTGAACAAGATGTTGAAATTAGTTTAGCTGAATGTAATAATATTCAACTTAGATCAAGAAAAGTAGTAAGAAGAGATTCACATATTAAAATAACTTAAATTTCCTATGATTTCAACACCCTTGAGCGACTTGTAGTCTAAGAACCAACTAAAAAAAAGTAGAAGCTAAAACTACACCAAACACAATTCAAGATCCCTCTACTATTCCATTTCCTAAGAGACTTAAGGAAGAAAAACCTAGGGAAGATTTTGAATTGATGTAGGAATTAAAATACATGAAGATATAAATTACACTATTAAGAGACATTAAATATATTATTGAGCTTAATCAAATCATTAAGGGATTATTCATCAAAGTAATAGGAAGAAAGAAGCAGTATCCCAAAATAATATAAGTAACTAGAAAAATTGTTGATCTATTATTAGGAAACATACTTATTCCTAAATATGGAGATCCTTGCAGTCTTGTGATGACTGTAAAAATTAAGAAAAATTGCATTACAAATGTGATTGTATATCTTGGTGCTATCATAAACATAATGATTGTCAACAAAGTAGAGTTTTTATCTCTCACAAGGTTTCAACCTACCACAATAATCTTACAAATGGAAAATCAGTCCACTAATGTACCTAAAAGAACCATAGAAAATGTGCTAGTAACTATATAAATTTAGGAATATCTTGTGGATTTCATGATCCTTCAGTGTAAATCAAAGATGTTAAGATATTTAATCATTCTTGGTAAACCTTAGTTAGCCACAGTTATAACACAGATTGATTATCGATCTAGAAAATGACCATCTCCAACAAAATTCATGCTAAATAGATATATCTTTATCTATTGACTAGACCTTCAATGGGTCTTTTTTTTTAAATATGGGTGGATCATTCCAAACAAAAATAGACTAGTGTGTCTTCCTTAGACATGGTTACCATCAAAAAACATACCCAAGAATTTGAAGAGTAAATAATAAAAGAATTAGACCAAGAGAGCTTATTTTTGAAGTCTAAAAACTTTGATCTAAATTTCAATAGTTTTGATCTGAAGTCTGATAGTTTTGCATCAAAGACTAGTAGTTTAGATACAAAGACTAGTAGCATAGCTCTAGATACTACTATCTTAGCTCTGAAGACTAACATTTAAGCTTCAAAGATGAAAAATAATGAATGGGAAATATCTACCTCCATTATTTAAAATCAATACAATGGCATAATATCACTAAACATGTTATTTGGTCCACAAGATATTATACAAGCCATAGTTAATTGGGCTAAAAATGTGCATAATTCATTTTAACAAGATTTTTGTTATCCATTAGCCAATATGCTTCCCATAAGAATAATATTTTACAAGGATATATCTACCTTTCACATGCTATTACCACACACATGTCCATTGAATTATTTGATGAGTGAATACAAACAATTTAATTCCATTGTTCCAAGAACTAAATAGATTACAATACAACCTAATAAATTGTTAAACATCAACAACTAGTTAATTGACCAGTAAGAAAGTAAAGTGTTTTATGTCTTGGTACAACACACAAAAGCTTTTGTTTGGGATTATAGGGACATGAATGGAATACATTGTAGTTTCTATACACATCACATATACACTGAAGACATTAGACTAGTCAGACAACCACAATAGAGGATCAACCCAAATTTGAAGGAAATTGTCAAAAAAGAAATAGAAAAACTATTGGAAGTTGGTTTTATCTATCCTATATTTAATAGCCAATCTATTTTACCTCTTTTTATTGTGACTAAAAATAATATAAAGTGGTGAGTTTGTGTAGATTATAGAGAGATGAATAAAGCCACCATGAGAGACTATTTTATGTTGCCCTTTATTGATCAAGTTTTGGATAATTTGGCAAGAAAACAATATTTTTCTTTCTTACATGGATTTAGTGGAGATAACCAAATATGAATATCACCTAAATATAAAGATAAGATAACATTTACCTATCCCTAAGGAACATATGATTATACAATCCTTCCTTTTGGATTGTGCAATACACCTGCTACCTTTTAGAGAGTAGTGTTAGCTTTTTTTAATCTAACAAATGACTGTGTGAAAGTATACATGGATGATTTCACTATCCATGGTACTATATTTGATGAATATTTGAACAATTTGGATAAGGTTCTTACTAGATGTGAAGATCACCAAGTATCTTTGAGTCATGACAAATTTATTATAATGGTTGATGAAGGGATAGTCTTAGGACATCATATCTATTATCAATAAATAAAAGTAGATTCTAAAAATATTGAGGTAATTTCTATTCTCCCCATTCTAAAAACACAAATAGATATTAAAATTTTTCTTGGTCATGTAGGATATTATAGAAGATTCATTGAAGACTTCAGCAAGATATCTACCCATATATCTTTTTTGTTAACAAAAGATTGTGAATTTGTATGGAATCATAAATGTCAAATAGCTTTTTAAACATTAAAGAATAAACTCATGACTACTCCAATTTTAAAAGGACCTAATTGGGAAAATCTTTTTCATGTCTATATTGATGCTTCCAATAATGCATTAGGATCAGTTTTAGGATAAAGAGATGAGGATAGAAAGATGCATGTCATTTATTATATCAGTAAGAATCATACTCCCATAGAAACACTACCACAAAAAAAGAGTTTATTGTTATTTTTATGCTATAAACAAGTTTAGGAATTACATTACTAGTTATTAGGTATTCATCTATATAAACCATTAAAAAATTAAGTACTTAATGAAAAAACTAGTAGTAGGATGGAGAATAATTAGATGGATACTACTATTATATGAATTTAACATAACCATCATAGACAAACCAAAGAAGTATAATGTTTTTGCTAAATTTTTATCTAGATTGATCACTATAGGTAAAAATGAATCTATGGAGGACTTTTTTCTAGATGAAAAACTATTTTCTATATCCACATACTCCCCATGGTTTTCAAACATGGAAAGTTAATTGACAATAGGAAAGTTTCCTCATTCTTTCACCTCTAAAGAAAGAAAACATTTTATTAGATCTAGTTCTCATTTCACATGGTTTAAAGGCATTTTATTTAAAACTAGACCTAATCATATACTTCACAGGTATGTCAGAGAAGATGAAGTGTAAGACATCATCAGAGTATGACATGGTGAACTAGGAGGAGGACATTATTCAACAAAAAGGATAATTTATAAAATCCTTGGTGAAAGTTACTACTGGTCATCTCTTTAAATTTTTTTCAAAAGGTATGTATGGAAATGTGATCCTTGCCAAAATATGGGTAAGCCTGCTTTATTTTCTAAAATGCCTTTACATCCTCAAATAAATTTATAACCATTTGAAAAATGGGGTTTGGACTTTGTTGGACCAATCAACCCACCATCTCAAGGAAAGAAATATTTATTATCATGCACTAATTATGTTACTAAATGGGTTGAAGCATAGGCACTCACATTTGATAGCAAAGAAATGGTTGTTTATTTTCTATATCATAAGATTATATTCAGATTTGGAGCTTCTAGATCTATTATTTTAGATCAAGGACCCCAATTCATATCCAACATGATCAAAGATTTTACATAGTTGTACTAGATCAATCATAGGAAATATTCACTATATCATCCATAAGCTAATGGGCAAGAAGAAGTCACCAATAGAGAGCTAAAAACCATCCTAACCAAGATTATGAATAACATTATAAAAGATTGGGCAAAAAAAGTACCTGAAGTAGTTTGGGCATACAATACAACACGAAAGACAACTACAAGATTCTCTCCATATGAACTTGTGTATGAAAATAAACATTTATTACCTATAGAATTTGAATTTTAGACATTGAAGATAGTAGTTAACATAGGAATTGATCTTGATGAAACACAAAAAGAAAGAATAATACAAATAAATGGGTTGGATGAACTAAGAATGGATGCACTCACTCAAACCAACATGATCTAAAAGTGGAGGAAGCAATGGCATGATAATCACATTAGAGAAAAATAGTTTTAAGAGGGAGATTGGGAATTTGTATTTGATTCTACATTTTAAAATTTCAAGGGTAAGCTAAGGACAAGATGGTTGGGACCATAAATGATCAAAATAGTTTTTAACAATGGCTCTATCCAATTTTAACCCATTGATGGTGACTAAATGACACTTTTGGTCAATTGTCATAGGATTAAGGTGTACATAAGACCTCTCAAAAAGGAAGACTTCATTGAGTAAAATCAAGACCAATTTGATCTTATGGAATAACCTAGTTCTTCCACTAAGTCCTAATGATCTTTGTAGCAAATATCTATTAAAGGAGGAGTGTTAAAAACCATGAAATCACAGTTCTCCTCTCTTAAATTATCAAAACATAAAAAAAATATATAAAAAGTGAATATATAAAAAAGAAAAAAAGAAAATACTGAAAAGTGAAAATTAGTAAATAGCACTTTTCAGAAGAAAAAACAAGCAATAAAATTATTGTCAACTAGCCTTTCTTTTTATATTTATTTATACATGCAGTGCACATGTAATCTCTAGAAGATAGGCATGGATTTATATGGAAAGGTAAAATTGCATTTATTTTCCCAAAGGATTAGAAAATTTTTTTTTCACGTCATGCAAGTGTAATCATTAAGCAATCAACACTTTTCACATGGACATGTTTTGGTGATGTCATGTGGGTATGATGAGTCAACTATATCATCACCATATTTTATAATTTCATGTGACAATATTTAAAAATGATGTTTTCAAATAGAATTGATGTGACTATGTTTTAAATAAAGGGTCTTTCAAAATTATTTGATATGATGCATAATTCATTGCGATTATTGTTCGTAGTGCCAATTATGACCCTGGTTCCATATCATTAATACTGATAAGATAAAGCACCTTCCCATTATATTTCACATGCTTAGAAGTGACAACCATAACTATTTCCATAATTCTTGTCATAATCTCATCTTATACATTATTTTTTTATCATTGCTTTCCATTGTTGCACCATATCACTAATCTCTTATCTTCCCCTATTTCCTGTACATATCCAAGCTCTACTTATTTATAAGATATAGTTTGATTTTAAATGTAAAAAATTTCATTTTGAAGATGGGTGGGAGAAAGAAGAAGAGTGAACTAGAATCCTTTGATGCATTATTTAAGATGAGGCAACTAGAGACATCTTTGAATTAGTAGGGTGGTTAAATTTTTCAAAAATGTTTCAGGGATTTCATTGAGAAATTATGCAATATTATATGGTTAATTTTGATGAAGACCATGATGATATCAAAGATAAAAATATTAAAAATGAATCACTCCATAATTAGTGCCCTCTCTGAGATTCCTGAGGGGGAATGGTTGTTATCGATAAGATAAAAAAAATTGACCTAATTTACATGTTTATTGAAGTAAATGAGCCCTACCCTAGACTGGCGAAATATCCAAAAGGAGTGGCCAAGACAATCATGAGAGAAATCCTTCCTAAACCCTATAAAAATTTTGTATTCTAGATTATTAAATATATTACTTGTGATGGTCAGTTTATAGTAGTTGTTAGAGATGCCATGAGACTCATTCTTCACTTGAGGAAAGTAGCCATTTAAGAAGAATACAAGGTAAATCTTCTCTCTTTTCTTCATGAGGCCATAATCCATGTTTCTCAAAAGTTAAAAATAGGTACTGGGTCCACCTGACATTATGGGTTGGTTACACTCATCTATCAACATTATTTTCTAAGTAAACTGAGGGGTGAAAAGGCCTGGTCCTCCTTCCTCCAAAAGTTCTCTCCAATTTTTATCAAAAAAAAACCACACCCTACCTCTCATCCTTTTACTATAGTAAAAATTTAATAATGGGCATCTTCTCCACCTTTGGATCCAAAGATACCACACAAGATATTTAAGAGACAAATGGGAGTTTCTTCAGATACCCCTCATCCTCCTCCATCTCAGCTCTGGTGCAGTTAATAGCTTATTTTACAGGAAGAAGAAGAAGATGTGCAGGATATGGAGACATTGAGAAGCTTAATCTCTTTTATTAATATTATATATGCTAAATTAGTCATTGTAGAAGAATCACATGAACAAGGAATTATATTTTTAGAAGAAACTCATGTAGTAGATGTTATGCATTAAAAAGTAGAGCGTTGTGTACTCTTTACCATTGATAAGGGTAAGGCACCCTTGATAGAATAAGGTCCATATTACCCCCATTATGTCAATGAAAAATAATAATTTTATCGTGTCATGGTTCTGTCATGCCATGAATAAATAATTAGGCAACAACAAACATAATTATATGTTCATTATTCAATCTTATGGTTTTTAATTTAGAAAAAAGATGTGAATAATCTATCACTAGAGCTAGAGAAAAGAGATAATTGTTTAAGGAATATAAGTTGAACAAACTAGATTCTATAATGTGTTTTTTTCACAAACCCAAGAGTTGAGTAATTTGAAAAATTCTCTTGCTATCAAGGACACTCAAATTAATGATTTAAAAAATGTTAATGTTGATAAGAATAATTAGATTGATAATTTGAGATAAATTATTTTTGATAGAAATGCATTGATTGCCCAACACATTGATAGAATAAGAGATATAACCACTCAAGATTCTGAGTTACAAGCATATATAACAACAATGCAGAGAGAAACAAGAGAAATATTAATTCAAATATAGGGATTGATACGATCTATTACCTCTTTTCCTATTCTATTACATGAAATGATCTCAATCTGGAAAACACCCATAAGAAAATTTAGAAGTTGAAGGATGAAAATTCTAAGCTTAAAGAGGAATATCAGAAGCAATTGGTAGAATCTCAACAATAATTGTAAAAAGCACAAGCTTCTTTCTAGCACATATGTGCTATTTTTGAGAAATTATTAGCATGCAGGAAACCTTCATCTATTCATGTTATTTTCCTCCATGAGAAGTTTTATCAATGGGTATTCAATTAATTTCACTTGGTTTTTCACACATTATTAAAGATGAGCATATGTTTATGGACATTTTTCTCAATAGCACTGAAGAAAACCAAGATAAAATTTATGAGTTTTACACTTTTAATTTACTATTAGGCTATGAATATGATTTTCTAATAAATATATTTGTTGGAGATACATAATATCATGCCTTTCTTTCCACTTTGAGGAACCAAATAGCATGATACCAAGATAAGAATGAATTTCTAGAATTACAAAGTACCACTACGCTATGTGTGAGACCACAATTCTCAAAGGTAAAGAAACTTATTTCTAATTTTCAATATCACATATATATGAAGAATAAGTATCATGATTTATTGAGATCTAATATTTTAACTTTTAGAGCTTTTCTAAACCACCATTCTATCAATGTCTCAATGTTAGTGTTATCGGGTGGGAGACCTTACCTATTGAGTTGAAGTGTAGGGAAGTCCTGAGCCCCACCAATATCAGATGGAGTTTAAGAAGAGCCAAAGTAATTGCCCAAATTATCACTTAAATATTTAATGAAATAGGCTCAAATTTATGGATTGGGATGAGGTTTAGGCCTCCACTAATTTTATGTCCTCTATCTCCATGGTAGGGTTGGAGTACGCAAGTAGAAGTTGAGTTTCAATCTTGGTTGCATAAAGTTATTAGATATTTTGGATTCTTACCTAGAAGCCACCATGATTAGGGACATCATTTTCAAGTTTATGATCATAGTCAGAGGTTTGAATAAGGAATCTTGGATTAAACATCAGTCATCCTAGTTATTTACAAGAGGACTTGCAAAAGGTAATGTGCGAGGGAAAAATGATGAGCATTTCATATAGTTCATAATATCTATACAAATTATCCATAAAGTGTTGTCTTTGGTTATATATTTCATTGAATTTACTAGTTAAAGTCTTATCTAAGTAGGAAATGAATGTAATTTATTCTTTGTTTATATGTAATTTATTGTTGATTCTTTACCATTGTTATTATGTCTAAATTGGTTGAATAGTATAATTTTGATTACAACACATCCCAATGGCAAGTTAATTTTGAGAAAGTAAACACAGTTTTCATAACTCTTTTTGGCTATAATTTTGAGGATTTGATGAGTGAGTTCTAAAGATTGAACACTTTGAAGATGCTCTGAAAGTGTTCTAAAGATACTCTAAGGATGATCTAAATATATATATATAGGATGTTCTGAAGAAGTCTAGGCATGCTCTGAAGACATGTACAAGGTACTTCAAAGACCTATATACGATGTTCTGAAGATACCCAAAGGTGATCCAAAGATGATGGATCTTACTAATTGAAATAGCAATTCTGTAGATGTATATAAATAAACTTTATATATTTAAATGTCTTATTTTAGATATTACCATTCATGGTAATGGCCTAAAATAGTCTAGATATATTTGAACTTCTCTTTTGTAAATCTAGATAAATCTCTAGGATATATGTTAGTTATTTTCTATCTATAGTTAGTTGAGTTAGTTTCAACATCTTTCTAGAAGCATCGAATCTGATTCTTAGATTATTTATATTTTAAATAAGTGGTTTTAGTAGTTTTGAATTCCATATTTTGAATTTTTTGAATAGATGTTGAGATATGTTTAAATACACATCTCCTTCTCTTATTCCAAAGAGTTAGAAGAATTGATAAAAAAAATAAGTTAGTGAATTAGAAAGTTGTTAGAATTAGAAGAAGCATTTCATATCTGTACATTCTCTTTTGAATGAAATAAATTTCAATATTTCCTTTTATTATTGAGTAAAGAAGTTCTTTTTTTGAAGAAGGAGCAAGGGCCCACTTCTTTGAGGATCATGACAAAATTGGTAGTTTTTATTTTATAGTTAGAAGTATTTATTTAACTCTGATATATTTCATTTATTGCCTTTTCAAAAGCAAGTGTGAATTTCCTTTTCAAAGTCATGTATGAATTTCCTTTTTAAAATCAAGTGTGAACTTCCTTTAATGAAAAGAGTGTTTCATTTACATGCAAGAGTTGTTCCAATTTAATAAAATCAAGTTTTCTTTATGCAAGAGTATGTCTTGTTAACGCAGTGGATTGCACCCTTGATAGGAGGCAGAGCTCCTACCTTCCACATGCAACAATGGAAACTCCTCTCTTGCATGTGGGAAAGTGCAAAATTGGGGGGAGAGTCTCTAGATAAGGGCTAGCTCCCTTCGATGCATCTGAGTTGTTCTAGTAAGTTTCTAATGCGTATATATACAGACACACACACACACACACACACACACACACACACACACACACACACACACACACACACACACACACACACACACACACACACACACACACACATTGGGGTAGTTGAAAAGAGAGAAGGATGCTAAAAACAATAGAACCTAACCTCCTAATGGGGTGATGCACCAAACAAGTTTGATCTACTCACACTGACACTCTGAACCACAAGAACACATACATACACTTTACCTGGTAAGAGGACTAGATTACAGGGAGCTTGATAGGGAGGCTTTAATGGAAACACATAGAAAAAGGACTTACCATAGGCACTATAGGGAAAGCACAATGTTTGATAATCTCCTTCTACCTCTATGCTCTGAGTATAGCTCTTCTTGTCACCTGTAGGAATGGTGCTTTGCATATACCAGGTGTGTTGGTGTCAACCCTGTGAAAGCATTAGGAAGTAATGACTGAACACAAGACTAACACTCAGACACACTCAGAGATATATCCAACCAAAATAGAGGTAAAAATTGTGTATCTTATTGATTCTAGGTGAAAAATAGCAAGGCTTCACCTTAAAATGTGAGAGATCCTTTCTCAAATGAGAAGTCTACAATATATAGAGGAAGAAAAGAGGCCTTTTGGTGCCCTTTTTACAAATGACCCATGTGTGTTCCAAGCATTGGGAAGAGGAAGCCACTTAAAGATAATGTTGTGTCAGCTCTGATTTTGATTTTTAGGCATTTCAAGATACATTAAACATCATATGTGAAATTATCAGCCGCATCATTTTTTTGTAAACAAGACCGCTCCTTCAAGGCATTCACGTGGCTTGTTTTCTCATTAATGCAAAGTGAAGAAAAATGGGTCGTGTCATTCACTGTTCACACCTCTTGATGACCAATTGGTAAATAATGTGTTAAAACTGGAGTAACTCCTTGAGTTGACACCTTCCTTTGCCACTCAGATTGTTTGTCCATTCTTACACTTGGCTCTTTTACCTCTTCCTAGATCTATTTCTTCCTTTTGGCTTTAAGCCTTTGAATTCCTTCAAGTTCATGCCTTTCATTAAAAAACCAATGATTATTTCATTTTTGCAAAGTTGACATCATCGCACCCATCACCTTGAAGCTTTAAATATAGACACTTGTCACACTATGTTGAGTTATAACAGGACATGTGGCAGCATCCACTTAGCGTATAGAATATTTGGATGTCCTTTGAGAGTCACGTAGAAGATGACACATGCTGAGATTCAAAATCACTATAAAAACATTTTGGGACTCGTTTGGATTCTCACAGATGATGACACTTGGCACGCTCTACCTAACCTTAGCAACTCACCTAGGGCCCACCATAGTCCTTACTAAAAATAACAAAACCAAAGGAAGAGACTGCAGATGTTGACACGTGGTAGCTTCTGTTGAGCCTCAACAAGGGACATATGGCATTTTCCACTACATTTAGAGAAACACATTGAAATCTTTCATAGTTTCCACTTGGTACCCTTTGTGTGCACTAAAAAAAGATTATTGAAAGAAGCTTTAAGAACTTGAAATGTGAATGCCAACACTTATCATGCTCTACTGAATTATGAAAGGACACATGGCACATTTCACTACCTTTAGAATCAAAGTAGAAAAGGGCTCGGTAGATGACACTTGGCAACTTTCACTACATTTTGAGAGAAGCTTATGAATGGTCCCTGTAATTGCCTTTAAAAAGAAATGCAAAGGTCTTTTTTTGCTTAAGTGCCCTTTGCAACCTATTGGAATGGTTCAGTATGTGTCTAACTGCCCTCTGAAAGGGCACTTATCCTTCAGCCTCTTAGATGCACCATTAAACCAACCAAATGAACCAACCACTTGAACCAAAAATGGTTCAATGGTTCAACGGTTCAATAGTTCAAATGGTGCATTTTGCTTGTTCTTTTGACTGCTCAAACCAAGCGCTTGAACTGTTTGCTTGAATCAACCGCTTGAACCAAAAATGGTTCAACGGTTCAATGGTTCAATGTTGCACTCCATTTTTTCAATTGACCACCTTGAACCATTCCTTTAAACTTTGCCGATTTAAACCAAGCCTTTGATCCTTTCCTTTGAACTTTTCATGATGAACCAAGGCATTGAACCAAAGAGATGAACCAAACACTTTGAACTCTACCGATGAACCAAGGTGATTAACCAAAGCTTTGAACTTTTTTCTCATTTTTTTGAAAGATTCGTACAACCTGATTTAAACTAGTTCAGAATAGCATGGAAAAAATGGGGGACCAATTTTGGCTTACACGGCCAAAATGGTCAACAAATTGGTGACTACCAGGGGAAGCATGCCTGCTATGCTTAGAAATCAGTTGCCTTAAAATCCATTGGTCATGGAGTCATAACACAGCTTAAAAAAAGAGTTAGAAACTACCTTGAGACACCCATGAATCAAATACGAAGGTTTTACCCCCAAAAAAAAGGGGAAATGAAAAACACACACAAGACTAAGAAAGCTACTAACATGTGCAAAATCACTTAGGGAAATAGGGAAAAAAGCAAGGAAAATATATACATGATGGGTAGAGGGCTCAGTGATAATGCTTAAGATGTATCCCATTGATTAGGATATACAGTTCTTCACCATCCAACCTGGAGAGTTAGAATGCATTATGTTGCTTACACTGAGTGATGACGTATGGACCGCTCCATAAGGCATCAAACTTTACATGCTTTCTAGGCTTGGCTCGGTCCGCATCCCATTTCAAGATGATGTCTCCTTCAAAGAAACCTTTTGATGAAGATTTCTTGTCAAATTGTTTCTTCATCTATTGTTGGTGGCTAGTCATAGAAGCCATAGCCTGATCCCTTATCTCTTGGAGCTCCATCAGCTCGCATAGTCTAACCTCCATGTTGTTGCCTTCTTCTAACTACAACTGGTGAGCAAGGTCCAAGGCTGGAAATTTAAGTGAAATGGGAAACCTGGCTTCCTTTCCATATATGAGCATGTATGGTGAATTGCTAATTGCCCTCTTTGGAGTGACCCTGTCTACCCACAGGGTTGTTTTCAACTTGGCATGCCAAGTCCTTTGATTCTCCTCCATTGTTCTCTTGATGATCCTGATCAGATTCTTATTGGTGGACTCAGCTAGTCCATTCCCCTATGGGTAGTAATTAGACAAAGTGCTAAGATAGATACCATATCTTAGCACTCATTCAATTATTTTAGTTCCCAAAAAAGCTAACGCATTATCTGAGATTATGGTAGATGGAACCCCAAACCTTGTCAATAGGTCTTCATAAAAATCTAAGATCACACTTTCATTGGCTTCTTTCAAAGTGACAGCCTCTACCCATCTTGTGAAATAATCTATGGTGGTCAGGACCCACTTGTGTCCATTACTAGAGGGAGGGTTAATCATCCCTATGAAGTCAAGGCCCCATTGCATGAATGGCTGCTCCACCTGAATAGGTTACAAAGGCATGGTAGCCAGTCATTTCTTCCCATCAAATAAAGCACACTTCTAGAACTTTTGTACCTAGGCATGGGTGTCCCTAAATAGAGTAGGCCAGAAGTAACCAACTCTCATTATTCTTGTAGTAGTAGGCCTAGGAGCAAAGTGACCACCAGCTGGCCCATCATGGAATTTAGATAGCACTCTGTCAGCCTGACTTAGGTCTATGCATCTTAAAAGGACTCCTGAGAGATCCCTTAGGAATAGAACTCGATCAATTAGGACATAACAGAGAGACTAGAGCTTGAAATACCTCCTTTTGGTCTTGTCAAGGCCATACGAGCACTCACCAATGAGAAGAAAACACCTCAAGCCTGATGTCTAGTCCTTCATGACAGCTTGTTTTTCTTCTGTAGCTACATCATGAATTATTAGGCTATCCTCTTTTGGCTACTTAAAGTCTATAACAAGGTGCTCACATAAGCCTCTCCCTCTTACCAGCTTGGTGATCTTGATATCCATGTCATATTCCATCACCTTAGTGATCCACCCCACTCTCTTTTCATTCAAGTCATGGTTGGTCAAGAAATCCTTGATGCTAGGATGTGGAACCATGAGGTGCATTCTATTGTTGGATAACAAATGCCTAAATTTCTTTAGACTTTATATGACTATAAGGACTTGCTTTTCCACATATGTGTACCTAAACTCAAAACCCTCTAAGCCTTGGCTAAAAAATGCAAGTGGTTATTCAAGGTTATCTCCATTTGCTTGGGTAAGCATGGCAGAGATTACCTCTTCATTTTTGAAGGTGTAGAGGTTGAAATCTTTGGTGAAGTTAGGGTTGATCAAAGTAGGAGCCTAGGATATAGCCTACTTGATTTCTTCAAAACTATCCTTTCTTTGCATTATCCATGTGAAATTCTCATCCTTCTTCAGCATAGAGGTCAATGGCTTGACTACCTCCACAAAATTTGGAATAAATCTCCAGATGAAATTTATCTTGCCAAAGAAGCTCTACAGGCCTTTCTTGTGTTTAGGCAAGGATAGCTCCAAGATGGAATGAACTCTCTCTGGGTCGATAGTGGTCTTTCAAAGAGACTCTATTAAGGTCTCTGAAATCAATGCATAGTCTGATCTCCCCATTCCTTTTCTAGATAGGAACAAGGTTGGCCAGCCAAGAGGAGTGTTTGATTGGAAATATTATCTTAGACTCAATCAACTTGGTTAGTTCTTTTCTGCATGAGAGGCTCAATCTTTGGGTTGAAAGGCCTTTGCTTTTGCTTGATCGACCTGGTGCCTTCTTCCAAATCACTAGTATGTTGGGCCAAACTTGGATTGAAATCCTTAAAATCATTGTATTCCCAAGTGAAGATGTCAACAAACTCTTGGCACAACAAGATGAAGTTCTGCCTCTCACAGTCTATGCACATTTTCCCAATTGCAAGCAGCTTATCCTTGAATATCTCAACCTTCTCATAGTTCTCCTCCTTTGTTGTGATGCATGCCTTGTCACTTTTCAACTGGTCTTCTGTATTGAATATACTCTCTAGAGTGACCAAGCCCTTGGGGAGTTTATTGTTCCTCAGCTGAACAATTTGGCTGCCATATTGTTGCTATAGCTTAACCTAGTTTTTTGTAGTAGACTCAGCTTCTTCTTGCAAGAAGAGTGTTATTGATGGTCACTATCAAATACCTACTAGTTGGTGATGTTGTCAGGGACAGAGGGCCAGATTATTACCTTCAAGTGGCATGAACTTTAGTCTCAGCCTATTTCCCTATGGATATCAAATTGGGCACCAATTGCTACCAGCCTATCTGCTTGCTTGTTATGCTCTCTAGGAATGGAGGTAACATTGAAAGCAAAGAAATTTTCCACCAAGTCCCATACCCTATGTTTTTAGGACTTTACTAAAGAATTCTTTGTCAAATTTTGGCCTCTCACTTGATTGACAATTAGCTCACTGTCACCAAAAACTTTTAGCTCTTTGATTCCTCTTTTTATCACCCACTCCAAACCATGGATGAGGGATTCATACTCCACAACATTGCTCATGCTATAAAATTGAAACTAAAAAGCTAAAAAGTATCTCTCCTTTGAAGGAGAAACTAACACCACTCCACCACCAGCTCCCAACTTACTTCTGGATCCATCAAAGAATAGCTACCATAAACCTAAGCTTTTTTGGCTTGCCTTCATTAGATTTGGTATAAAATTACCCTCTTCATGTATGCAATAAATTCCAAGGCCTGCCTCCTCTATGAACTTGTAAGGATCATGCTCAAAGTTGTCACTTCCCCATTTATCTAAGAATAGGTCTGCAACTCCTTCAAGGGCAGAGGATGGAGATTGATCCACTTGGAACTCTTCTTAGTCAATAATGGCATAGCTGACATTTGCCACCTTGAGTGAGTATGGTTCTAGATGATCTCTATGGAGTGGCTCAAATTCAATCTTAACTTTAGTCCCATACTTGGTTCTAAAAACTAGATAAGACTAGTTTGCTGCTAGGTAGCCGCTTATCTTGGATGTGAAATCCCTAGATAAGCATATGGTAAAGTAAGGAGGGACATCTACCACTACAACATCTTGAGGAACTGAGAAGGTCGAGCAAGCATATAACATTAAGTTCAAACCTTTCAACACCCCAATTGTCTTTTTTGGTGTTCCATCCAACTACAGGACTCCCTTATTAATTTCTTCATATTTCAACCCCAGCTTGTTGACTATGCATTTAGGCATTACCGAGGTGCTTGATCCACTGTCAATGAGGCAATTATACACCAAGAAATATCCTATGACTAGGGACACATAAAAGGGGGGAACCTTTTCTTCTTTCCTGATTTGGCTCGAGGTGGAAGGCTGTCCATTCATCATCAAAACATTATCAGCCTTTACTAGGACAACTTGTCCATTCAGCTCATGTAATTCATTTTAAATCATGTCCTTTTGCCCTGGTATAGATAATGCATCCCACAAGGAGATGTTCGTGTGCAACTTCTTCATCTAATCCACCACATTGACTCGAGGGTTGCCTTCCTTCAAATTTTATTTGGGATTATTTACAACCTGAGGCACAGGCTGAGGAGCTGAAGTACAATCGGTGGTCTAAAGTTTGGGACCCTTTGGTTTACATGTGATGAAGAAGGTATCATTGATGTTTAGGGTAGTAGCTTGAGATTATTCCATTGCTCTTTTTTTAGACCTTATGTTGGATGTGACATAGTCACCCTGATTGTCTGCAGTACCCACGTAATTGACTACATAGAACTCACCTTCCAGGTGATTCATGAGAGTAAAATCAGGCTGAGTCTGACTGCTGCTCATGTACATTTGTGTATTAACCTAGGTGGTTGCTTGACTATCTTGTACATTTGTGTATTGACCTAGCATTTCATTTATATAAATAGCCTGCTCTTGACCATACTTCATGGTTGAGCAAGTGGGTTGTTCTTATACTAGATTGTTTTAAATAGGCACCATGGCCTTAGATGATGAAGGGGTGCCTAGATTGTAGCCTTGAAAAGGTCTGGCCTATGCAAAATGACCATGCCCTTGATTGTAATTTTGGAATGGGGGTCTATTTACCTGACCATATTGCTGATATCCTTGGTTTGGTCAATTGTTTTGAGCTTGTTGCCTTTTAATAGCCACTAGTTCATTTGTTACATTTTGCAGCAGGCTTTTGACTTCATGGAGGTCATTGGATGGAGTAGCAACTGGCTTTTCTATGCTATGCAAAAGAGCTAAGGTGGGAGCAATAGTCTGGATTAGGAGCAGCATTTTAGGGAAAAGTGGCATATGAGGTCTAAGAGCTATTTTCCTAGCCTGCACTAGGCAATTTTTAGCTGCTATAGCTATGTCATAGGTGGCAGGCAACACATGCCCTCCCATGGAATGTATCATAATAGTGATATCACTATTCAATGCTCTTAAGTAATAAATGAATGCATAGCTAGGAGTTAGCCTTACCAGAATGGGAATTCTATCCCATGTCTTCTGAAATTGAGTGTTGAAATCTTGCATGTATTCATGTGGAGCTCTTTTCATTATCGTCAGTTGTTCGGCAAGTGAGAGGTCATCACTCTTTTCCCCAAATTGGTTTGTCAAGAGGATGCCCAATTCATTCTAGGAATTGACTGAATTCATGGGTAAAGTCCCATACCAGTCTAAAACTTTGTCCTTAAAAGACAATGCCAGTAATCTAATTGCAATATTCTCCTCAGTGACATTGTGAATATTGCAAAAGTTAGCAACATTTTTGATGTGTTCAATAGATGTAATGGGCCCCTATCCATTGAAGGGAGGCACACTTTTAAGGGTTGCTCCCAGAATTGGGTCATAATGTAGGAGGTTCAAAGGACTCTAACCATGAAAAGTCACAAAGGGTAATGCCATAGCTATGACAGGATGCAAATTAGGCCTACTAGCTTGGGTGGATTTTATAGCAGGTTTGAGAAAGTGATTTGCTGAATAAGGATGAGTCCTTTCAAACCTCAATCACTTTACTAAGTTCAAAGGAAATTCAAGGAATTTGAAAGGGACACCCTTGGCAGTAGATCATGTAGTGATTTTAGGCATAGGAGGTCAGGCTGGTCTTTGATTAAGAACTGAAGCTCTTACCAGTGGAGTCTCCAGATGCTCAAAATGGTTGATTTTTTTGTAACAGGACTAACATCAATCCTAGAACTCTACTAAGTGTAAAAAATTGAGTCCCACTCGACGTGCCAAAAACTATTGACATAGTGGATTGCACCCTTGATAGGAGGTGGAGCTCCTACCTTCCACATGCAACAATGTAAACTCCCCTCTTGCTTGTGGAAAAGGGAAAAACTAGGGAGAGAGTCTCTAGATAAGGGCTAGCTCCCTTCGATGCATTTGAGTTGTTCCAGTAAGTTACTAATGTGTGTGTCTATATATATATATATATATTGGGGAGGTTGAAAAGAGAGAAGGATGCTAAAAAAAATAGAACCTAACCTAATGGGGTGATGCACCAAACAAGTTTGATCTACTCACACTCACACTCTGAACCACAAGAACACATACATACACTTTAACTAGTAAGAGGACCAGACTACAGGGAGCTTGACAGGGAGGCTTTAATGGAAACACATAGAAAAAGGACTTACCATAGGTGTTATAGGGAAAGCACAGTGTTTGATAATCTCCTTCTACCTCTGTGCTCTAAGTACAACTCTTCTTGTCACCTATAGGAATGGTGCTTTGCATATACCAGGTGCATTGGTGTCAACCCTGTGAAAGCATTAGGAAATAATGATTGAACACAAGACTAACACTTAGACACACTCAGAGATATATCAAACCAGAATAGAGGTAAAAATTATGTATCTTATTGATTCCAGGTGAAAAATAGCAAGTCTTTGCCTTACAATGTGAGAGATCCTTTCTCAAATGAGAAGTCTACAATATATAGAGGAAGAAAAGAGGCCTTTTGGCACCCTTTTTACAAATGACCCATGTGCATTCCAAGCATTAGGAAGAGGAAGCCACTTCAAGATAATGTTGTGTTAGCTCCAATTTTTATTTTTAGGCATTTCAAGATACATTAAACATCATATGTGAAATTATGGGCTGCGTCGTTTGTCTACAAACAAGACCGCTCCTTCAAGGCATTCACGTAGCTTGTCTACTCATTAATGCAAAGTGAATAAAAATGGGTCACGTCATTCACTGTTCATGCCTCTTGATGACCAATTGGTAGATACTATGTTAACTACTGGAGTAACTCCTTGAGTCGACACTTTCCTTTGCCACTTAGACTATTTGTCCATTTTTACACTTGGCTCTTTTGCCTCTTCCTGGATCTGTTTATTCCTTTTGGATTTAAGCCTTTGAATTCCTTTGAGTTCATGCCTTTCATTAAAAAACCAATGGTTATTTCATTTCTATAAAGTTGACGTATGCACGCCTGTCGCCTTGAAGCTTCAGATGTAGACACTTGTCATGCTCCATTGAGTTATAATGAGACACGTGGCAGCATCCACTCAACGTATAAAAGCTTTGGATGTCCTTTGAGAGTCACATAGAAGATGACACATGGCAGCTTCCATTGAGCTTCAAAATTACTATATAAACATTTTGGGACTCATTTGGATTCTCACAGATGATGACACTTGGCACACTCTGCTTAACCTTAGCAACTCACTCGAGGCCCAACACAGTCCTTATTCAAAATAACAAAACCAAAGGAAGAGACTATGAATGTTGACATGTGGTAGCTTTTGCTGAGCCTCAATAAGGGACACATGGCATTTTCCACTACATTTAGAGAAACACATTGAAATCTTCCATAGTTGCCACTTGGCACCCTCCACATGCACTAAGAAAATCTTATTGAAAAAAGATTTAAGAACTTGAAATGTAGATTCCAACACTTATCACACTCTATTGAATTATGAAAGGACACATGGCACATTCTGCTACCTTTAGAATCAAAGTAGAAAAGGGCTCGGCAGATGACACTTGGCAGCTTCCACTGCATTTTGAGAGAAGCTTCTGAATGGTCCCTTTAATTTCCTTTTAGAAGAAATGCAAAGGTCTGTTGTCACTTAAGTGCCCTCTGCAGCCTGTTAGAATGGTTCAGTCTATGTCTGGCTACCCTCTGAAAGGGCACTTTTCCTTTAGCCTCTTGGATGCATCATTAAACTGACTGAATGAACCAACTTCTTGAACCAAAAATGGTTCAACGGTTCAAATGGTGCATTTTGCTTGTTCTTTTGACCGCTTGAACCAAGCACTTGAACCATTTTATTGAACCAACCACTTGAACCAAAAATGGTTCAATGCTTTAATGGTTCAATGCTGTGTGCCATTTGTTTAATTGACCACCTTGAACCATTCCTTTGAACTTTACCGATTTAAACCAAGCCTTTGATATTTTCCTCTGAACTTTTCGTGATGAACCAAGGCATTGAACCAAAGCGATGAACCAAACACTTTGAACTCTGCCGATGAACCAAGGAGATGAACCAAAGCTTTGAACTTGTTTCTCATTTTGTTGAAAGACTCGTACAACTTGATTTGAACTGGTTCAGAACAACATGGAAAAAAGGGGGGACCGATTTTGGCCTGCAGGGCCAAAATGGTCAACATGTCTTTCAATTAAAGTAAGTTTGTTAATTTATCTCATATACAAAATTTGTTAAAATTTGTTTAAGTGATAATATACATCACTTTAAGACTATAAAATATCACACTATCCTACCCAGCCAGCCAAATTGAGTGAGAACATAATATATCTTATGACATTTATTTAAGTTCTATATGTTCATGGTGTGGATGCAATAAGAGATCTTAAATTAACAAATAGTTAGATTTATTTTTTTGTAAAATAGAGCTAGAGTCTTATTTACTATTTGTAGGATTTAATAAGTACAACAAAAGTAAAACCCCCAAACAGTGAATTGTAAAACTCTAATATCAAATGGTCTCATTACATACAATCATTTAACACTAGCCCTCATAGAAACTAACACCAATCTATTGATTGGTTAAATGAGAGATGTAACGATAACCAATTAATCCTTGGTATAAAGGATTCAGATTATAGAGTGATAGTCAAATATGTTATAATGGAAGGATGTATATGTAAGATCAATAAAACCTCTAGAGCATAATGATAAAATAATTTCACAATAACCCATATTTAGGAAATCTAGGAGTAACTAAGCTTATGGCAGAGCTTACACCACTATAATTATAAAAGGGAATAAAAAAAGATATAATAGATTATGTATCAGATTGTTTGAAATGTTAGCAAGTGAAAGCTAAGCATGTGCATCTGGATGGATTATTATATTCGCATGATAAACTAGAATGGAAGTGGTATGTGATCAATATGCACTTTATCCAAGGTTTACCAATGTCATGGAATAGGCATGATATGATTTTGGTAGTTTTTGAAAAACTAATCAAGGTGGCTCATTTTATACCAATAAATATGATAGATGTTTCACTTACTCTTATGAAAAGATTCATAAAATAAGTATATAGATTTCATGGATTTATATATTTTGGGTAACTCTAAATTTCTAGGTAACTCTAGATTTTGGGTAACTCTAAATTTTGCTTTGGGTATGTAACTTAATTCTAGTACAACATATCACCCAGAGATTGATAGATAGAGTGAGAGAGTTAATCAAGTGTTAGAGGATATTTTTCATATATATTGCATGGATCAATAGTGCAAGTGGGAATATTATCTTCCATTGGTTGATTTTGCATACAATAAATCATACCAATAAACATTAAATATGGCTCCATTTGAGTCATTGTATAGAATAATATGCAAGACACCAATCTGTTAGGATAGGCTAGAAGATAGGATAGTCATTGGACCTACAATGCTTTCAGAGATGGAAGAGCAAGTTAGATTAATCAGGTAGATATTGGCTAAGGCCAATGATAGATAAAAGAGTTATACATATTCGAAGAGGATAGCAAGGCACTTTTTAGTAGGTGATAAAGTGTTTTTATAGGTTAAGATATAGAAGGGCTCGATTAAATTTGAGAAGTCACCAAAATTATCACTGAGATATGTGGAACCCTTTGAGGTGTTAGAAGTGGTCAATCCTATAGTGTATAGGCTTGAATTTCCACTATCCATAGCTCTATTATATAATGTATTCCATGTTTTTTACTTTAATAAATGTATATCTGATCTTACACATGTTAGATTGTAATGCTTTATAGATTCTAGATCTTAGGGTGGTCATGATAGAACTAATCAAAATAATTGACATACACAAACTTCATTTGTGTAATAGAGAGATGTCATAGTGCAAGGTCTAATGGGACCAATACTATGATGATAATGTTACTTTAGAGGATTATGATGAGTTCTATGAGATATTTTTATATTTATTTACTTGATTAGATACTATCTTATTATGTTATTTTTTTGCTAAAAAATATTTTAATTCATAACTTATGTTTGAATAAAAGTCATCCGAGATGATGACTAGCTTTAGGGGGAATGATGTTACATTCTGATTCCTTAATAAGAAAACTATTTGATTCCATGGATATTTATAATTGACATATTTGATTTGCTTATATTTTTTACTAAGCTTTGAGATATATGTTATTATGGGACAATAGGATATTGCTTAGGGTACATGTTTGCATTGTTGTGAGTTAGCTATAGTGTATGTGTTTACATTACGAGAATAATGTGTTATTATAGTTATATTTTACAATGTATGTATATTATATTGATATGAACTATGTGCTTGTTGTGAGGTTGACATAGGAGAACTCATCCCTCAGACTGTGACAGAGGGAGAACATCATTGGAGAGGGTGACATAGATGGAGATGTCAGAGGATGATATAAAAATTAGAAAGAACTGTACACACATGATAGTAGCTAGCACATGTTATAATGCATAATAAATGGTTTGCACATGTGATTATTTATGCTTTCATTAAATAGTTGGTTTCTATGATTTGCTAGTGTAGGCTAAATGGTTTAATGGAACTCATTTTGCATAATTATCATGTTTGGTTATTAAAATCTCATAGAAATATGATTTCCATAGTTAACTAAATCTAGATTATTAATTGATGAAATTTTTATTAAAATTATATAACAATAAAAGATGATAATTAAATTATTAAATTGCATATTTTCTATAACTTATGCTAAAATAAATAAAAGTTAGAAATTAACTTTTAAGAGGGAAAAAATGGAAACAATAATAAAAACCTAAAGTAAAGATAAATGACTAAAATTAATAAAACTAAAGAAATAAATACATTAAAAATAACAAAAATAACAACAATTAAAAAAAAAAGAAACAACTTTTTAAAAAAAGACTATTCTTACTTAGAAAGGGAGATTTTTGAGGAAAGAAAGATCATAAGTATTTTCAAGATAAAATTACAAGGAGCAAAAAGAGGGTGTAACACAAAAGTAAGGAGGAATTGAGAGGAAGTAAGAAAGAACATAGAAAGAACAACCAAATGAACTGCTAGGTAGGCATTTTTCTCAGAGTTAAAACTCCATTATATGTGTGTTTGTTTTAGATATCTATTTGGCATTCAATTAATTCATCAAGAATGCATAACTAGGCATCCCAAAATAGATGAATATATATGCTAAAATCATAGCCATATAATATTTGTGTGTTTGTTTTAGATATTAATAGGTCAACATAGTTGAGTTGTATGGGGTGATTTGAATGTTGTATTAGATGCATTTACTAGAATAATATCTTACCAAGAAAATAGGAAAACACCATATTCTCATTGTCATATCCTTCTATCGAACACACTATATTTCACTAATATCCATAGGCATCGACCTACCTTTAATTTTTCCTAGTCGTACATAGGCGAAGCCTATATGTTCTCCTTTCTTACTTTGAATTACACACACACACACACACACACACACACACACACACACACACACACACATATTAATTGTTTCAATGAATAATCATGTTGATTTGAGCAGTATACATTTGCATGAGGGAAGTGAGTAAGTAAGATACCTAGTGGTTGTGTCCTAAGTTTAAGTGAAACCACACAACTTTGAATATTGGCATTCCTACATAATATGTTCACAACTTATATAATTTGTTCATAGCTGCATATTATACCATGAGCATAATAGAATAGTTAGTTTCACTTTACAAAATAAAAGATAATTGGAACCATAGTTAAATTAGTGGATGTAATTAAATGATATGTTTATTCTTAGTGCCATATTTTATGATACCTTATAAGTAAAACATAGTTTCTATTTGATAAGTAAACAATACTTAATATGTCCTCTCTCACTTTTAATAGGTTTTATAGATGTGTATGGTCTCTAATAACAAGAATATGAATGTAATGAGTATCAAATATGATTTGTAGTATGCTTAGGAGAATTTAGAAACTCCTGGCTATATGTAAAGCCTATAAAAGCACTTCATAATGTGTTTCAATGTAAATATACTAATATATAGGTATATATTTTCAAATACGAATAAGAGTTAATGCAAGGGATAAATGGAATTTGTCTTATGATAAGATGTGGGTTGGTATACTTAACCTGACTTAAGAACCTACAGAGGTTAGACAGGCATAACAAAATAACAATTTGATAAGGAAATTATTTAATCCCAAACTTGAGCTAGATGGTTATTCATTATTTATATTCCTTTAATGGAACTGAGAGTTGAATTATTTTAAACAAAAGGTTGCTAGAAACCTTATATGTAACTTGTGGGGAAATTTTGTTGTATGGATATACATTATAATAAGCTACACATTTGTGAATTAACAAAAATATGCTTAATATGAACATAGGTATACTTATGCCTATTAGCATATACATGTACATAGGGGTATGTACTTATGGTTATAATGCCTTGGGTGGTTATAAACTATATTAAATAATTTTGTATAATTGAACCTTGTGAATATGTGCATACAAAGCCCTATGAGTATAACAAATACTAGATTGGAGTGTTCTATGTTTCATATGTACTAAGACTTGTTTTATTGTGTCTAGTTGTTTTTATAATCATTATTATTTCCATGGATTTATGACTACTTATTTGAATAGTTGTGGTACTTACAAGTAGTTATGTTTAAAATACTAAACTATGGTAATATGGGTTATCATGGGCTGTAGTACATTTTAAAACTAATTATGGTAGTTATAATATATAGTTAAATATGTATTTGATCTAGATGGTATTAATTTTAGTCATTATTTCTAGTATAGGATACATAATAATATAAGATTTTTTCATATGTTTGACAAAATAAATGTATTATTTGATTACTTCTATGCTTAGCATGTTATGTTATATGATTGATAGTATAATGTAAATTGTATGAATCTTGTGGTTAAATTATTTTTGACCAATATTGCATTATTGATACTAAGTAAAGAGTGAGATAGACTTCACTAGCTTACTAGAATCATAATGCCAAATGAAGGTAATCTGATCAAGTGGTGTGTATGAATACGATTGATCTATAGATCATTATTGTTTATTATTATTAATGCTTTGGACAAAGTATATTTAGTGAGACATTATCATTTTATGAGCATGATTTATATTTTTTTGAAATATCTTACACTAGAATAGGTTTTTTATGATACACTGGATGTTTAGTTTTAGAAATCATACAAGACATGGGTACATGTTTGTCTCTAGATTCCCATGTTATCACTATCTAATCATCCATGGAGGGCCATTCACTAATAGAATTTGTGTGGGGGATCATTGTTCCATGGTTGGTGTTGAAAAGTGCTTGGATGATGGTCTCCATCCCCACAACACTAATTTTGAGATAACACTTGAGGTTGACACAGATACTAGAGTTTGGGAACTATGCTCTAGGGAGCCATATATTTTATATGTATATTATATTGTATTGTACTTATTATTGAAATATCATCATTAATAATTGTAATTACTTATTTTATATTAATTGTATTGGATGTAGACTTTTATCAATAATGGATAAGTTAATGTAATTGATTTCTATATTCACATTATGATGTGTTCTCATGATATTCAAGATCAGTGATGTATGATGTAATATGATTTATTTACTTTTATCATGCTTAGAGTAATTCCTATGATCTTTGATTATATTTTTGTGGTGTAATCTATTTTTAGTTTATATGTTTGTTTTGAAAAAAAAATCATGCATTTGTAGGTAGATTCCAATCGGGATGTTACAAGTCAATATCAAGATATTTGTATTCTTCTACTACTTCTAGTGGAATTCATTTGAAAAGGAACTCAATTTTTTATTTATAGAGAAAATATCATGACTTTTATTTTACTAGTGTTTACTTGTAGATGATACTAATGAGGAAGAATGTAAGGGCATAAATAAATGATACTATCATAACCCAAACTAACAACATTGAACACACCAACACCTATAACATCATCCCCTAAGGCAAGCAATAACAATTTTAAAAGATCTTTGTGTCCTATAATAAACCAAAAATAAAACATTAAAATATATGGAGATATATGAAAATTAGCATACATTATTAATCCCTCTTCCAAGTCCTCAATTAGAAGATAAACATTACTATTGCACAACAAAAATGACATCCCTGATAATCATTAAATATCTTGTAAAAATTTTATTAAATTATTTCTTTTTCTTTTTTAAATATTTTATTTTAGAAATTGCTAGACATTAATTTTTAATATATTTTCTTCTTCAAATATAATCCAGATAAAACATCTTAGTATATTATACATACGACAAAATTTTATTAACATGTATTTTACATTTACAAAATAAAATATCACATCCCTCCCAACTCTCACCCTTTTATTTTTAACATATACACCACAATACTAATGAAGGACTCATGAAAACTTTAATACCATTGCTAGTTTATTTTGAAAAATGCATCTTATATTATATTAGGGAACAAAAAAGATACTTCAATCTTACAATAGGGTTAATGGGAGCTCTTGATGTAGCCAAGATTAAGGTTCCTGATTAAAATATTCCTTAAAATGTGTATTCCAAAATTAGTAACAACAATAATAACTTGATCATTATTAATTTGAAAATGATATATTTCACATATAGCCAAATTTGGCTTATAACATGCATAAAAACATAGACCTCTCACCAACGATATAGTCTCACAACAAAAACATGCCTGACTTCATAATTGTCTATAGGCTTACAAACATTAATTAAAAACTGAAGTGTGGTTCAAATGACTCAAATCAAATAGTCCTCCTTATATCTATGCACAAAATTATTTGTAATGCTCTTTTCAACAACATTACTAGATTCTTTCTCTCGATTCAGAATCAATACCTTTTCAAATATAGTGGATGTGTTTATATAGATACACAATCCAACCAAATTATATTAATTGTTTAAATGGCCCACTAACATCATTAAATACATTTTGGTGCACCACAAATATTAGATGTTTAATACAATTCCAAGACACCATAGTACATTATAAGTTAACACATCACAACATACAACATCAGATGAAATATTAAATGAATCCTTAGCAACATCTTATGATTCATGGAATTAAATGCAATAACTCCTCATAATATTCCATAATAATAAATGTTCCCAAACATAGCTATGCATGAGAAAAGTCACACAAAAATCACACCCTCACAAGGTTAGGTGGAAATAATTCAGAACTAATAAATGTGCCAAAAAACCTTTGTGCCATGATCTTCATATTTTTTAAGAACATTTCCTCACATTACCATAAGATCTCCAAATTACTCATGAATCACCATAGTATTTGTGTGGTCAAGAACCAACTCCACCAAGAACATTCAATAACCTTGTTTCTTATGTGGAAACAATGGATCTATATGGTGACCCACATGATTAATTTGCATATCTCTACAAGGTTACACTTGATCAAAAGACCAACATCACTTCTTATGCAAAGCCCCATAGGTTTTTTCATACTAACAAAAATTATGTCTACATGTAATAATAGACATGTAAAACATATAGATAATGTGTGCTCTTAGGTTGTATAAAACTTACATAAAATAGGGGTACACTCAAAAATGGTGTAAAATAAAACTTATACAAATTTCTTAAAATAACATATTTTTGGTTCATGCAAGATTACAAATGGATCGATATGTTCCTACATCATACACCTCGAGTACTAAAAATGTGTTAGCATAGTGCTCACACACTATACCTAGGAGATTTCACCAATTTTTTATCCTTTGTCAAAGGTCTTGTCATGTTCTTACACCATGTGAGATGAATATCACCTCTTAGTATGCTTGGCTGATAAATCAAGTTGAAAATCAAACTCCTCCAAAAGTATTTCAATTCACTATTGCACTAGCTTCCACTCCACTTGGGTTCACCTCCTCTATTTATGATGTGCAAATGACTCTTCTAGTTCCTTCCTATGAATTTAACCATTAAAATGATCCCATGTTTTTGGTTCACACTCTCATTAAGCCTCTTCTACCCAATATTACTCATTACCTTAGCATCATTACTTTCTTTCCTCTATTGGTCACTTTTCTGTGTCTTCACAAACTCTACCCCCACTTCCACATATAAGTGTTCCCTAATACTACATACAACCAAATAAATTTGATGTACATCCTCTTTATTCTCCACCTTTAGTGGATTTCCCATCCTTCATCACTCACACCATATTTTATCTCCCATCACATAATATATTTTTATCATATAGCCATGACCTCCCCAACAAAACATGACATGCATCCATATCTAACACATTACACATAACCTTGTATGTGTAACTACTGATCTTTATTTTCACTTTGCATTATTCTATCACAATGGTATCTTGACCTTATAATAACCATGGCACTTTGTATGGCCTTTGATGTGGATTTCATAAAAATCCCACCTTATTCATCATCTATATGGACATCAAATTATCTACACTTCCACTATCTACCAAAACTATATGACATTTACCTCTTATTCTACACCTAGTCCAAAAAAGATGTCTTCATTGTCTTTGTTCTGCACCTTTTAGGCTCTTTTTCTTGATTTGGTATCAATTTCATTTTCAGATGTAAGTAAATGTGTTTATATATATACACAATCCACCTAATTTACATCAATTTCTTGAATGACCCACTAATGTCATTTAATACATCTTAGTGTGTCATAAATATTAAATATCTAATATAGTTTTAAGACACCATAACATGTTACAGCTTAATGCATCACAACATACTCCATCACATGAATCATCCTTATAAACTTACCATGACTCACAAAATTTAATGTGATGGCTTCTTCCCATAACACTCCATAAGAACAAGTATGCCCAAACATAGTTGTGCACGAGACAAGTCACACGAAACTCATTATCTTGTAAGTCATGTTGTAAGACTTCACAACCAAAAAATTCATCAAAAAACCTTTTATCCATGATCTTCATATCTATTAAGAACCTTTCTGGATATTATTACAATATCTCTAAATGATTCAAGAATCATGGCGGCATTTGTGTGGTGAAGAACAAACTCCTTCAATAACTTTTAGCAACCTTGATGCGTTAGTTGAAAAGAACCAATATATTTGGTGACCCAAATGATCATTTCACATATATTTTCAAGGTTTATCTCATGAAAAATACTAACATCACTTATAGTGAAAATCTCCCTAAGCTTATCAAGATGAACATCAAATATGACTGTATACAATAATAGATGCACAAAACATTACAAATAATTTACTCTTGTAAGTTGCATAAAACTTACATAAAATAAGAACGCACTCAAAAGTGGTACAAAACAAAACTTATGCATATTTTTAAAACTAACTTATGTTTGGTTAATTAAAGATTGCATGTGACCCTAGATCTCTTGCATCATCTCTCTTCCCAAAAAACTAGCACAACTTACATATATACTTTTGCCCTAGCATTTACTCTAACATCTTTATTGATACTCTTGGATTCATTTTTGATAAGTTAAACTAAACCTTTCTCAAACATATTCAACTCCTTTATATATATTCTAATGTCACCTTACATCTTATTCTATAAAAAAAACTTATACCTATCAATTGCACTATGTGTCATAATAGTTGCATATATCCTTGATGATACAAATATCCCCAAATAAGGTATCTCTCCAAGAGAGGGGAACACTAAGAATACAACTAAATTTATATTGAAATAGATCCAAAAAATACTTAGCTACTAAGAATTTGCAAAGTACATGAATGGTAAATGTAAACCCAAGTAACTGATGTAGATGATGGGTAAGGCTATTCTCATAAGCAAATGGTATGCCAAAATAACCAAAATTGGGATTTCAAGTGACTCCTTCTACTCTATTCTACTCTAATATGTCAAAATGATGATGTTGAGTGTGGAGTCCTTTGGGGATATCACATGACCATAAAAATAAATTTTGGGGGCCTAAAGA
The DNA here is from genome assembly GCA_037957365.1 of Torreya grandis. NCBI lineage: Eukaryota > Viridiplantae > Streptophyta > Pinopsida > Cupressales > Taxaceae > Torreya > Torreya grandis. Next base: position 1,419,751 of record JARHVA010003665.1, read on the forward strand.
GCTCCAAGGATGTTGGGGGCATAATTTTCATGTTCTCCACATGTGAGTGGAATATTCCTTGTATTCCTAATTTATATTTATTTCATATTTCATGGAGTTAGTTGTTAAATGCCTTTTCCCATGTTGACTTCCTTGTTTTGAGGAATCTAGTTGTTTTTTGGAAATGGGAACTCCTTCCTTGTTGAGTGGAGTTGGTTGAGATCACATGTTTTTGGGAAAATGTGCCCTTAGAAGGTGGAGAGATTAATATGGTGAATATCTCCTTGGGAGAGCTTTTAGATAAGTTTGATGAGGTGGAGGAGGGTTGTCACATGTTGGATCATGTTTATCTTGGATAAGCATTGCACATTTACTCCTCCTTTTGTGGATTTTCTTCATTTTACTATAAATATAGGGTGTGGTGTGGCCTTTAGAGGTTGATGGTTTATTTTTAGGGTGTGGCTTTGAGGATCCAAATCAAAGTATAGGTGTTTTTCAAAGTACAAGTGTTCATTACAGGGTATAGTTTAGCAATTTGTGAGATACAACATTGTGCAGGTATAGGTGAAAGTGTATCTTTTTATGCAACACTTTATACAGGGAGATTTTTCTATCTCTGTGAGAGTTCATTGTAATCTTGTTTTAGATTACTAATTTATTTGAGAAATTTACTTGGTGGATTTAGCCCACATTGGGTGAAACACATTAGATCTATGTTATATGTGTTATTATTATCTTTCTCTCATTTTTGCTTTCATATTAATGGTAAATTAAGGAATGTTTTTTTGATGTATTTTATTGCATAGATTTAGATCTAGTTTATGGGAATAGTATATCTAGATTGAAGTGTTTTATTCCTAATAACTAGTATCAGAGCCATTGGTTTATGTGTTTTGCTAAAGTGGTAAATCACAAGAAGGCTATTAGCTGGAGTGGGAGCTATGGGAGAAGAAATCAGATTTAGAATGGATAAGTTTGAAGGTAAGCATTTTGGTTTGTGTAAAATGAACATGGAGGATTACCTATATCAAAAGGAGCTACATCTCCCTTTGGAGGGGAAAGTAGAATAAACTGTAAGTATGAGTGATGCAAATTGGTCATTACTTGATAAGAAGGCAATGGGAGCCATTTAGTTATGCTTTGCATCCTCTATTGTATTTAATATTTCTAATGAGAAAAACACAAAATATCTCATAGATAAACTTGGAAAGTTGTACAAGAAACCTTCATCTTCTAATAAAAATTTTCTTATGAAAATATTGTTTAACATGAAAATGTCTGAGAATGGTTCAATAGCTAATCATCTAAATGAATTTAATATGGTTGTAAGTATGCTCACTTCAGTTGGAATCAAGTTTGATGATGAATTTAGAGCTTTGATAATATTATGTTATTTTCCTAATAGTTGGGATAATTTGGTTATGGTTGTGAGTAATGCAGTCCTTACCAAGGGAAGCTTGAATTTTGAGTATGTTGTAGGTGTGATCCTTAGCGAGGAGATGTAAAGGAAAATCATTGGTGAATCATCTTCAAGTAATGATTTATCCATTGATACTAGAGGGAGGTAAAATGACAAGAGAAAAAGCAGCCAAGGAAATTCAAAAAATACATCTAAGTCCAGATCTAGATCTAAGATGATATGTTAGCATTTTGGGAAGAGTGGATATCAAACAAGGATTACTGGTCATTTCAAGATAAGAATGCCAACACAAAGTAAATTAATAAGGTAAATGTGACATCAATTAAATCACATCAAGATGCCTTAATTCTTTCTATGGATTATTTTTATGAGTCTTGGGTATTAGATTCAGGGGTTTCTTTTCATGCCACCCCACATAAGCAGTATTTTACTGATTATGTTCAAGAAAATATAAGACATGTATATATTGGTGATGATGAACCATATGAGATAGTATGTAAAGTTTGTGTTTAGGTTAAGATGTATAATAAGAACACATGGATCCTTAAGGATGTTAGACATGTGCCTATGTTTAGATGGAATTTGGTTTTAGTGGGGCAATTAGGTTGTGAGGGATGTTTAGTATTGTTTACTATAGATTCTTGGAAAGTAACCAAAGGTGCTCTTATGATTTAGAGAGGTAATAAATTCGGTACTTTATATTTGACTAGTAGTGTTGATTTTCTTGATTTAGTTGTTGCAGATGAAGATGCAACTATGTGGCACTACAGGCTCGATCATATGAGCCATAAGAGCATGAAAATCTTAAAAGATAAGTTATTTGAATTAAAAGACATAGATCTATACTTATGTGAGAATTATGTGTATGGAAAACAAAAGTGGGTTAAGTTATTAAAGGTTGGACCCATAAATAAATATCACAACTTAGATCTGGTACACTTAGATGTATGAAGACCAACTCAAGTATCTTCTATTGGTGGATATAATTATTATGTTACTTTTATAGATGATGTAACTAAAAAAGTTTGTATTTATTGCATTAAAAAGGAATCTGATGTATTTGACACTTTTAAGAAATGGAAAGCCTTGATTGAGAATGAAATAGGTCTCAAGTTGAAATGTCTTAGATCAGATAATGGAGGTGAGTATTGTAGTAATGCATTTTTTCATTATTGTTCTAACAATGGAATACATAGGCAAAGGGTGGTTCCACGAACTCCACAACAGAATGGGGTATCTGAAATGATTAATAGAACAATATTGGAATGTGCTAATAGCATGAGGTTACATGTAGGGTTACCTTTATATTTTTGGCCAAAAGTAGTTAACATGGCAATATATCTGATTAACAGAGGACCATCTATGCCTTTGGATAGAGGCATTCTAGAATAAGCTTGGTCTAGTAAGAATGTTGATTATTCTTTTCTTAGAGTCTTTGGATTTGAACATTTTCTCTCATCAAGAAAGAGGATAGGACCAAGATAGAGGCTAAATCAGATAAATGCACATTTTTTGGTTATGGTGAGGATGACTTTGGTTTCTATTTATGGAGCATTAAAAATAGGAAAATATTTCAATCTAGAGATGTAGTCTTTAATGAAAAAGTCATGCATAAGGATCAGTTGTAGGAACAAGATCAAGAATAGAAAGATTAAATAGTATTGGATGACATTGTAGATGGTAAAGTATCCAAGGATTTAATTTAGGAACCTTATACACAAGGACCCCAAACATTTTCTAATTTTCTAATTTTCTAACCATTGCATGTACATCAAACATTTTGATGATAGTTCTTTTATTATATTATGCTTGTATGTCGATGACATGTTAGTTGTAGTAAAGAATATAAAACATATTTATATGCTCAAGAAACAACTTAGTGACTCCATTTTTAATTAGGATTTTGGTGTTGCAAAGCAAATCCTTGGTATGAGGATTTCTTGTGACAACATGGAGAGGAAGTTGGTTTTATCCCAATCAAAGTATGTGAAGAAAGTCTTGGAAAGGTTTAGCATGTTGGATGCTAAATCTATTGGTACTCTTTGGTAGGTCATTTTTGATTATCAAAGGAGTAATGTCCCAAGATGGAAGCCAAAAAGCTTAAGATGTCCAAGGTACCTTACTCATCAGTAGTTGGTAGGTAGCTTGATGTATGGCATAGTTTGTAATAGGCTAGATATTAACCAAGAAATGGGAGTTTTGAGCAGGTATATAAGTGATCCAAGTTATGAGCATTGGTAGGTAGTGATATGGATTCTTTATTATTTGAGAGGAACCATTTATTTTGCATAATATTATGGTGGATCAAATACCACTTTGCATGGTTATTGTTGACCAAATTTTGGTCTAGGTCAAAATTGGGCACCCTTAATTGAAAGCTTAGCCTTTTAAGTTTATACCTTGTGTCTAGGGCTAGTATGCAGAGTTGATTTAGAATAGGTGTTCTATAATATAAGCCTAAAATAAATATACAAGTGTTATTTCTTTTGAAAATCTTTGATTTGGTATTTTAGCTAAGCCTTTTGCATAGTAATTCTTTTGGATCCTTCATTTTTGAGTAAAGTCTATTTCTTTTAGACTTTTATTTCTGCCAAGTGCTGAATTCTTTTGGACAATTCATTCGAGACAATTTTTTTGAAGTAGAAGATGAATACTAATTCCTTTGAGAAAATTATCCAAACAATTTTCCTGAAAGATAATCCCTCATCAAAATGGTCCTTTTTAACTTTCTCAAAGGATAAGTCTTTGAGTAGCTACCCTACACATTTTTTCAAAAGATATGTTCCAAAAGGTGCATCCCAATCTTCCCAAAAGATACTTTTCAAAAATTTGAAGGGCATCTTATAAGTTCCAAAGGGAATTTTATATATTTCCAAAGGGTACTTTCCCTTTGGAGAATGGTCCTTTTTAAAATCTTTGAAGGTATTCTTCTTGAACTAAACGGTATTTTTTAAAATCTAAAGGGCCATTCAATAGTTTAAAGGAAATAATGTGAAAAAAGAGGTAAAAGGATTTGTTTCAAGAAAAAATATTTAAGGAAAAGACCTGATGAAAAGAGCCTGAATGAATTCTCTTGGGAAAAGTGATGAAATAAAGTGGCTAAAAAAGTCTGAAAGAAAATAGATCCATGGGAAAATGTTTCTAAGGAAAATATACTAAAGTAATTTATGATGGGTCCACAAATGTCAACTTTAGGGTCATGGGCTAGCCATTAGAATTTAAATAGTTGGTCTTAGGAAGATCAATGGTCCTCACTCGATCATTCGTCTCGATCTAATGGCACGTGGGGTCAATAATCAAATGAATGTGAAGATGCCACTTGGTGTATGTAGAGACATTTTTGAGAGGTCAAAGTGAAGATCCAAAGGTTCATGGGCCTTCACATAGATAAGATCGAATGGGAAAGATGATGTGAGATCTAAAGGCTCACATTGCATTGGGTCACGAAGGTTTAATGAGCGAGATGAAGGTGAACACATCAAAGGCCAAATTAGTTTTTAGTAGAAAATGGAAACACATGAGACCTTAGGCTTTCAATGAAATTTGATAGGCCATTTTTGACAGATGCAATCGATGTCTAGAATAAAACATAGCTACTAGATGGAATAGGCAAGGCCCAAAGAGATATGAGTGACTACAAGGACTTTGAGTTCTTGATAGAAGTTAACTCAAAGTTAACCAAATTATCTTTGCATATTTATTGAAAAAATTGTCATGTTTTATGAATACATCTAGTCTGAAAGACATTGTTCATCCATTCCTCATTCATGTTGTTGTAACATAACTATTCTGATAATTCTTGATTTCCATTGATGCTTCCAAAATTTTTAGGATTAGTTTCACATTTAATCCTTATGTTTTAATTTGATAAATGTCTATGATCTTTGAATTTATTATTTTCTCTCTTCCTCAAAAATTCTATAAATGGAACCATTTTTGGCCATTGTTGGGATCTCTCTATTGGATATGGTGAAGCCCTAGCAAAATTTTGCCTTAGATCAATAAATAAAAGTACTTTTACCTCATTCAAATAATTCACTAAGTGTAAATGATAGTTTTTATCCTTGTGAAAGTGTGATGTCTATTTGCCTTCACATACTATTCCTACTGGTACCCAATGTGTTATGTTCTCTTTCTTGTAGATCAATAAGAAGTGTCAAGTGAGGTTGATGGTGTAGTGAATATCACATTTAATAGAGTTTTCTATCATGCCTATTGCCTAAGTATTCCTTAAACTATGCTATCTCTAAGACCCCATGTTGAAACACTGATGGGTGTGTGTGTGTGTGCGCGCGCGTGCGTGCGTGCGCATGTGAGAGAGAGAGAGAGAGAGAGAGAGAGAGAGAGAGAGAGAGAGAGAGAGAGAGTTTATTGAGTGAAGAGTGTATGTAACTTTTTCTTGGTTCCAAGTGCATATAGAAGGTATGAGTAGAGAAAAATATTTGGTGTATCACCCCCATAGAGTAGGTTTACTTTTAGTCATCGTCTATCCCTTTTCATCCCCAAATTTAGTAGTAGGATTTGAGCCTTAAATGATACATCAAGGGGAGTTAGCCCCTAATATAGAGATCCACTTCCTAATAGGGATACCCATAGCCTTGGGTTGGTTCCATTGTCTCACTTAAATGAGGAGAATCTTGTCCCATCTCCTCATTGGGTGAAATTTCAAGTGACAATAGTTTTGGGCACTCTTGGTGGGACTCTTATTCTAAGAGTTGGATGATTTTTTGTGTTATCCTTCAACACATCAGCCTTTAGAGGCATTTTTCCAAGCATAATGGTGATTTTAAAGACATATCAGCTAGTTACACAACCCAAGTGATCCTTGAAGAACTTTGGTAATGTGTTTCTTTATGTTCTTATTGGAAATGAAGTTTCATGGTTGCGTATGGTTATGATTTTTTCTCTTTACAAGATGGAAAGATAATTCAAGCTCGTGCCATCCTATACCAATATCGATAAGTCCTTGGTCTATCCCAACATGACCATTTTCAACCTTGTTATGATTTTTATTTGTCTTATAATCAAATTTCTCAATGTTTTACTCCTCCTGGTCAACTAAGTCTTTTTTTCAATCAGCCTATTTCCTCCTTCAAACAAGTAATCTTGATATATGAGAACTATATTCTAGATCTTGATACTCAAAGAGGATGTGGTCAAAATATTCCTAGTCATTCCATCCATCAAGTAAGAAATGCATTAGAATTGGTCAAGAAATAATGGGCTTCTTTTGAGAGAGCCAATTGGCAAAGGCTCACAAGTGAGATGCTTGATGTGAGTGGTTTGATTTCATCCTTGGAATATAAGTTGAGAATTCATGAGAGACAACCTTACCAAGTGTATCAACATTAATATTCACTTCCTAAAGTTTCCTATCAGTCATACATGAACTCTAATTATGAATCAAACCAAGCCTATCAAAGTCATTCTTTTAGCAATCATTTTGAGGAGAGAGTTCAAAAGAGAAATCTTGTGTTTGAGGCAAATATTGATAGGTAGATTAAATTGGAAAATATGCATATGCAATAGTTAATGTTGGAATCAAAGGAAGTAGATTCCAAACCCTCATTTCCCTCTCATATTGTATTACCACCTCAAAAGGATATTTCTAATCTTGGCATTCCAAGATGGAGTAAGGTAGTTGAGTCTTGGGAAAGGAAAGAGAAGAAGAGTCCCATCAAAGAATATGAAATTGAAGAAAATTTTGACCCCATAAAAACCTTCCCTACCTTTCCTCTAGAAGAGAGTTCCAATCCTAAGATCATAAGCTACAACAAAATAGTGGAGTCATGGGGCAATAAAGAAGAGAAGAGTGTTGTCTAAGAGTGTTAAGTGGAAAGTGGAGTTAATTCTTTGCAAGTCCCTCTCACCCTTCCTCAAGAAGCCTCTGTGTATTCCATGGTAGCACTTATGTACTCCATATCTTCATGATGATTCTATGAACTCTAAGAAATACTTTTCCAAGAAGACCTTACCAAGAAAATAGAGGAGTTGGAAGCAAAAATGAAGATGCTAAGTCAAGGTGAGATGGAAGGTTTAGACTCAAAAGAAGATCATATGCCTAAACGCACCCCATATTTCCTTCTTCAAGAGCTTCCCAAAGATCCTCTTATCTTGCATTTTGAATCTGATCATGAGGTTTATATCCCACCTTCACCAACTAGTTCCTTGTGTCCTCATCCTATCAACCTTTGCCCTAATGGACCTATGGTGTGGGAACCAAAAGAGGAGAAACTGGTCAAAAATGAAAATGAACACTTGCTTGAAAAATATATACCTCCTTGGCAGCCTCATTGGGATAAATCATCAGATTTCAAGATGCCTAGTCTTAACATCATTAAATGAGAAGTTGAACATCTTGTAGTCCACAATCATGGAAATTGGATTATGGCAACTAAAATACAAATTGAAAACTTGCAAGAGGACTTAAGTGATGAAGAGGAGGTGAATTATTATATTGAGTCTTCTTGTTTGGAATGCTAATAGAGAATGCTTTCTTTGTGTTGAAGAGCCTATTTTGAGAGAAGCAAGCAAAGAGTAATAAGCTCAATTCATGGATGATCAAGAAAACTGCATGTCTAATTATCAGGAGGAGTTTATCATAGGAACCCCTCTTGGTGAACAAAAAGATAATTCACAAGATTTTTTCTCCATAATTGATGATGAGGAAATTATCATTGATTATTTTCTTACTTTGCAAGATACTATGGATGGACTAGGAGAGGTTCTTGATCAAAATTTGGATGACTTGTTTGAAGTCATTGGAGTAGGATATACTCCTCTTTAAAGAAGATATTAGTTGTTCAAAGATGGAGAAGGTGGAATTGGGACTCAAGTAAGTATACAAAGGAGAAATAATATTTCAAATTTACCCTTTCAAGAGGTTTTTGAATTTTAGAATGATATATTTGAAGTCATCAAGAGAAGATATCACCCTCTAGAAGGAACTCATCAACTCTTGAAGGTTGAAGAAAAATCATATTGACCTAAAGCTTCTAAAGAGCATGGGATCAATTCTTTTGAGATCATGCCTATAAATAGGATTGAAGTTGATCATGAAAAATTAAATGGGTAGTAACATGAAACAAGTAATCCTGAACAATAAGAGTTTATTTCATTGGCCAAATTGTTTAGAATTTCTTATTTCTTAATCATCATCATGCCAATGAGTTTGGTATACTTCATGAGAGGCATGAAGGTAGAAATTCTAAGAGACAAAAGGTTGATTGACTCATCCAATCCATCATGCCATGAAGTGAGAGGAATCTCAATTTCCCCTTTGATCTAGGAGGGGGAAGAGCATACCTGGTTAGTTTGACATACTTAGCTTTCTTTCTACTATATTTAGTTCTCCTAAGTGCTTAGTAGCACAAGTGTGTTTGTTTTTGTCTTCATGTGTGTTTATTCTTTCCATTGTGTGTTTTGAGGTAGTAACTAGGTGTCTTATTGATAAATTTTTGCATCATGGTCAAGATTTATTATTTATTTTAGTCTTTATATGACTCAATTTTCCCAATAGACTAATTAGGCTACTAGTCTAGTCAATATATTAGGAATACTACCCCTGTGAGTCACCAATTTATTGAAAACATTTTGGCCCTTTAGGTCAAAATTGGGCACCCCTATTTTAAAGCTTAGACATCTAAGTTTATACTTTATGGCTAGGGCCAGTATGCAAATTTTCTTTAGAAGAGGTGTTCCATACTATAAGCTTGCAAAAAATGTACAAGTGTTATTTCTTTCAAAAAGATTTATTTTGGTCTTTTATCTAAGCCTTTGCATAGTAATTCTTTTGGATCCTTCATTTTTTACCAAAGTTTATTTCTTTCATACTTTTATTTTTGCCAAGTGTTAAATTCTTTCAAGCAACTCATCTATGACAAATTTTTTGAAGTGGAAGACGAAGACTAATTCCTTTGAGAATATTTTTTGAACAATTTTATCTAAAGATAATCCCTCCTCAGAATGGTCCTTTTAATCTTTATTGAAGGATAAGTCTTTGAGAAACTACCCTACACATTTTTTTATAAAAGATATGTTCTGAAAGGTGCATCCCAATCTTTCCAAAGGATACTTTTCAAAAATTCAAAGGGAATCTTACAAGTTTTGAAGGGTATTTTACAAATTTTTGAAGGATACTTTCCCTTTGGAGAATGGTCCTTTTCAAAATCTCTGAAGGTATTCTTCTTGAACTAATCAGTCTATTTTCAAAAGCCAAAGGGTCATTCAATAGTCTAAAGGAATTAATGCAAAAAAAGAGGTTGAAAGATTTGTTCCAAGAAAAAATCCTAAAGGAAAAGACCTGATGTAAAGAGACTAAATGAATTCTCTTAGGAAAAGTGCCGACACAAAGTGGTTAAATTTTTTTGAAATAAAATAGATCTATGGGAAAAAATGTTCAATAAAAATATCACAAAGGAATTTATGATGGTTCTATAGACGTCAACTTCAGGGTCACAGACTAGCCATTAACATTTAAATAGTGGGTCCCAAGTAGTTTAACAGTCCTCACTCGATCACTCATCTTGATCTAATGGCACGTGGGGTCAATAATCAAATTAATGCAAGGATGCCACTTGGCATATGTAGAGACATTTTTGAGAGGTCAAGGTAAAAATCCAAAGGTCGATGGCCCTTTGCATAGATAAGATAAAATGGGTGAGATGATGCAAGATATAAAGGCTCACATTGCATCGGGTCACAAATGTTTAACATGTGGGATGAAGGTCAACACATCAAAGGCCAAGTCAATTTTTAGCAGTAAATGGGAACACATGAGACCCTGGGTTTTTAACAAAATTTGATAGGCTATTTTTGATAGATGAAGTCAAGGTTTAGAATAAAATTTAGCTATCAAATGGAATAAGCAAGGCCTAGAGAGCTATAAGTGATTGTAAGGAATTTGGGTGCTTGATAGGAGTTGCCTCAAAGTTAATCGAAGGATCTCTACATCTTTCTTGAGAAAACCATCATGTTTTATGAAGACATCTGGTCTAGAGGACATTGTTCATCCATTCCTCATTCATGACACTATAACAAAAAAATTATGATAATGTTTGATTGTCATTGATGCTTCTAGACTTTGCAAGATCAGTTTCACATGTAACCCTTCTATTTTAGTTTGACAAATGTCCATAATCATTGAGGCTATTCTTGCCTCTGTTCCTCAAATTTTATAAATGGATCCATTTTTTGGTCATTGTTGGGATCTCTCTATTGGGTACAGTGAAGCCCTACCAAATTTTTACCTTGAATCAATAAAGACAACTAATTTTACCTCATTCAAATAATTCACTAAGTGTAAATGATAGTGGTTAGCCTTGTGCAAGTGTGATGTTTATTTTACTTCACATACTATTCCTACTAGTACCTAATGTGTTGTGTTCTCTTTATTGAAAGTCAACAAAAAGTGTCAAGTGAGGTTGTTGGTGTAGTGAATATCTCATTTAATAGAGTGTCCTAGCATGCCTATTGCCTAAGTATTCCTTAAACTATGTTATCTCTAAGACCCCATGTTGAAACACTGATGAGAGATAGAGAGAGAGTTGATTGACTGAAGTGTATATGTAACTTGTTCTTGGTTCCAAGTTCTTATATAAGGTATGAATAGAGAAAAATATTTTGTGTATCACCCCCATAGAGTAGGTTTACTTTTAGTCATCCTCTATCCCTTTTAATCCCCAATTTTAGTAGTAGGATTTAAGTGTTAAATGATACATCAAGGGGAGCTATCCCTTAATCTAGAGATCCACATCCTAATAGTGATACCCATAGCCATAGGGTGGTTCCATTGTCTCACTTAAATGAGGAGAACCTTGTCCCATCTCCTCATCGGGTGGAATTTCAAGTGATAAAAATTATGTGGACTTAGATATGGTAGGGGATATTAATAGCAAGAGAAGTATGATAGGATATATATTTACTATTATAGATACAATGGTTAGTTAGATTTATAGGATACAGAAGGTTGTAGATTTATAAATCATAGAGATATATTATGTTGCTTCTATAGAGGCTAGCAAGGATGTGATTTGGTTATAGGAGTTATTTCAAGAGTTGGGGCATGAGTAGGAAGTTATGAGACTACATAATGATAGTCATAGTGTTATTCATTTGGCAAATAACTTCACTTTCCACTCAAGGAAAAAACACATTCAATTATGTTATCACTTCATTAGGAAAACTTTGGAGGAGAACTTGGTGAAGCTGGACAAGATAATACTTGACAAAATCCTATGGATATGATGACCAAGGTGGTCACATTGGACAAGTTGAGACTATGTTCAAATTTGGTTAGCCTTAGTGGTCATGGAGAAGTGATATATTTTGTTAAAGAGAAATGGTCTCCAAGTGGGATATTGTTGAGTGTGGATCCCTTTGGGGCTATCACATGACCATAGGAATAAATTTTTGGGTCTTGAAGACATATAAGGATGTGGGGGGCATAATTTTCATGTTCTCCACATGTGAGTAGAGTATTCCTTGTATTCCTAATTTCTATGTATTCCATATTTCATGGAGTTAGTTTTTACATGCCTTTTCCCATGTTGACTTCCTCATTTTGAGGAAGCTAGTTATTTTTTGGAAAAGGGAGCTCCTTCCTTGTTGAGTGGAGTTGGTTGAAATCACATGTTTTTGGAAAATGTGCCTTTAGAAGGTGGATAGATTAATATTGTGAATTCCTCCTTGAGAGATCTTTTGGATAAGTTTGATGAGGTGGAGTAGGGTTCTAACATGTTGGATAATGCTTATCTTGGATAAGCATTACACATTTGCTCCTCCTATGGATTTTCTTTATTTTACTATAAATAAAGGGTGCAGTGTGGCCTTTAGAGGTTGATGGTTTATGTATAGGGTGTGGCTTTGAGAATCAGAGTCAAAGTGTAGGTGTTTTTCAAAGTGCAGGTGTTCATTACATGAAGTGGTTTAGCAACTTGTGAGATACAACATTGTGCAGGTGCAGGTGAAAGTGCAGATTTTTGTCCTGTGCTTTTTACATGAGATTTTTCTATCTCTGTGAGAGTTTATTGTAATCTTGTTTTAGATTATTGATTTATTTGAGAACTTTCATTGGTGGATGTATCCCACATTGGGTGAACCACATTATATTTATGTTATCTGTGTTATTATTATCTTGCTCTCATTTATGCTTTCATATTAATATTGAATTAAGGAATGTTTCTATGATGCATTTTATTACATAGCTTTAGATCTGGTTTGTGGTAATAGTAGATCTATATTGAATTTTTTTATTCCTAATAGATGAGAGAGAACCATAACTAATAGGACCTTAATTTTTGCAAATTTATATGTTTTAATAATGCTAGATTTGTAATTTGTGTGCTTTTTTTGCCTTGATGAATTATGATGAACTTTGGCATCTAAAGGAACTATGAATGAAATAGAGAAGACACATTATATTTTTCAAAGCATAATTTACACCTCTTCATTATATGTATTTCTTGAACTCATAAGTGATTTAGATCTTCTTCATAGGTTCACATTTTTGGTTGCTTTCTTATTAACAATTCAATTGGCCATTAAAAATTAAAATCAAGCACTTACAACCTATAAGGTAGGGCATATTTGACCACGGATACCCAAAATTTCAAATAAAAACAATGTTAATGCCTAAACAATGTTAACAAGATTTAGAAAAATTGAAATTATGAGAAAACTTGCCTTGTCAGCAAATGGTGTATTTCTCCATGAAGCCTCAAGCATAAAAAATAAGCAATGAGCATTCATTACTCAATGGTTAGAGTTAGACATTAGAGGGTCAAAGTATCTACCTCAATCCTATGCACTGAATCAGGTCTTTGAAAACAAATTTGTACAGGACAATGAAGGAAGTTTAAGGACCTTTTATTAAGCCAAATAAGGACCCAATGATGATACATCCCTTTACTAACCTCATTTATGCTTATCTTTACTTTGGGTGTAATTGGATTTGCAATATATGGCTTACTTATGAATAATATAAAAGGTTAATGGAAAGGAACACCCTAGTTTGATTCCACAACAGGGATCTAATTTGCTAAAATATTGGCTTTGACATAACAAAGAACCTATCTTTACCCTTTAAAGGATACATATGATAGATACATCCATGTATGATATCATTTCTAGACTATAATTCATGTCAACATGATCCCAAGGCTATCACTATAAATCTATACCATTTCAAAAATAGCTACCATTGATATATTAATGGATTAATTCATGAAGCTATCAACTCAAGGCTTTGGTAAGAAGTTATAACTAACATTCATTTTAATAAAATGATTGAGTGTTTTATTGGGAAAAGTTACATATATAATTTTTTTGGTGAAACCTGTCTAAATGGGTTGTTATTAGTTCTAACTATGTTTTAAGTGACATCTTTGTTTTTCTTTTTTAGATTGCAAATTTGTATATTCTTATTGCTTAAATGTAAAATTAGTAAAGTTACATAGATTGACTACTAGATAAAGATCAAAGTTCAAGTATTTTTTTGTTATGATGGTTGTTACACATAAGATCTGTATTTATTTAGATGCAATGCTTTTATTGACATGATTGTGTATTAATATGAAGCATGGTTTACTTAATACCTAAGTCAAAGTTAATTGGTCAATCCTTCAATTTTATTGAATGTTCATATACTTGGTCCCTACAATTTTTTTGGAAGTCTATTAAAGTTGTTTGGGCCATTGAAGACCCTTTTTTATTATGTTTTTTGGTTTTACTCTTTTATGCTCATATTTTAATCATGTTCACATGAGTTGCAAAATTTTACTGCATGGACAATGACTTGTTAAATTTGACCATGTGCACAATGAGGGGGAAGTTAAAATTGTTCACACCTAGCTCCGCTTACCTATATGCATACTCAAACTCAAGTGAAGCTAACTCAAGTTAAGTTCATAGTTAATCTCACCCATGTTAAGTTTATAATTAGGTTTCCAATAACATCCCCCTTTAGATTAACATGGGGAAGAACGAATCATAAGAATGAACTATAAATAATCTTGATGACAATTTCATGTAATCCAAAAAATGGGTGATGTAATGAAGACCTAGATACCGATGTTGATAGAAGAAGCATGGTTGTTATTATTAAATCTAAAGTGATTTAACAAAGCTGAGGGTCCCTATGTTTGGCATACCATATCACCACATGGAACACATAACAAATCATTAATTAAAGTAGATAATGGTGTTGAATATTTAACCCATTGTATAAAAATCAACTAAAGGCTTCAAGATTTAGTGGTGTTGGTGTACCAAAAATGATTGATGTCAAACCTTAAGTGACAACATCCTATACTCTAAAAATAATACTTGTAATTCATAAAAAGAAGAAAACACCAATATATTCCTAATAAAGGATGCATGAGATAAGTAACAAAATATGTTTAAGGCAAGATGAGATAACTCAAACAAGTCCGTTTATGACACATGAACTCAGTCAAACATACTTATTTGTGAAGAAGACTGAAACATTCCCAAATTAAATCGTATCTTGGTTAACATCTAATGGAATGATCCAACAAGAATTGGTGGGGACACATAACCAGTGGCATGAAAGGTTTAAATACCAGTTCAAACCTACTAGGAATTTTAGCATCAAAAAGATAATGAAAAATACCATCAACAAACATAAGTGGTGTTACAATGAAGCCCAAGTCATCATCCTATCTATAGAAAAATGAATTTATAACATCATCCCCAAGAGTGTAGATCCATTATTGGTATCAATGTCTGTGAAGAAACTTGGAAATGAGGCACTAGAATTCTTTACAACATAGAGAAAAGGGTACATCATGACTAAAGTATGATAACACTAATAAACATGTCCTACAAAAATATGCAATTTACAAAACTTATGTTGAAAAGGGATTTCATATGCCCAAAAAATGCTCAAAACAAGTTCCCATAGTGAAAATGAGTTAGGTATAGTATGAAAATCTCTTAAACACATTAAATTTTGGAATCTTTTGAATCCAACCATACCACTATAAAGCTCTTGAAAAATCATGTGCAGTAAAAAACAACACTAAAAAAGGTGCTCTTGTGACTAAGATATGGTTGTTAGAAAAATGATCTCTAGAAGAAGTATACATTGGAGAAGGTCTAGGTGGAATTATTAACACGTGGTTCCCACGATTTGATTGTAGACACATGTGGTAAAAACTCTAACTAGGTAATAAAAATGACAATTTAGGGCAGAGGTTTTGACAATTTGTTAGACCGAGTCCCACCCTCTAGTCTTCAATTTGATTGAAATATGTTTTATTAAAATATTTGGGATCATGGGACTTGAACCAAGAACCTATTAAAGCTAAATTACTTAGAGATGTACCCATTAAAACTACACAACTCACATGTGGGGTTAGGCAGAATGCTTAACACAAGGGTATGTGGGTCCCACAATCTGACTATGGATGTTGATGTAGTATAAATTATGATTGAGCATTAAAAAGGAAATTTTACTATGGGTGTTTAACCATATATAGGACTAGGACCCACCCTCGGTATTTAATGTGATTGGAATTTATTTTATTAAAAGTTTTAGGACTATGATATTTGAACCTAGGACCTCTTAATTCTAAATTCCTTAGAGAGGCCCCTATTATCACTACACCACTCATGTTGTTACTAAACAAGTGGGATGTCAATGTTTTGAAAAAATTATGAAAAATAACTGATGCTGATTCCCAAACTTAAATGTCTAGCCTTTATGGCCTTGTCATCTTGTCAAACTCCTCCAATGACCCTCATAAGCCCTTTTGTCCCTTACCTAGTTTTGAATGGATATATATAGGCACCATAATAGTGTCAGTATTGGTGTAGGAATTTTGAAGTGTAGGGTAGGTTCAAACAAGTTGAAGGGATTTTTGGATCCAAAATAGAAAGGTGCCTTACATACAAGTGATAAAAGATAATGATAGATACCTGCAAAATAAAAGAGCCCCCAATTTTCCAATTTGGTTTTTGAAAAAAAAAACATCTTCAACCAACCTTGAAGATGAAATTTTATTTGAAAACAATACAAAATAAATTAACCCTTTAGATCAAAATAAAACCTTCAAATCATGTTTTTTCAAGTATTTTATGATCACCAAGAGTGAAACAAGACTCATTTTATACACTTTGTACTCTTTTATTTTTAATAAATTAGACCCCCCCATATGTTTAGTTTATTCCATCCCAAGGAAAAATGAGTCCATTTCAAGACTAAATATCCTCTTTCCACATGTATATAAAATATTATACTATTATAAAGATAATACAATAAATAATAAAATATACTCACTCCTCCTACCCCTTATCTATCAATATAGGTTATGCCTCTCAGTATAATTAATTAATGCAATAGATTTCATAATTGGTTTTGCATCCATAGAGTCTCTCTCCGAACCACACCTTCAAAATACTTCTTGAACCTCTTACATATGCATATTAGTATTTTATTTCAATTCTTCATTGCTAATTTTATATTTTATAAAAATTATGTTGCAAGAAACACAAACTATTTTGTTTCCAAAGGATGGAAACACATTTCTAATCAAAATCTATTTATGTGCCTTTAGTTGTGTCAATCTATTTTGGGCTATTTAAGACCATTTCAACTTATTTCCATTCCATTTCTAACTATTTTTGGGTATTTGGAGCAATTTTGGGTCTATTTTGTGTTTTACTAGATTGTCTCATAAATAACTTTGCATGACATGATATTCAAAGGCATGTTGACAACCTACTAATATTTTGAATATGCAAAGGACAATTTTTTTAAAGATCCTTTCCCTCTCAAATTTTGATAATTTATATCATTTTTTCAATTGATTTTATTCATAATATTAACTACATATAAACAACTACATGCAATTCTTCATGGTTTTAAGTAAAGGAGAAGGCTTACAGTTCCAATTTACAGTCCTTTTAAATCCTCTTAATTAAAAACTTGGCATGTACTATTCCCTTGATTGTGAAACAAAAATCATTCTATTTTTTTAGTAAAATACTTTTTTGAGTTATTGAATCCATTATTATTTTATAGATGATGCATTAGCCAATTTTTCTTATTTCTTTTTTTGTACATTCTCTAAATCAGGAAGCTTATTCATCCATCCTTTACTTATTTAGGAAAAACTATAGGTTGTTCATCCATTCTTTGTTTATTTAAGAAAAATTATAGGGTGTTCATCCATCCTTTGTGTTAGGAAACCACATACTCTACATTAATAGAAGAATAAAAAATACAATAATAAATATAATTAAATAGGCAAAATACACAACATGTATGAGATAAAATACATGATTTATGTAGTAAAACCTTAGCAAAGATTAAAAACATCCATGGTGTAAGATCTCAAGATTTATTAATTATGATATGAATAGCTTATATGCAAATTTGTTATGTAGATTACATGCAAACTCCACAAAGATAAATCAGCCTAATTGGTAAATCACCGTTTATATTCCTGATCTTAAAAATAGAGTGCAAAAATGTCATTAGGACTTTCCTTCTAAAAATAGAATCTAGTGGAATTTATCTTTATAGAAATAGAGGTTTGACTCCATGATTTTTTACTTCAGGGGCATCTCCTAAACCTACCAGGGAGGGCTCCATAAGATGTCACTATCCTCTTGGACCCTCTTGAAATAATAGTGGGGGGTGTTGCCCTCACCCCATATCAAAGAGTGAGCTATAAACCATGCCACAAAAGGATCCAAAATTTAAATTTGTTATCACATATCTAAAAAATTTCTTATTTAATAAAAATTCTAATTATTTTTAATCTAAGAATGTAGGTTGTAAACTTTACTTTTATCATCCCAAAAAACTAGGCTCAATAACAAGATGTCTAACTTGGTTATCACTTGGTAATGATAATTAGTGGTTGAAGATACATTTATATGTCTTGTGTTAGGTTTAATCTTCACGTATGGAAAAAATAAATGGAGCTTGAAGTTACCTAAATATCTCAAGTGCCAAATCTGATGTTTACAGGCTAGGTATATTAGCTTGTTATGAGCGATTTAAGACCTTGTATATATTATTTTAAAAAAATCATATTTTATTAAAATAAAAACTATAAAGGTACATGTTTTAGTGTAACTTATTATTATATTTATACTATGTGGTTTAGGTACCCTCGATGAGGCAATTATGCATGCATGAATTAGTCAATATTTTGATTCTTTTTACTTGAAGAATGCAATGCACTATAAATCTTTCATTATATCATTTTTTCAAGATTTAAAAAATGTATTAACAAATCTTGAATCAGAAGGTAAACTTGATAAATGAATTGAAAAAGAAGAATATAGGCTACTCAACTCTCCACTTAGGTGTCATTGATGTGATATTGTACATAAATATATGGCACATCTAAAATATCATATTTTTTAGTGTGTCTCTTTCTCCAGATCTGATGCCTAATATATATTCAAATAACTTGTCTTCTTAACTTACCCATGGTATTTTATGAATATGTTTCTCAATGATCATCTATCAATTATGGTGAGCTAAAGTAGTGATTCTAGTGTAAATTATCCATGAAATGTCTTATACGGTTATAAAGACCTGCAATAAAGGGTCATGTCCCTTATATTTCTTTCATCTTTAAGTAATTATTTGTAATCTTAATCATGTAAATTGATATTAATATAGGCATCAATTTGATTATAAATCAATTTACATTTTTTAGGTTGTTAAAAATATGTGGATGTGAATGGATATTCAAAGACATCACTCTAACATGAAACACATTTAACATTTCCCATGAGTTTATTAGAAGAAATAAAAGAGTAGGTGTGACTTTGATTCAGTTATACTAGTTGTTTTTAGGTTCCTCAATCATATAGATTGTGGAATTATGGACATAATGTGAAAATGTTAAAGGGAGAGATAAAATGCTTGCATTGATTTTTAATGATAAGTTTTAGCATTTGGATTATTTGATATGATGATCATAGCAAACATGGTTATAAAATGCTTGGATTTTTTGAATGCTTGGTTTATTCTTAGACTATCCTCTACAAAGGTTACAAAGTCTAAGAAAGGTTTCTGATACTTAGAACTAGCAAAACCTCAAGGTAATCCTGAGTATCTATTGTATGCATCTAAATAGATGTTTGTGGGCCCAAAATCACTATTTTTTTAGAATTCATGATCATAAATTTGTATATTTTACCTTAAATTTTAGTTGTTTGACCAATGAAGATGAAATTCTCTTGGTCAATTTAAGCCTACAAATGTTCTCAAACTAATTTAAAAAGACACCTTGTGTCATATATATAACACACCTATTAATGAGGGTATTAGACTCCATGAAGTTATAAAAATCTAAGGGTTGATAAATATATCCCCATAATTATTTATGAGTATATAAAATTGAAAAAAATTGGACCAAGTCCCCTAAGTATGGAGGAGATGCATCCAATGATATTAGCATAATATGTGACATTTTTGAGAATTGGAGATATATAAATGAATAGGTAATGACTAAGAATATTCCAATCTAAGAATGGTAAAACTAAACAAATAACATGATTTTATGAATAAAAAATCCATAAACAACAAACTTGTGGAAATAACATCATGACTGTAGTTTGATTAGAAATATAGCTTTGCTCTTAAGAGCTTCTTAGACATGGAAACCACCAAAAATTGCCATGAAAGAAATTTTTTAGGAAAAAAATAAATGGGTGATTTGAATGATTGTTTTTACATTAATATCAAATTAAATAAAACAATTTCAATAAATAAACACTCTTGTTTCTCATTGAAAATTTGTGCTAAATATAGTTTTTTTAATTTGTAGTGAAAAAGTTACAAGATTAAAATGAGGTGAAGTTCCTAAAATAAAAGTCTATATGAGCATAATTTTTTTTTAACTTATTCAAATGATCATGTATTTTTAACGTTGTGAAGGTTTTTTAAGATCAACTAAGTTATAATTATTTGGTTGGATGTTTCAGGTGTCTTTACATGTCCTATCATTAGGGAAAGAGATTAAAGTTGATACTAGGTTACAGTTGACATGATGACTTGTTTACAATTTCCACAACAATATATTTTTTTATTAAGGACTAGAATACACAAAAATTCCATGTTTCACTTATATATAATCAATTTCTAAAGATCAAAATACAAGAAAATACCTATTGTACCTTTAAAAAATTTCATAGTATCAATATTATATGGTATTAATATTAACATCTAAATAAGAATTAAACTGACTTAAAGCTATAACTTAGTGCAAGTTATATAAGAATTATTACTATATTTATATTAAATTATCCCACCATGTCATGGGTATTATAGTGGAACCAATCCTCAATGAGTAAGATATGGCATTTATTTTATAATTATAAACTTATATAACTAGGGCATTGTGAGCCATATTTGAAAGATTATGATTGAAATGAATGATGTTGTGAAGAGATGAGAGGTTTAATAAATGGTGAAGGGATTGATTATAGGAAAATAAGAGGAATAGATGAAGAGGAGAATCCATTATCCAAGAGATACTTTTTCATTTTATCAGTTAAAAAAGGAGGCTTTTATCAAAATTTGGAGAAAAATTATCTTATTTATCAACATTCCATTATTTTTCATGAATACTATAGGTTGTTGTGATGAATGTATAATTATTATTTTGATTTTATTTAATTGTGTGAATCAAATTTTAATATAGATGAGTAGTCTATGTAATTTTTTTTGCATAAACATTATTTTCAATTCGTATGACATGAAGTTTTATAGATTACTAAAAATCCTACTATTATATAATCAACGTAGAATCCATAAATATCCCTTTCATAAGGGGAATCTAGGATCAATGATGCACCATATATGTTTATTTAATCTATTCCAATATAACCTGGGACTTAGAAATGGGCCTTAAGTTGGGGATAAAAATGAATAATTTTTTTGGACTAGATTTGATTAGAGGAGTTTTTTAAATTACATTATGTCTTTCACAGCGATTAAAAGTGATTTTTTTAAATATTTGGTTATTAAAAAACACTTGTGCCATTAAAACCTTCCAACACTCCCCATGAATTAATATTTAATAATGCCTTTCAATGTAATTGCATTACATGATAACAATAAAAAACAACTCTATGAACTATTTATAAGTAGAAACTTATATTATACTATATAATAACAACCAAAAATTGGTTTGTAAAGTGTTAAAGTAGAAAATTATATTACATCACATAATAACAATTAAAATCTGGTTGACAATCAAAATAAATATAAGGATGACTCTCTCACATGGATAAAAGGTATGCCTTTGCCTTTTGTGGTGCCACTTGAACTTTTGTGGCACTCTTTCCTCAGACAATGCCATGCATATAAAACTGCAACTGACTCACCACCTCCTTCAAATTATGATGCACAACATTGAAATTCATAATAATTAAGAAAAAACATATGAATAATGTCATAAAAATATCCATTGCACAATTTCTTCCCATTTGGCAATAATGAAGATAGACACCTCCCACATACACTAAGTCAAATAAATACATAGAATCAGATATGGTAGATGGGAAAGAGTGTGGGTTACTCCAAGTTAAATTAAAACAAAAAAAAAGAAAAACATATATAAATAAGAAAGAAAAGGAAAGGGAGAGAGGAGGATATGTCTAGAAAGGAAAGAAATAAAATAGAAGAGAGAGAGTGAGGGTTTTGTTGCAGCAATCAAAAAAAAAGAAGAAAAGAGAGAGTGAGGTTTTGTTGTAGTAGTAAAAAAGAGTTATTCTCACACAACAACCATTAATTATTGAATGTGGGTCCACCATTTTAAATCATGGGTGCTCGTGGCTATGTTGTTATTCATATAGGAATAGTTTTTATTTTATTTGTCTATTAGTATATAAATCTTAAATAAATTTATATAAAATAAATCAATAGATATCATTCTTGAGGCACCTATATCTATTGAATAATCTTATTCTAATAATATCATAATTTAATATGATATAGGTGCCTCAATAATGATATATATCAATTTATTTTAGATAGATTTATCTATGATATGTATGATGGTAGCACTTGTCACCACGTAAAATAAATGTAATTTTTTATTTTTCATAAAAACATATTTAATATAATTATCTAATATAGTATTAAAATTTGATATATATAAATAATATAACAATAAGTTTTGATATTCAAACTGTATACATTTAATATTAAAATGAGAAATACAGATCAACACATATATGATATATATATATATATATATATATATATATATATATATATATATATATATATGAAATATAACAATACGTTTATGATATTCAAATTTTATACATTTGATATTAAAAATGAGAAATAGATAGCAACACATATATGATATACAATTTGTATAACAACCATGTTTATGATATTCAATATGTATACATGTGATCCTCTAAAAATTGAAGTCTTTGTTCTTCATATTTTATTTTCTATACACCTTTTTTCTTCAGTCTCTCAAAATGGTCATACGGAAAGGTGGTGAAAACCTTAATCCATTAGAGACTTGTCTTTCTGTAAGTCATATATCAATTGGGGCTTTGTAAAATGTTAATCCCCATTCCAGTTTCAAATACAATTGACACACACAACCCCTTTGTATAGGGGTGATTTGTGGATTTTCAATCCCCATGCAAATTTCAAATACAACTAACACACATGACCCCATTTTATAGAGGTTATTGGAATTATAGTTGGAGTTGCATTGATTAAATGAATCCATGTATAGTTATTGAATTGAACCATTACATATGTGGGTAGTTTAGGGGGTGTCATCCCTAGTTTATATACAATAAGTTGAACATATCCAAGTGTGCCATTAACAAGGCTTGCTTCTATCCATAAGTTTGTATTTGGCATCACTCTTGCACAAATAATAATCAATAACTCAACTTCCAACTTTTCATCTTCTAATATCATAACATTATTTCTCTATCCTCTACTTGCAATGCTTTGAGCAACAATTTGATTCAATGCATATAATTTTATCTCATTGCACTAATGCACATTATCATTTGCTGAAATAAATGAATATGTTCATTAAATCCCTTATTTTCAACTATTTCAAGTGTAAATTTTATCCTAGTCATCAATAATTGACAACATATAATGGTTAGATTGGCATCTCTTAGATTTGTTAAAAGTTTCTAAAAATGTTGTTGTTCTTCAATTTGAACTTGTTATCTAAAAACCTTATCAAATGTAACAATGGTTCTAAAGTTTTTCCATAATAAATTTTATTATCTTATACTTATATATCGACATTTATATATTATTGGAGGTAATTATCCTAAATCCCCAACAAAAGTCATAGACCTTTCACTAAAGCACATTTCAATATTTTTTGGAAATGCTTGGCATAGTTGAGAATCTATATTTCCAAGCATATTTTGACCTATAAATCTCATCTCATCAATAAATATATATATATAACATGTTTAATTTCTTATCTAACTTTTTTAAACTTTATTCTTTCTAATTTTTCAAAATCTGAAATAGGCATTCACAAGGTTGTATGTATTGTCGATGCACTAATGTTAATGGCTGCAACTCTAGTTGGAGAAATTAGTAAAGGGGGAAACATTGTGGTTGTGATAACTCTATAAGTTGTTCTTTAATCCTTCAAATAAGATAATATTTTCATTTTCTTGTAGTTCCTTGTATTATTAGATGCAATAGAGATGTAGTTTGTCATTGATTATAATGTATTATAATTATATCAAATGTTATTTTTAATTTCTCACTCTGGTTTTCATAACAAAAAATAGACTCCATTTCTTCCATAGAAAGTAATCCATTTTATTTCTCCATGATTATAAATTTAATATCTCTCTTTATTTTTTATTCACCCAACTTATTTTCATCCAAATTTGGATGTCTATAAATATCTCTTCAACCCTGCATATCAATCTCAAAAACATGTAGAAACTATTTTCAGCTAGCCCTGATATGATCTCCCACTCATGTTTAGTTGTATTTTGTTGGTTAATGTGAAAATTTTCATCCTTTATTTCTTATTTAATGTCATTATGTTTTTCAAAAATCTAATCTATATGAAAAGGATTGTATTGAAATTGGCCCCAATTATATTTTATTTTATCCTCATAAAGGCCAATGTCTATCTCAATATCATGAAATGGTTTGTACAATAGTAACTCTGACCAAAAAAATTCCAAATTTTTTTTACTATCTTATTTTGGGATGTTATAAAACCTTGGCCATACCCTAACAATAGCACACATTTTTCTCGGTTTCCACTTTCCACCTCATTTAATATTTGGACTTTACATCCTAGATCTTGGAGCCTCAATGAGTGGTACATGTTCCATTGAGCAAGGTCTATCAATATACCGATCAATTATTGATTTTATATTTTTTTCATTTTCATCATCCTCTTTTAATATTTATTTAAAAATTTTACACCCAACAGTCAATGATATAAATAGTCTACTACACTCCATAAAAGGAAGTTCTAACATCATATGGCATGTTTCCATTGCACCTATATCTCTTTCAATAATTGTTTCAATCAATAGACATCTACACACTCATGAAGTATGTTATTTTGGTTTTTAAAGTTTTACAAGTCATATCAACATTTTTTGATATGTTTATAGACTTTTCTTTGATTTTATAACATACTTCGTAATGTAGTCAACAACATGTTTTGAGAGTACTAATTGTCAATCTATATTTGCATACCACAATTGTAACACATAATGATTATGAGTCTTCCAATTGTCATGATTTAATTTTGGCTCATA
Source organism: Torreya grandis (assembly GCA_037957365.1). Classification (NCBI taxonomy): domain Eukaryota; kingdom Viridiplantae; phylum Streptophyta; class Pinopsida; order Cupressales; family Taxaceae; genus Torreya; species Torreya grandis. The sequence goes on from JARHVA010003665.1 coordinate 1,444,937, forward strand.
TTTTTTCTATCTCATTTCTCTAAATATAATTATAGTTTTGATCCATCGAGATGTAAAGGTCAAGGGGAATTATACCTGCATCAAAGACAATTTCATGTTATTATTCATGTGCAAAAATACTTAATACATATTTTTACTATAATTATTCTTACCTAAAAACCTTCCCTCCTATTCTTTTCCATAGGCAAGCCTCATATTTACACATGGTATGGCACTCCACGTAATTAACTAATTATTCATAGTCCTGTAATGGATCTATTTAATTAATATTTAATGTGTTACTCTAACATGGATGCAAGTTATGATTATGATTAAGATCCTTTTTAATGAGAATAAATAGTACATAATGATTTATATTTTTAAAAATAAATAAAATTTGATGAAATTAAATACATATACATTAAACAATTCAACATACCTTTGAATTTCAATCCAACAAACCACTGGGATCTTCTCTAATATTGATATTAGCAAGAATGGTATCAAACTTTCCATAGATTCCTATTTAATGGTCTTCCATGATATTTTAAAAATTAAATATTTATTTCAAAAACCAAATTTTAATAGTTTAGTATCTTCCTATGTGTTTGAAAGACTTAAAATAACCATAAATCTGATTTTTTTATAGGAGACTACCAAAGCTAGATATCAGTGACTATCATAGACCCAATGGGATAGTCAATGTTTTCTCCATATATGAATTGGAAAGCCATTATTTTATTTTACAAACACTGACATAAGTAGTAATATGTCCCCTCTTCATTTTCATCATCAACAATAACTTTAAAAACATGTCTTGTGTCATAAAAAATAAAATTTTAATGACATTTTCAGGATAGATAATAAGAATAAATAGTAGATAATGATTAATCATTTACATGATTTATTAATTAACCTATGAAACTCTAATAGCCATTTCTTCTCTTTCATAATGATGTTTTATGATTTTAGATCTAATTATGCATCTTCCTCTTGATCACTAAAAGAATGACATGAGAATCATTTTATGATTTTCCTATTACCCATGCGGGAGAGTAAGACAAGATTTACAGTGTTACAACTCATTTTTTTAGAAAAAAATTGATGTTAAAACCTCATTACAATGCTAAAATATGATCATTATCAACCATACTCAATTTACATTCATTACATAAACTAAAACTCATTGTTATAGAGGATACATACATTATGCAATGCATTGTCAATGTTATCAATATGTGCATACTACACTACTACCTATTCAAAATTAGATTTGAAACATAACCTAACCACATCCAATGTGCATACAAAACTGAATAACATATGATACATCTAGCCATATCTATTACAACTCCTTATGAACATATTTTTCATACTTAATACATGTTTAAAATAGTCTTATATAATCAATGTGATACCCATATATATACTACAACAAATGTATAATGTTAAAATTATACTTATACATCATTGTTGTAATCATTGAGGTGACAACATGCATGTTACAACAACTAAAATATTTTAAATAACTCTTCCTCTTACTAAAATGAATTTTCTATTTGCATTTAAAACAAATACAAGTAAATATTTTATGAAGTACAATAATGGAGTAACACAAATAAATTTACTATCCATCATTTTAATTTTATATATATATATATATATATATATATATATATATATATATATATATATATTCCCAAACTCATTTTATATATGATGTCTATCTTGGATTTCCTATCTCTTTAATAGTTTTCCTTTACCCTCGATTTTATGAAAAAAAAAGTGGCCAAAACACATTATTTGGCTCCACATACTTGTTGTTCCATAATGTATTTTTCTCCCATTTCCACCTATGATGACTATAAGGATCCCATGCTTACCCATACAAGAAGAGTTAGTTCCTTATCTTGTCTACCAACAAATAAAACTATACAACAATTTTAAGACACATTTGGAGTGTTATTCAGTGCCCTTACATGTGAATGCAACTCAACCTATTATTCTTTGTAAATCCTATAAATGCTAAGTCCAATAATTAAATGAAATTCTCTTACCACTACTTCATTATATTTTAATGAATATACATGTGAGAGTTGCTCTATTTTTATTTATCCTTTTGCTTTGGTAGACTCTTCTTCTTATTTTGTTTATGGTTGCCCATTCTTTGATGAGGATATGTAGGGGTACTTAGGATAGTCATATACTCAGTCTAAAATTTCCATTTTGTATTTTAACCTTGTATAAATATTTATAATTAGTGATTATTAATTGTTATCCTAAGTTAGATTAGGATAAGATTAGTTAAAAAATTATTATGGATTTGATTATTTTTTCATCCCTATGTTATTTTCATTAAAAAACTAGGCATTCATTTATTATTTTCTAGATAATGGTTTGTACCTAACCAAGCATGTATAAAACCTATTTAAAGGCCTCCTTCTAAATACAATTGGGTTGGAATTATAATAAAATTGAGTGGAAATTTGGTACCTAAACTAAGAACATGTATATTGTATTTAAAGGATTCTTTTGTAAATAAAAAGAGCTATAAGGAATATACAAATCAATTCCTATGTTGCCTCCTATATTCCTATTGATGTAATGGAAAAAAATACAAGGAACATATATTAGTATCAACTATGAATTGTTGACTACTCTTCACTATTCAATTATACATTCACCAATTGAATCTAAAACTCCTCCTCTCTTAGACATCAAATCCTTAGCCCATGAACATTCTTATAAATTTATCAAGATGCCCCTTTGAATATCAAATATTGTGAAACATGTAGAATGATAAGATCAATCACTTTTTACCACTACTTTAAATGTTCCTTTTCTTCATGTGAAGCCATTGTTAAAGACATGTTGAAACCTACATTTAGGGAACTGACATTTATGAAACTACCATGGCACTTATGAAACCACCCATAAAGATTAAAAAATACACTTTGAGCATACCAATGGTTTTTTTACCACCATGTTTGCATTAACCAATGGTTTTGTAACACTAAAAATATCTATAACTAACAAAGGTAATAAATTTTGCATATAGATTCAAAATCAGTTGAAAATATTTTAAAAATTTGTAACTTTATGAGATAAATCCATATATGTAATCAAAATTGACCTTTGATTAAGTATATCAGGGTAGGTACACAAATTTGGGGGACAAAAAATTGCCTACCTATGGACATGATTTTCCTAAAATTTCATAAATATGAACTTACATAGATAATTTGAGATGGCTACACTCAAAATTTGAAGATGGCATAAAATAATAAATTGTAGCATTTTGAGTCTAGTTTCCAAAACATTAAGTTTTTTTTTTAAATGGTTAATTATAAATAAATAAAGCATATTAAATTTGAAGAGGAACTCCTATTTGTTTAAGAAAATAGATTAGATAGGCATCTGTGTAACCCACCATTTTTTGGGCACTATTTAATATTCTTTGAAACCCTTTGGTAAATATTTAGATAATATCTTCTAGTTTGTGACCTATATTATTTTATATTTTTCAATGAACATATTTTTTATTAATTTTACAATTAAATAGATCTCGAAAACTGACAAAATATTAGATAGCTAGTTGTGTACCCCCCTACGTACCTTAAAAATGAAAAATGATTTTATTTTATTTTTGAATGTGTATAATTTGGCCTAGTTTTTAACCATATAACTTTTTTACACTTGGATCAACAAAAAAAAAATTACATAAACATGAATATATATTCATATTTACGACGTGTAGTATTCTAAAAAGGTACAGTTGGAAATCAACATAGTTTGAACCATTAAAATTGTTAAAAATTTATAAAAATCATATATTTGGAAAGAGGAAAGCGTGCTCATTGTCATGGTAATAAGTTTTTTAATATTTTCATGGTAATAATTTTTCCATAGTTTATTTGGTGATGGAAGTTGAAATTTATTGTTTCCTATCAAAACTCTCAGACTCGATTGTAAATTGATAGGTCCAAGCCTTTGGCTCGAGAATCCAATTCATTTCCAATCCAAAAGGCTTAGATAAATATAAGTAAAATGTACACATTATAACAAGTATGTTTTATTTTTTTAAACATAAAAAATAAATTCTCTCTATGGGTACATGTATCATTTATCTTTAACTCCCTAATAGTGGTGTGTCATGATAGGGGTAAGTTCCCTAACTTTGGATAGTGAATTAAGGTGTTGTGGTATCACATTAGACTAATACACACACAATAATATTTATACACACTAATACATGTTCCATCAATTGAGCACACCTTAACAAAAAGCTTGTTTAGCTATTGGTAGGTGCAAGTCACTATTGGTACATTTCCCCTATATACACTACCACAAAAAGAATGTAATTATATTTTGATAGGCTCTATGACCTCAATTAATAATTCATGTGAATATATGATGAAAATGTTTGAATGTGATAATGTAATGATAATATTTAACGTGAAACCATAGCCAATCATGACACATCAAGATTTAGTTCAAGTGTAACGTGTCAATCCCAATGTCATTAAAAAATATAAACAAAATAGTCAAACATGGTTGAATTTAAAGGAAATTGGGGCTATTTTGAGCCCCATTAACCTAATTTCATGACTATAAAATGTGATTTTGGGTTCATCACCTCCAATTCCATTAGAGATTAAAGCAAAGAAACATTAAATGTAATTTTTACATATATAGGATGTGGTTTTGAACTTAATAAACTCGAATGGACCATCATATAATGAATGAAAATGTTGATTGGTTCAAATGTGGATACAATTAGGGTCAAAATGAGCCACATGAACATATTTTAAATTATATACATGATGTGATTTAGAGTGAAATTAACCCTAAAATTTCATCATATATAATGAACCAAAGACTTGATTCATTCGATCAAAGAGGCATTTGAGGCCAATTTGAACCCCTTCAACATAACTAGTAGAGCATGTGATATGATTTTGGGATAAATTAAGTTTTATTATGTCATGAATTGAGCTAATTAGTTAATTTATATAATTAGAGACATGATTTGTGCAAAATTGAACCCCTACATCAAATTCATGTCCTAATCGATCATATAATTTATGTAATATATGGATTAATTAACCCTAATTTTATCATAAATGTAAACATGAATGTAATTGTGGCTAATTTATACCTAATTAAAAATCAATACGAGTCTACGATGTTATTAAAGGTTCTAAATTAGCTCATGTTCAATGACATGTTGACCCTAAACCATAATTTTAGCACAAATATAGTTCCACTAAACCCTAATTTCATCACATGTATATACAAACCCATTACACTAAACCTTAAACAAGTTAAACCTTAATTTTATGACTTGAATTCAATGCCTAAGTTCCCTAATTTAATCACAAATGCATTTTCATGAAGTTAATTGGGGCCAATGTGAACATGTTGAACCTAGTTCTATGAGTCTTAGATGTGATTTGCTACTAAATTAGCTCATATTACCTTACATATTGAGCCAATTAGTCAATTCTTACAACTGTAAACCCTAAACCCTAATTTTATCATAAATATAGGTTCATGAAGGAAATTGTGGCCAATCTAAACCAATTGAACATGTATACATAGAACTTATAGAATATGATTGATGTGAGATTAACCTTGATGTCATCATATATAATGAAGCAAAGAGTTGATTCATTCAATTGAGGAGGCATTTGAGGCCAATTTAAATACCTTCCACCTAAGTACAAGAATGGGATATGGTTTGAGGCAAAATTAAGTTTGATTCTATCATGAATTTATCCAATTAGTCAATTGGTGTAATTAGGGACATGATTTGGGTAAAATTGAGCCTTGACTGAAATTTATGCCTCAATAGATTGTATAATCTATGCAACACATGGATTAAAACTAAATATATATCATGTACATTATGCCTTTGTTTTTTATAAAACCCACTTTAAGGAATATAGGCCACTTTTAGGTCTCTTAATGATTGTAAAAATATATGTCTATTATATTGGTCTTGAAAGACCAATGAACTTATTTTTGTCTTTGCCTCTTGTGTTGGATCAATAATGATATACTAATGTCTCAATTCAAGGTGTAGGTCCTAACACACCCTTACACAATCTCAATATACCAATACCTTGGTTTTACCTCACTTTGAATTATCACATCCATCTATTTGTTCTTTCACCATGGATCCTCTAGATTCCTCAAATTAATGACAAGAAGAATCTACTTTATTCAATATTCAAATGGTTATGTCTAGAAGCCTAGAATTTATAGTAGGGTGGACTATTGCTTGAATCTATTTCAATACTTGACTCTCAACCTTATTCTTTGCTCATTCTCCTTTCCAACTCTAGAGGAAATACTTAAAACAATGATGTATATAGCCTCTCTAAGTTTTGCACAGGTCTATAAGAAATATAACACCTATATACAACAAGTATACACCATTATCAGTCTATGAGTTATCAATAGACTTGTAAAAATATTGGGAATTGAGTGGGAGACTTAATCATTCTTGACCCATGTCTCTCACAAAGCCCTCATTATTATCTTTGACCCAACCTAGAGTTAGCCTAACTCAACCCAAGATTAGACTAACTCAAACAAGGTTAGTTATAAACTTAACCTCCCTAGGGTTAGAGTTAGTTCTAAGACCCATATAAAAGTGGCAAGATAGATCTAAAGTAGGATTTTCTAATGAAATGTTATTATACCAACATAACTCCAAAAAGCTTCATTGTAGTGTTACCATGCCAACATGCCAAGCCAAATCAAGACAATCTAAGGTGAATGAAGGAGAGATGATGAAATAGAACCATTAAAAAAAACTCCATTGTCCAAAAAATAATCTCTAGACATGACTACATTTCATCAATCTCTCCAAGCTCACAAGGAAGATAAGTATTTGCTTCTAGTTGTAGTTTGTTTTGTTCATGTTATTCATAGCTCCCCTAGGTCCTAGGCTTGAAGTATTACATTTTTATGTGTTGTGGTTTGATTTATCTTACCAACCATTTCTTGGATTCCTTGGAACATAATGGCATTCGTAGTGGGATGATAATGTGCACCCCACATCTTCATCTTCTTTCCTCAATTATTCTCTTCCCTTTTCTTTCATTAAAAAAAAGCAAAAAGAAAATGACTGTTAAAATAATTGTAATTTTTTATTTGTTTATTATTTTTTTATAATTTTTTGACATGTTATTACTGGTTTCATCTTAGTTTTGTTAAAATTTAATTGAAATATGATTTGTATTTTAGAAGTTATGATTATTTTTGTAATTGTCTTTGTTTTTTGAATAAACGTCCGTTAAAACAATCATATTTTTTAATCCAAAAATAGTTTGTTGCTGATTTTTTTACAGATGGTGCATATTTGTGTTATCTACATTATTTAAACATTTAATCAATTTTTGACATATAGGTTTTTATATATCAATATCTTACTATCCATTTTAATTATTTATTTTTGTTTTAGTTGTTTTCTAATTTTTTAAGTCTACAAGTTATTTTTCTTGTATATATTCTAACTTGTAGGTATTTGGTATTTGGGAGTTTTTTAATATTTTAATTTTTCAATATTTCATAAAAAACAAAACAAAAAAAACCACTGACATCTTTTTGCAGGACCCAAAGGCCAAGGAGAGACATTTTTAGCACTTCACAAAGATCAAATCACATTTACAATTAGTGCTTAAAAAATATTTTCTTGCTTTATTTTATTTTTAAAATTTTGAAAACAATGCCAAGTGGATAAATTTCACGTCATATTTCACTTGGTGCTTTAAAAATGAACTCAAAATTAGATTAAACTCTCTTAAGCACTTACTTGTTTATCATTTTTACTTGTTGTTTGATTCTTGACCAAATCAGATGCTCACACAAATGGTTATGACAAGTTTCCAAGATGATTAATAATGCCTATTCATAGAAAATTATGGTAGATTTAACACTTTATCTATATATCAACAAATTTATAAAAAAAGACATCAAGACAAGATTTTGATCAAAATGGTCAATTCAAACATAATCTACATAATAGAAAGATGTTTTCATAATCATAATTACCCTAAAATCATATCAAATTAGAGATATAAAATATAACATCCCTCAAAATGACCAAAATCATAATATCACTATTGTTAGTGTAATTTCACTATTCTCATGTCAATATTATGACTACGTGATTAGCATTTTTGCAGAGGACAGTAAAAAGATTAATGATGTGATATTCCTATTTACAGATGACCTCCTCTTTTGATGTTTCCTATTGACCATGCCAATTTCACACATTAGGTTATATATATATATATATATATATATATATATATATATATATATATAACACCCCACATGTGGTTATAAAATATTATTTCAATCATAGATGTGGTTAGAATAAAACATTAAAGTATCTAAGAAGAGACTTTATGATCATTGAGTTTCTATAAAATAGAGAATAACTAGATTGACCCTATGATCAAAGGATAATTTTAGTATTTCTGATAGGGATTTTCAATGTCATTTATATTATCAAAATACCTCAATTTTTAGGTCAATACCATGAGTCTAGGAATAATGATATCATGGCTTAGTGAACAAATGCTTGGATCTCGACTAGTCTAGTTTTTCCTGCACATAGAGGGTAAAAACCTATATTTATAACACATAAATATACAATTTAAGCACACAGAGGTTAGAAAGTATCAAATGATTAAAAAAAAAATTATTTTAATCTTTCACAAGACCCCTATAAAATCATGACTCATAAACACAATATTGTGATTACCAGTATAATATCATGATTTGTGAATCTATGATATTGCACTAGGGTAAAAACCTACCAAAAATAAATTATTAGTGGTTAAAAACCAAGGTGAATGAAATATCACTAATCTTGTAATCATGATATCATTTTACCAATTATGAAATTAGTTTAATAGTCACATTTTTACATAAACTACCTAGTTGATCATCATGGTTAACTATTTGTGGTAATATCACAACTCATGATTAGCAATTTTGCTTAGTAGTTGCGACATTGTAGTTTTTGGTTATGGTATTGCACTAGTCTGACTATGTATCTATGATATTAAATTTTTAAGTTATATTTTTTTATTGATTCTTACATGTAATTTGGTCTCTTTTAAGTGTGTTTTTAGACTCAATTTTAGTGATTTTTTAGTCATTTTGAACCTCTTGCAAGGCCCAAATTGCTTATGGCATTAGGGGATCTACCCCTTGACCTCACCCTACACCATGATAGGGAGCATGCCAGAGGAACTTCCCCTAGACCCCGAAAGGGGTTCTACCCCTTGACCCCATAAGGGACTCTACCCCTTGATTGCACTTAGGGTTGTCACCCTTAGACCCCTGTGTCATGGTCCACTTACCAGAAGAAATTATAGAGACAAATCATGATTTTTTTAGTGGTTTTTTTAAGGTCTATTAGAATAATGTTTTTATTCTTATAGGGGTGAATCTATTATAAATTTTTCCTTTATAACATCTTATTTATTAGGTCATATCTTGCCCTAACATCTTGCAAGTTGCCTCTTTAGAAGTGCCAATCAAACTACTAATCATTTTCTTGCAGGCCACCTATCAAAGATGTTTTGGCATTTTAAAACTCATTTTGTTTGTCTAAGACTCTTAATAATTTCAATCACTTCATTTTAATCATGTTGTCTTATATATTCTTGCATCTTGTATATATATCACATCTAATTAATCAGTTAATTAATCCTTTTGTGTCTACCTATTAGTTACCTAAGGGCTACAGTGGTGTATGCTCTCTTCTTTGTGTCCTTGCGGTGATTCTTAGAGGATCAATAACCACCTACAAACCCTCCAATTTTTAATTTTTATGGGGAAACATGACATGGAATTGACACCCACATACTTTCCATAGTCTTAGGGGGATAGTGACCATGGATTTCACCACCATGCACTAATCCAAACTCCATGATATAGAAGAGTATATATATTAGGGATATCTATTTCTAAGTGAAGATATTAACCCTATATAGGTCATACATGAAGTGGAAAAGTTAATTTTCTAATCCAAGCATTAGATAATACCCTATATAGACTTGGGCCCCATTATACCTAGTGTATATCTAAGATGCCCTTAGAGAACCTATTTAGCTTATGATGGGACCTATCGACAAGTGATCCAATTTTGAAGTCAGTATCAACTCCCAAGTGACCATCATGTGTAGATGGTGATGAGAGGTTTTAGTTTATAGCATAATGGGTCACTGGATTACAACCTCACTTGTAAATCCATTATATGATGTGGTTATTGAGTTACATACCCATAAGTTTATTAATCTTAGGATTATGGTCTATCTGATTCGATGTGTATCATGTTAGACCCATGTTATTTTTGAGTTTATTCATCCTTTCACCTAAACCTATACATACCTATCTAGGTCTTTTACACATAAGCATCATCTTGTATATTCTTGCCTCATCATTCTATACATCCTTATCATTTTCCTTTTGTACATATTCTCTTTGTACATTATTTTTACTTTTATCATCCTATCTCCCATCACTCCTTTTTCATTATCCCATCCTAGCTTATTTGTATCCACCAATCATTTATCATACCCCCTATCACCTACACATCTTGTCATCTACATCTTGTTTGAGAACCAGTTTTACCCATAACCAATCATTGGCCGTGATCATGTCTTGTCTAGTCACCTTGTAAACTTAGCCCAATCATAGTTCACCTCATCATCTCTTTAGTCATCTCATCAAGTTTGTAGTCAAACATCAATCCTCATCCACATTCATAAAATATTCTTATCATATTAGGGTCATCATCATCATCATCTTGTTTGTGTCTAATCAAGTTTGAATCATAAACACAATCACATTCATATTAATCCTCAAAATCAATTCATCCAATCTTACATTATCCAATCATCTTAGTCTTAAGATAGTCTTAATCTAATCAATTCAATCATAATCAATCTCTCAATCTAGTCTATCCCCCTATCAAATCGTAGGGCTTGTCTTAGTTCACCCAATAAAAATCCAATCCCAATAATCAACATCTAACTCACATCCTAAATTGGTCTACTTAAATATTTTCTTATCCCATCTAGCATCTTGTATCATCAAGTCAAACTTAAGATTAGACTAAAGAAAGTCCTTTTGTCCAAATTTGTTCCACACATCCCATCTTCACCCCTTAGTATTTACATTCAATCAACCACACCTATTGATTGGACCCATAAAATCCACATCATCTATAATTTATCTCATCCTTATCCATGGAATTCAAAATAGATTTGGTCAATGCCCTGATTGAATAATGCCTCATCACCAATAGGGATATGTTATTTTCTCACCTCCTTGAGATGAATACTCCACATCTAATAGACTTCAACCCAATCCACCCATAATTACCTCCTAAACAAAACAATTCATATGAGTCCCATTCAAATCCTCCATTTATTTATCATATCCAATCATCTACCCCTTCTCACACTATTAAATGAAATCTTATCCTCGTCACCCCATCTACTACTAATCTACCCACCTAGTCACGTCAAAAACCATTTGATTTAAAGTCTAATGATTCTACATCTAAGTCAAAATAATAAGAGATCCCCTATATTTCTCTTCCCATTTCCTTAGAAGCCCTCTTCCATCAACTTGTTACTACTAACATGATGGTTTATCTACCCATATAACATCTTGATCCCACCAAGCCTAAACCATCTTGGTATAAAACTAACCAATATTTTCCATATCACTGAACCTAGGGGCATATCATTAATCAATGTCATAATTTTCAAACCTATGTCCAATACCTCATTAACCATGGTGGCATTGAAATTAAGGATGAACTAAATGAGTCTATATCCTTGGGTGAAAAATAAGATATATGGAAATATCCCATTCATGATTATGATCAAGCCCTTCCCTCCATAATCCAAGGTCAAGACACCAAATCCATCTTCCATGATCCCCCCATATTTGACAAATTCTTTGTTGAAGATGAGTCTATTGACCATGAACCTAGTCCTCATGATTCCTTCCATGAGCTTATCTTTGTCTAATCCATTGTTTCTCCATCATGTCCCCCTCATCCATCATATCAAAAACCCCATGTTGAGAAGTTAAATACAGATAATGAACCATCTACTAGCATCATTGCATCCTATACATTAGAGTTAACATCATAGTTAATACAAGTGTTATCTACATCAGGATCATGTTTAACACTAGTGTTTGAATTATATTCCTCATCATCCCTCATAGATGTTGATGACTTTGCCTACCCTTTAAAATATACCTCTAATTTGGATGATAATCAGTCACTGGGCATATCTTTTGATCCCAGTCAGGATGAAATCATATTAGAGTTCTTAAAATATTTATCTATCAAAGATTGAATCTAATCCTACTTTGGATGCATATACTATAGCTAGTCTTAGTGATCATTTTATTGATATTAATGAGATTTTCTCTAATGTCAAAAAAGGGTCTCATAGGAACCCCTAAAAGGACCCTGTTGCCCCATCACCACTCATTGACCTCATCATACCATCTCCTCCACCTTCATCTATCAAATACCCCTTTCTTTCTGTCAATGACCATTTAATCATCTCCCTCCATAGGGATGAGTAGGAATATCCATCATTGGAACCTTCTTTGAAAAATATAATATGTGCCCTAAATATAAGGGTCTAATACCATATTCTAAAAGTCATACATAATAATCAAATCATCTTTGATCCCATAATTCAAAAGTAATTAGATTCAAATCATTAGCCTAATAAAAACATGTCTTTCCCTAGTAAAACCCAAAATCAAACACTAGGGGACTACCAAAGTCAAAATAATCTTCATTTATCAAGTCAAAAATAAATCTCCTTAAGTGAATCCAAAAATTACAAACTAGAAGGTATTCAAAGTCAAATCCCATCGACAAATCAAAACAATGTTAGAAACACTATTAGTAGATCTGATCATCCATCATATAATCAAATCAGAGATGAACCACAAATTCAAAGCATTATATATCTTCTACAGTCTTTTGTCAATTGGACCGAATAAAATTTGGAATTTCCAACATCTCCAATGGTGTATACAACTTACAGTACCACTTCCTAATCATCCATCACACCATCCTATCATGATCCTAGCCTCCACTTAATTCCATCACACCCACACCAATATCAAGATCTAATCTAATCCACACCTCTCATCACCTTCATAGGCAGCATTATCTCTCATAAGGATAATGAAGATACATGGTCTAGATGTATGGATGGGTCTAACTCAAGAAGCAACAAATTTCACATGGACATAAATCCATCCAGTAGTAACAACATGATCCTAGCATCACATATCTCTAGAATAGGTGTTGGATAAATATCACAATAATATCTTCATCCTACATCTCATACCCATGTCTAATAAATTGAGATGCCCAAAATAAAGCCAAAAAAATCATTTATTTAATGGTAAAAACTAGTATTATAGCACCTTGGGAAAGTACCATGATGAAAACTAGTTTTTGATGTCATGGTATAATAATCTATTATCCACATTGTACCTCAACACTTGGGGTCAAACTCCATCCATCCCCTCCTATCTTATTCCTTGGTCCATTAATCCTACCCATCTTCTAACATCATATCATACATTCTATCTCCCATTTCTTCCTATCTTGACCTTCATAAAGAAGTGGAATAAGTCTTGAGAAATATTCTAGAATCATCTTGGCATATATTCTAATAGACACTTAGGTAGCTAAACATCTGGTTCTTTCATAATGTGGTCATTGGAAATCTTTAGTCCCTTCTACCTTGATGTCATCTACCCTTTTTAGCATAATCTCCATCCTTTTTATCATCCCTTCCATCATTTCATCATTTTGTTTTTATCTTAGTTGCTAAGCTTGGTATTAGCTTTGTTATTAACCCCATTATTATAGTGTAAATATATATTCCAAATATCCCTAAAAATTTAAATATGTCAAAAATGATAAAAATAATAAAATCCACAAAATCCAAAAATATCTTAGTTATCTTATCATATTTCATCTTTTCATATGTCCTGTGTATCCCTATAATGATCTTTATATTTAGTATATGCATAAATACCCTTAAGGTAGGGAAACACCATATAATACTCCTTTGGGAAGGAATAACTCCACAATGTCTCTTCGAGGGGACAACCTCCAATATCCTCTTACAATAGAAGACTCAATGCTTACTTGATATATTTACCATGATATTCATCTCCTATATATATATATACATCTATCTAACCCATGGATGGGTAACCTCCTAATCTAATGTAGGCCGACCATTATCCAATGTAATACTTCCATAAGTTACTCTATTATCCTAATATAGTGTACCCATATAACTAAGGGGATGTGTGCCACATGTCGGCATCTCCATCAACCCATATACATCAATATATCATATCCCTAGGTACATAGCATTCCTTCCCTCCTTGACATGTTTCATCCTCGAAACATAGGAAGAAACCAAATAATGAGTGTGCTTCAAATCATTGCACACTTGTCTCCAATCTCAATCATCTAGCCATCCATGTGTGATCTTGGTAGGTGATAGCTCTCCAAGCTTGTTTCCAAATTTTATTATGCTCCTCTGATTTTGTTTATGATCATAATTATACTGCTTTGGTGTCCAAACATAATTATTCCTCTTTTTATTCCATGTACCATATTTCGTTGCGCTACTCTGATTCCAACCATGACCATAGTAGGTATTCTTCCATGCATAGTCATAGTGATTCCCCCATTCATTCCATGTGCCATAGTATTTTTTCTTTGGATTCCATGCATATCCATAATGATTGGAAATTTTATTTCCTGTATAGACAAAATGATTATTATTATGACACTTCCTCACTTGGTTCCATGATTGTTTCCAGTATTGATGATGTGGGTGTCTATATACCTCAACCTTTTCCAATACTTTGACTTTATCCACCTTTGCTTCTACCTCTTCCACCTTTTCCTTCTTTGTCTCTTGAGTAGATGAAGTGCTCATTTGTAGTGTGTCTTTATCTATATCATCTGAATCTTCATCATGTTCTTCATCACTTGTTTCCATCTTATCCTCATGATCTACCTGGATTGTTATTAGTGCCTTTTTCAATATGATATCTTGTAAAGTGATCTTCTTTCTCCTATACCAAAAATTCATGAACTTTTTCTAAACATTGATATTCATTGTTCCCAAAGTCTCTAACCATGGATATCCAAGAACCATATCCATATCATCCATATCCAAAGCATAAAAATCTGAATGCAAAACATATTTTTCCATAATGAGCTTCAGATCTTCAAACATTGAAATATTCTTACCATCTACTTGAACCTCTTTGATATTCTTTGCTTGAACATGTAGATGCTTGGACACATTCATGTTAATGAAGTTATACTTGCTAGTAGGGTTTATGGACACAACCACCTTCTTATTTTGAATGCATCCATGAAATTGAAAAATTGACTCGTATTTCTTTGGAGCCAAATTATTTGAACCCTTTTCTTCTTCTTCTTCTTCTTCTTCTTCTTCTTCTTCTTCTTCTTCTTCTTCTTCTTCTTCTTCTTCTTCTTCTTCTTCTTCTTCTTCTTCTTCGATTACTTCTTCTAATTCTTATTCTTCTTGTTATTCTATTGATTCTTCTATTTCTTCTTCTTTTACTGATTCTTCTTTTTCTACTTCTTGTTTTCTAGCCCATCGATCTAAAAAAATCTGTTCCATTTCTTTCCATGAAGAAAACCTTTCTGTATAGCTCAACTGATCAAACCAATCTAGTGCAGGCCCAGACAAAAAAGGAGTTAATTGTCTTTGCCTAAAAGTTTTTCTAAAATGATTCTCCAAAAGGAGACACCATTATCTAACATCAATATCATCTTCCCCTGAAAATATTTGCAACTCCATGATCCAAAAAAAATTAAGGTTCATGAAACCCTAAAATGTCAAAACTGATCCATAAAATCGCAAAACATCACTCAAAATAGCTCCAAAAATTCTGAAATTTTGACTTCACTTCTCTTAAATCTTCTTACATCTCCAGTAAAAATTTCAAATAACAATTCTCTATATTTCGAAACATATAGCGAAATTATTATAAACCCTAAAATAGAAATAACTCCCTCAAAACAAATCAAAAAATTCTGAAATTTTTAATACGCTTCTCTTACATTTTCTTACATCTCCATTAAACATTTCGAATTAAAATTCCCTATATTTTAGAAGATATAGTGAAATTAGGGTTTCACTCCACACAAACTGCCCAAATCAAAGCTCTGATACCACTTGTAATGATCTTTATATTCAATATATGCATAAATACCCTTAAGGTAGGGAAACACCATATAATACTCCTTTAGGAAGGAATAACTCCACAATGTCTCTTCAAGGGGACAACCTCCAATATCCTCTTACAATAGAAGACTCAATGCTTACTTGATATATTTACCATGATATTCATCTCCTATATATATATATATATATATATATATATATATATATATATATATATATATATATATATATATATATATATATATATATATACATCTATCTAACCCATGGATGGGTAACCTCCTAATCTAATGTAGTCCAACCATTACCCAATGTAATACTTCCATAAGTTACTCTATTATCCTAATATAGTGTACCCATATAACTAAGGGGATGTGTGCCACATGTCGGCATCTCCATCAACCCATATACATCAATATATCATATCCCTAGGTACATAGCAATCCCAATGTCTTCAGTTTTCCATCTCATGTTACCTTGTTTTATGTCTTATTCATCTTTCCTTGTATTATCTACCAATTGTATTATCATCTTAATCATCTTGTGTTCTTATATTCAGTAGACTTATCCTAATCATATTACCTCATGTAGTCCACATTTGTATCCTTATCCACATTCTTATCCTCATCCAAATCATTAGTCTATTCCAAGTCCATATACTGACCTAAGTCCTAATCTTAATCATCACCATTAGTCCATTCCAAATACAAGTCCACAATCACATAATTATCATCCTAGTCCATCTCCTCACCCAATCACTCATCCCATCATTATATAATACATTTTGACATTGCATGTAGATAATTTTGTATGTTACTTGTATGCTATATGTTGTTTGAATCATGAATATATCTTGTTTGTCTTATGTTTTATTTGTGTCATGTCTATTTTTGTCTATTGAGAAATGAAAGAGGATGTTATGATGAAACCAAAGTTCATCATGAATATTTTATGTGCCCTCAATGATGTAGAGTTCACTATCTACCCCTCCACTTAGGCATAATGTCCTTTTGGTCATACTTATATCATGGGGCATACTACCAAGTTTCATATTTATTTGCTTGCCTAGACTATGATGAGTCTTATGATAATTGTGATGGATCGATCACCTAAACCCTCATCATTTATCTAATCATCCTTATTTTCTATTACTAATCTAATCCTCTTGACCCATTTGACCAACATCTAATCTTTTATACTCATAATCCTCATCTCATCCTCTGAGTCATATCCTCTAATCACTAATATCATCCTATAATCATTGATAATCATCATCTTCATCATCTTATTCTTCTTATTCTAGTTAGAACCACATTGAGAAAGGATAGCTCAGCCACTCTCATCCCTTTCCTCATCATCCATCCTCACATCTCTCATGTCCCTCATTTTACTCACATCTTGCATCAGTTAGATCTTTCAGCCATACTATCAATTTTTAATCAATCGATCTATTGATCAATCCCCATCCTCATAATCATCTCCTTAATCTTTTCATTAATTGTTTGTACCTATCAATTAGAACTAACATACCATAACATCCATCTCTTCTTTTGTCACTCATCCATTATCATTGATTGGTCAATTCATCATCTATCACTTCTGTTATACATGTCCTTGGTAAGGGAATCACATTATGGCTCATTGATTTGATCAATTGTAATCCAAATCTTCCTTTTCATCCTTTGGTCACTTGGTCCTATATTTTCTTCTCTTTCATCATATCTCTCAACTTCAACTTTGAGGTACACCCATCATTAATCTTATCAAATCCTTGTTTTATCCTATCCAACAACTCTCCCTTACATGCATCCTTGATTTGGATATGTTTTAATCGTGTGGCCTTTTATCATATCATCATCATGTAATGGTTTATTCCCCCTTAGGATGTGTTGGCAATCGTAACACAATCATTCTCACTCCCTATGCATATGTCTATGTTAGGGGCATCATCACTTTATATCTCATGGTTGATATTTATCTCCTATTCTTCATCATCTATATAAACATCTCACATCCCTTCCCCTTGTCTATCCATCACATCCCACCCCTCATTTCCTCTTTTGAGTGGCCATCCATCTCATTCTTCCCTGCATGTCCCCTCAAGGGGACATCATATCCACTAATATCATCTACTAACAGTCATCCATGAAATGGTTTTTACTCAAAATATCATTAATCCTTCCACTTCAATTCAATCACAATGCCCTTTCAAAGAGGGGTAAAATGTTTTCACCTAAATTCACTCACCTTAATTATTATAATTAATCTCTCTAATGTATCCCCTTTATCATAATCTTAATCATTTATTTAATATCCCCCTCCAATATTACTCATTCACTAACCTTATATCATCCCCAACAATTTATTAGTTTCTCTAATCATCTCTTAATCATATCATAATCTATCTTATCCATTATTTTCTAATTTTAAATTCCCATGAGCCACCTACCCACCTATTAATCCTATTCATTGGATTTTTTATGCCCCTAGTCCCTAATAACCCACCTAATCCCTATCTAAACCCATACCTAATCCTAATTAATCCCTAAGAGGATTATAGAATCCTCAAATTTTAGAATCCTCTCTAACTTAGACTTATCCATCTATAACCCTAAATTATATAGGTTTCTAAGGAATTAAAAATTCTTTGGAAAATCCCCAATTATTGATCCTAATGACCCAAGATTGAATTTTATCCATTGATTATTCCCTCCATTTCCTATATAATCAAGCCACTCCTCCATGGCCAATCCATCTATGAATGTCACGAAGTCTACATGTTAAAATAGTAATAAATAAAAAATATACTAATTCCATGCTAATCTAATCCTTGGATCCATCATCAACATCCTTGATCATGCCAACATAATGTCAAAAATCTGAGTCTAAGGTAATCTCAATCCAATACTCTTGTATTTCATCCATTTTTTCTTCATTTGGAGTAATATAATTTAGGATTAGAATGCTAGTTTGAATTGTGTATTCATCTCTTTTCATTTGATCCTAATGGCTCTAGATCTTACGTAGGTAGTTTTATATTTTGGTTTTTAATTTAGCATGGTTTAATCCAATATCTCAAAATTCCTAATATTGTATATATTATAACTTGTAAGCGTTTGGTATCTGGGATATTTTTAATGTTTTGATTTTGTAGGTTTTAATTTTTTAATATTGCCTAAAAATAAACAAAACAAAAAAAAACACTAACATCTTTTGCAGGACCCAAAGACCAATGAGAGACATTTTTAGCACTTCACATAGATCAAATCACATTTAATTTTAGTGATTAAAAAATGTTTACTTGCTTTATTTCATTTTTCAAAAAATTTAAACAATGCAAAGGGGATAAGTTTCATGTCATATTTTGCTTGGTGCTTTAAAAATGAACTTAAAATTAGATTAAACGCTCTTAACAACTTGCTTGTTTATCATTTTTACTTATTGTTTTTGTTTTTTTTTTCAAAATTGACTTAGTATATATGCTCTCCCCCATCCCCTTTAGATAACTCAGGTGACCAAAAGTGCTTTGTCCTTTACTTTTTGTCACTTAGTCCAAATGTAGAAGGAACGTCATGAAGGCACTCCCCAAGACCTAAATGACATGGGTGACCCCAAAATTACCCTAAAGTCCTTTTATCTTTAATTTCTTATATCTTGGCTTATGGTCATGAGATCGATTCTCCCTCACAAGTTCTCTAGGGGTACATTGACCTAGGGTTTAATCTTCCAACATCATACCAACCACACTCCATGATAGGGTATATAAATTAGGGCATGTATACTATGATTGCTAAGGGTTGAGTGGATAGCCTCTCTAATCGTAATGAAAACCTGAGTTAGGTTTCGCTAACTAGGGGATTCCACTAACAATGACATTAATGGAATCATTATTTAAATAAATAGACACTTGTATATTAATTTATCTGATATGAACTCAATTGATGTGATTGCATCTCTAGTGTTAACCACACTTGGGACCATCTAGACATGTGAAACCTATAGTTTAAGACAAACCCCATTTACCATAGAAATATTGTTGATATAGGGTGAGTATCTTGAATTTCCATGTCACTGTATGAACTCTTGAGAGAAGAGGGGGCTTCAAATTTCTACTTTTCATGTGCATTTAAATTTTTGGATTAACAATTATTTCCTTTTACGAGCAAGTATATAGATTAAATTCAATAGTATGAATCCACCTTATCATTTTTAAGGATTAGGATGATAAACTTAAGTGTTTTTGTGTCTTTATTTTTTCTTAGTCCAAACTATGTTTGTTTGAACCATGTCTAAAACAAGTCATATTTTTAGGTCACTCTTTTGTTTAAAGAGGTTTTATGTTGTATGTTTAATACCACACTTTGCCTTGGACATTTATCAAAACTTTTGTGTGTGTGTGTGTGTCACTTATTTGAAAGGGGTGTCATTATGTTTCCCATTTCATTCCAAGTCCTTGTCTTAGAGTTTTTAAAACAAACCATTTTTCTTACCTTTAGATAAAGATAACATCATTATGATAATTACATTATTTCAAATACTTCTTATCTTGGTTGAATCACATTCAAAACTGTGTGTGCCTTTTGTGTTTATGGCTAGTATCATTATACCATCTATTTTGGTCTAGGTTATTATCTGTTTGAGAAACCAATCCTTTCAAATCAAGTTAAAAATTGGTCTTGATAAGTTTTGATTCAAATGTTGATTGGTTTATGCCTATGCCTTACTTAATTTTGGCTTAAATATTTACCTTTCACTTTTGGATTTTGTAACTTGGATTAATTCCTTAACTGATTTGAAAATATTATGATCCTAGATTTTGAAAGTGATCTTTTCTATGTGTCTTGCATCTCTTTTATTGCATATGCATAAAGTCTAATGTCTTTTACCAATGATCAAGTGTGAGTTTAAATATGTATGCCTAATTTGATTTAAAGTGTTTGAAATTGTTATATTAATCATCTTGTTGTTTTTATGTCAATTTAGTCAAATCCAAGTCTATCTTTTGTGTCGTGTTCCCAAAATACCTAGTAATTCCCTTTCATTCTTAGACCTAGTATATTTCAAGTCTAGATTTTGTGTCATGTTTTCAAAAGATCTAGCATTTTATCTTTTTATTTTAGACCTAGTTTTTTTGAGCTTAGATTTTTAATTTATTCCCAAATATATAACAACCTTTTCCATTTTTAGGACTATATTAGAGTTGTTTCAAACACTTTTTACTAAAATTCACATTCGAATTTATCCATTCACTTGACCATTTATATGAGACATTTGACA
This sequence comes from Torreya grandis, assembly GCA_037957365.1. NCBI lineage: Eukaryota > Viridiplantae > Streptophyta > Pinopsida > Cupressales > Taxaceae > Torreya > Torreya grandis. Next base: position 1,466,518 of record JARHVA010003665.1, read on the forward strand.
TTAGACCTTGAGTACATTTTAGACTGATTTCATCATTGACTATATCTAGAGAATAGATCCATTCTAGGCTAAGTTTAAACCATTTTCATGTTGAGAATTGTTGTCATTGATGTCAAGGTCAAGGTTGATATCATTATTTACAAAGTACAAATGCATAGAGAGTAATTTATGATTGTTTGTGAACTATGAACCATCTAAAAAGATAAAATTTAAAGGAAACCTAATAATTCCTTTAATTTTTATGTCATATGATAGGTAAATTTAAATTTTAACACGTTTAAGCACTAATCTTTGAGTATAACATGACTTGAGAAGCCTAGTCATGACATTAAGACACTATTCTTAGCATGAAGGAACCTTGTGAGAAGGTATGAGCATGGTGGCTTGGTGAGATGGATGTACAGAGGTATAAGAGGCTATATGAGGTTTTTTAAGCATTCATATGAGGCATTTTATCACTAATTAGTGTCTTAGAGTAAGCCTTTACGGGTAAGACCTACAGACTTAACTTGTAACTATACTAGTTCTAGATTTTATATGACCTAATAATGGGTCATGAGGTGTTATCTAGATCTATGAAAGATGAAAAGTAGTGTTTGTAAAATTGATATATTTATTGATCATGTTATTGAGGTTATGGGTGCATACAAAGAGGATTGAAGCTCAGGCTCAAGGCCTAATATGACTTTAAGGTCAAAAGACTAAAGAGCAAAGAGAGAGATGGTGGCCTAATGGTGTATCAAGATTATTTTACAAGGTAAGCCTTTAAAAATGAGAATTTAAAGAGTAATTTCATGTTTTTATAGGTATTTTTGTCAAGACTAAGGTCAAATTTTGCAAGTAAGGGCATGAAATGTGGTCTTGAGGTTTCTTGATTGCATAGAATGAAGGGTTCTCAACCCAAAAAGAAGTTTCATGTATTCATTAACATGTGTAAAATTTGCATGAAAACATGATGTATTCATGGTATATGGGTAAGGGTCCTAGCTCAAAATTATAGGCATTATATTTTTGAATTAGGGGCTAATTCATATGAATAATTGTTAAGACTATAAGGTGGTTTAAACCCCCTCTAAAACCCTAACTTTGACCCGATATCGAAGATCTTAATGGAAATGGATTAGAATGGTTTGGATGACATATTTTTATTATTTTATCATGTAGTATACTCTCCCATATATCTCCAAGTTTTATTGGTTTATTAGGTGAGTAAGTGGACCATATAAGAAAGGGCTTGTTTCTCATAAATTTGATGTAACAATCAGAGTTGACCAATTCAAAGTTACTAAATTAATGGAGGATAAATATTGAGACTTATATTTTATGACCATTATGGTTTATAATTAGATTATATAAATCACAAATGCTAAACTGGTCATGTAAATTGACCTATTGTTAAAAGGCCTAGTGATGCAAACAGTGAGTAAACCAAGCGAAAGTGAGAAGTTGATTAGGGATGAGTTACCATGAAATAGGGTTTAATCAAAGTGTATGAATTTGTTTTTAAATATGTATAATACATTTTAATTTTAAACATATGTCTTTTATGTAATTATATATGATGAAAATTTTTCTCATAAGTTGACCTATCTAGTGAAGGTGCAAGTTCATGAGATTGATCTGTAAGACCAATGTTGTCATATGACCATGTCATATTTATATATAATAATTTATTAACGATATAATAAGACCATCCACATGAATAAATAGACTTTGAAAGTGTCTATAGATATGTTGAGGGTCATTTTCACCATGACTATGTTTTAATACAAACTAGCAGTTTTGAGCAAGCAATTTACAGTGATGAGTTGGAGGATCTCTACCCTTAGTTGAAGCATCAAATGTACATTATTTTTTGTTTTTAACTTTAATACATATCCATTATTTTAAAAATATTGTGATTCTATATAATATGTTGGAATATTGAATCCAAAATGGCTTATCTGACTAAGTAAGGTCTGTGAGAGAGGAGGTCAATAGATTAGTCTGTAAGACTAAAATTTGTATATAATGCTTGTGATATTTTCAATATATTTTTTTATAAGGATTATTTAAGATTATATTAATTAATTTTAATATATTAATATTTTTCCTATATGTGTCATAGGTTCATGTCTTCATGACTGTGTTTTAAGACCAGTTGGCAGTTCTGAGTGGGCTACTTACAAAGAAGGGTTTGAGTCTTTTTACCCTGAGTTATGAAGTCTAATGCACATGGTCATGACCCTTAGTTAATTAGGTTTCTATTTGTATGATTTTTTTCTTATTTATTTGACAAATTTATGTTTAATATTCAAGTTTTTGAGACAAACTTTCTAGTTATATACAGACCTAATATGAATTGTACTAATGATATGCTCCAAGTAGTGATTTGAGCTAAAGAGTTTTTTGGATTCTATTTTATCTTAAAATAGTTATATTGGTATGTAATATGATGTGTTTATTCTCTCTAAAGTGTTTTAATGTTATTAAATAATATCAAAGGGTAATGTGTGCTAATTAGGCTTAATGGGATTAGGTCTCCATGAGACCTAAAAGAGAGATAAGGCCTATTTGAGAAAGGTCAGACCTAAGGGGAATAAAAGAAAATTTTATCCATGTCTATTAATTTTTACAACATCCATTCCATGGCTAACATAAGATAATAAATTTTTCTAGCCGACTAAGAAGGATATGAACAAGAAACTTGTATATATATTAGGCATATATATGCCTAATAAAAGTGAGAAACTGTGGAGATGTAAATAAAAGAAGAAAAGGATTATGTTAGCTTAAAAAAGTGGTGGAACATGTAAAATAAATAATATTCACCAGTAATAGATATCTATAGTGTTTCATGAGTGTTTTCATGATAGTTCCAAGCCATAAAAGGGCTAATTGAAAAAAGTAGGTAAAGGATAGTTTTTTCTTGTGTGAGAGGTAGATTTGAGTGTTATAGAGAAAAATAATACCATCATCAGTTGTGAGAGATAAAAAATATAAAGGTGAATATATTTAGAGTGTTGATTTTGTGGGTGCTTTATCATCAAGTGGGTTTTGGCCTCATAACAAGTTGGTATTTGCTAAAGTCAAGTTGGTGCTTGATAAATTTAGGGGTTTGTGCTCCTTATTGGGTTGCTGCTCAGCTAAAATTTATTCATGGTATTATAATAAAAATTTTACAAGCTATGTTTCAGTGGTTTTTATTACCCTTTATGGTTTCCTACATACAAATTATGTTCATGTGTTTTATGCTCTTATAAATTGGTGTTTATGCTTGCTAAGATGTGAATTCTTGTCTAAATGATATATTATTGCTTAAGTAAGTTTTTTTATGAAATTTTTTAAGATTTATTCACCCCCCCCCCTCTTATTCATTTTTATTCCATCATTTGATATCAAATCCTAGTCCTTTAAACCAGGTCTAAAAGCCTAAAAGGAGACCCTAGAAGAAAGGATGGCTAGTTAGAAAGATCAAGGTGGTTTCTCTACCAGAAAGGCTTTTTTGTTTAATGGATATAACTATGCCTTTTGTAATTTTAGGATGAATATATATTTTATGTCACAATTACATGATATCTGGCAGTCAGTTGTGGATGGTTATATTGCTCATCCTATTCTACCAATAGATGTAATATGTAAGAAAGGTATTGAAAACAACTCCAAGGCTATGAATGTTATTATTTGTGGCCTATAATAGGTAGATATTGTGAAGGTAATGCAATATGAATCAGCTAAAAATATATGGGACAAAATGAAGACTATCTATTAAGGAGACACCAAGGTAAAGATGGACAAGTTATAGACCCAATAAAGATAGCTTGTAATATTGAAGATGAATGAAGATGAAACCATTGCATCCTACCTAATAAAGGTTGATGAAGTTGTCAACATCATTAGAGGAATAGGAGAAGAATTCAAAGAATCTAATATTGTTCAAAATGTGTTGAGATCATTAAATTATAATTTTGACTCTAGGGTATTTGTAGTAGAAGAAATGCAAGATTTGGAGAAGTTAGAGATGGATGGACTTTATGGCATCTTGATTGTCTATGAGATGAGAACCAATGAAGGAATACCTCTCAAGATTGAATCAACTTTCAAAGTTGAGAAGAAATTAGAAGTCAATAATGTCAAGGATGAGGATTGCTTAGATGTTGATGATGATCAAATGATAGCCATGTTTGAAATAAATTTGAGATTTGGGTCTGGTAAGTACAAAGGAAAGATGCCCTTCAAATGTTTCAACTATGGCAAGATTGGTCACTTTACATCCAAGTTTCCTAATAAGGATAATTCTTATCATAATGAATAACATGATAAACATCATTGAGATGATAATAATATCTATAATCCTGATAACAAAATGGAGTTTAGAAAGGATGAAGGTAGGAAAAGAAAATTCAAGAATAAGAAAATATTATACACAAATGAAAATAACCCTTATGATATAAGTGAATTAATATGATAGTGATGATGATAATCATGAATCTAAACATGAAAATAATATAACTTTGTTTATCACCATAGAATCAAACAATGAGGGTTTTTCAGGTGGGAAAATCATTATGGTTGATGTAGAATCAAATGAAGAAGAAACTAAAATAGATCTTGAGGTATAACTTGTAAGTTCACTAAAGAAATTGAAGTTCCAAAGGAAATGGAATCATAAACTAAGATCACTTGTTAAGTATTGTGAGGAGAAGATTGGCTTGTTTGAGGAAAGTTTAAGTAATGCTTCCAAAGAGTCTGATGAGATCATCAACAAAGTTGAGGCACAAATGGAGGTAGTCAATGCAAACCCAAAGTCTTAAAAAGAAGAGTGAATCAAGTATGTAACTAAAGTGGAATCCTTGAAAGATAATTTAAATCAATCATCTAATAAAGAGACGACATTTGTGAAGCTTGAAAAGAGATCTAATGTATATAATGATATATAGAGTAGTCAAAAGTTTGAAAGTGAAAAAATAGGTCTTCGTTTCATAAAAGAACAAAAGGAGGTGCCTCAAGTCAAGAAGAAGATTGCTGAAGACAAGAAGGTCAACATAAAAAGACCTATCAAATAGCTCAATACTATAGGGTATGAAAATTCATTCATCATTTACTACTTTATGTGCAATCAGTTTGGTCATAGAGTAAGAGAATGTAGAAGACCCTCAAAAAATGAGTACTCATGGGACTATGGAAGGAATCATATCTTACATCAGCAAATAGTTATGTATAAGGTGGTTTGATATAATTTTCATGATGTAGGAAACATTTTAAGATTCTATCCTAAAAAGGTTAGAAGGTCATCAATTCAAAATAGAAAGTTTGAAGCCTCTAGAGTGCAAGAGAGAAGATAAATGAATTTTTTGAAACTAAATATAATGAAGATGAACCATGATCAATATACAAGATCAAGTGGAATACTTGTGATAAAGCATGATTTAAATGTGAAAACAAATTAGGAATGCCTATTTTCAGCCCACATTGATGATCAAATGGATGATGAAGAGATCAAACCTATAATGAAAATCAATCCTAAAAGGGTATTGAAGGGCATTCAGTCAAATGAGAGCATGGATATCTATGAATCTCCTAAACTTGTAATGTTTTAGTTCCCTATAAGAAGTGTTGATTCTATTAAAATTCACGGAGACACTATTCAGGTGGTAGAAGCATGATGGATGCTTGGTTTAAAGGGAAGCTATTCAAGTTTGTGATTGAGTTTGTTCTACATTGAGAAGTGGTATTGTTATCAAAATTAATCTAAAAGAGGTATGATTGGAGTAAGGGTAAGCATGTTACCTTAATGTTTCATATTATATGTGTTAAATCCTCTATCAAGAAGGTATGATTAAACATGATATGTATGCATAACCCTTTATCATTAATGTGAAAGGAGAAAAAAGTCTAAGAAGGGAGATTGACCTAACTAAGGGAGAAGAGTGATCAATATAAAGAATATTTTGACATTGATTTAAAATGGGGAGTTTATTGAGAATTTTTTTCATTTATATTTAGGTCAAGGTTGATATCACTATTGTTAAGGTGCAGATGCATAAAAAGTAATCTATGATTATCTATGAACTCTAAACCATATAACAAGAGAGAATTTGAAAGCAACCTAATTATTCCTTTAAGTTTGATGTCATGTGACAAGTCAAGTTCAATTTTATCATGTTTGATCACTAATATCTGAGTACAAGGTGACTTGAGAATCCTAATAATGACATTAGGACACTAGTAATAGCATGAAGGAACCTTGTGAGAAGGTATGAGAAGGTATGAGAATGGTGTCCTGGTGAGATGGATGAATAGAGGTATAAGAGGAATTATGAGGTTATTTAAGAATTCATATGAGGCATTAGAGTACTCATGAGTATCTCAGAGTAAGCCTTCATGGGTAAGATCTAAAGACTTAACATGCAACTAGACTAGTTCTAGATTCCATCTGACCTAATGATGGGTCATGAGGTTTTATAAAGATCTATGAAGGATGAAAATTAGTTTTTGGGAATGTAAGATATTTCTTGATCATGTGATTGAGATGGTTATTTCACAAAAAGAGGATTGAATCTTAGGTTCAAGGCCTAATGTGACTTGTAGGTCAAAATCCTAAAGAGTAAAGAGAGAGATGGTGGCCTAATGGGGAATCAGGATCAATTTCTAAGGTAAGCATGGAAAAATGAGAATTGACATAATTATTTCAAGTATTTTTTCCAAGACTAAGTTCATATTTTGTAAGGAAAGGCATGAAATATGGTTTTGTTATGTCTTGAGTACACAGAATGAAGGGTTCTCAACCTAAGAGTAAGTTTCATGTATTTGTTGACATGTGTAACTTTTACATAAAAACTTTATCCATTCATGGTATATGGGAAGGGTCTTATCTCAAAATTCTAGGAATTAGTTTTTAGAATGAGGGGATAAGTTATATGAATAATCGTTAAGATTGTAAGGTGGTTTAAACCTCCTATAAAACATTAACTTTGACCCAATATGGAATATCTTGATGGAAATGTATTAGAATGGATTGGATGACTGATTTTGATTATTGTATCATGTATTATACTCTCCTAGGTATCTCCAGGTGGTATTCATTTATTAGGTGAGTTTGTGGACCCTGCCAGAAAGGGCTTATTTCGTAGAAATTTGATGTTGCAATTAAATTTGACCAATTCAAAGTGGATAAATGGATATAGGATAAAGCTTGAGACTTATATTTGATAAACGTGATGGTTTATAATCAGATTATATACCTAAAATTTTCTAAACTAGTCATGCAAATTGACCTATCACTAAAAAGCCTAGTGATGCAGACAGTGAATAAACCAAGTAAAAGTGAGAAGTTGATTAGGGATGTGTTACCATGTAATAGGTTTGAATCCAAGTGCATAGATTAGTTTTTAAATATTTATAATTCATGTCCATGTTGAATATATGTCTTGGACATTATTATAAATGATGAAAATGTTGCTCAGAAGTTGACCTATCTAGTGAAGATGAGACAATGAAGGTGAAAATTCATGAGATTAGTTTACAAGACTAATGTTGTCATATGACCATGTCATATTTCTATATGAGAGTTTACTAATGATATAATAGGACAATTAAAATTTATTAATAGACTTTTAAAGTGTCTACACAAATGTTGAAGGTCATTTTCACCATGACTATGTTTTAAGACAAACTAGAAATTTTGAGCAAACAAGTTATAGTGTTGAGTTAGAGGCTCTCTACCCTTAGTTGAAGAATAAAATGTACATTACCTTTTTGTTTTGAAATTTAATTACCTATACATGATTTTAATAATCTTGAGATTCTGTATAAGAGGTTTGAATATTGAATCCAAAATGGCTTGTCTGACTAAGTAAGGTCTATGAGAGAGGAGGTCAATAGATTAGTCTGTAATAAAAAACATTATCTATAGTGCTTGTGATATTTTTATTATAATTTGATATAAGTATGATTTAATATCATATTAAATAATTTTAATATAATAATAGTTTTCTTATATGTATCATAGGTTCATGTATTCATGACTATGTTTTAAGACAAGTTGGTAGTTCTAAGTGGGTTGCTTGCAGAGAAGGGTTTGAGTCTTTTTACCTTGACTTGTGAATTATAGCTCACATGGTGATGACCCTGAGGTCATGATGTTTCTATTTATATTGTTTTTTCTTAGTTATTTGAAAAAATTATGTTTATGCTTCAATTGTTTGAGACAATCTTTTTGGGTATGCAAAGACCTAATATGAATAGTACTAATAATATGCTCCAATGAGTGATTTGAGATAAAAAGTCTTTTGGAGCCTATTTGATATTAACATAGGTATATTGGTATGTCATATGATTTTTTTATTTCATGTAAATTGTTTGAATTTTGTTTAGGAAGATCAAAGGGAAATATATGCTAATTAGGCTTAATGGGATTAGGTCTCCATGAGACCTAAAAGAGAGATAAGGCCTATTTGAGAAAAAAGAGACCTAATGGGAATGAAATCACATTTTATCCATGCATATGAAGTGTTATAATATCTATTCCATGGCCATACTAATAGAATAAATTTGTTTGTCCAAATAAGAAAGATATGAATAATAAACTTGTATATATACTAGGCATATATAGGCCAAATAAGAGTGAGAGAGTGCGTAGATGTAAAGAAAATAAGAAATGATTATGTGATCTTACATATTTGGTGGAACATATAAAATAAATTATATGAATTATTCATAGAAATCAATAGGCTTTAATGAGTGTTTTCATGATAGTTTCAATCCATAGAAGGGCCAACTGAGTAAAGTAGGTAAAGGATAATGGTTTCTTGTGTGAGAGGCAATTTTGAGTGTTAAAAAGTAAAATAATATCATAATCAGTTGTGAGAGAGAAACAAGAGAAAGGTGAATATATTTAGAGTTTTAATTGAGTGGGTACTTGATCAACAAGGGGGTTGCAACCTCCTAGCAATTTGGTTCTTGATAAATTTACCAGTTGGTGCTCCTTGTTGGGTTGGTACTCAACTAAAATTAATTCATGGTCTTCTAAGACAAGTTATCCAAGCTATGTTTTAGTGGGTTTTATTCCCCTTGAGGGTTTCACACATACATATTGTGTTCATGCATTTTATTATGTTATGGATTAGTGTTTATGCTTACTAAGATGTGCATGCTTATCTAAATGATCTATGATTGCTTAAGTAAGATTGTTTATTAAAGTTTTTAAGACTAATTCACCCCCTCCCCTTCATTCATTTTTCTTCCAACATTACAATAATAGACTAAGTAACTAATCTAAGTCTCATTATAACCAAGACCTATTCCTAGACCAATGCCACTTTTAAACCTAGACCTAAATGAAGACCATTTTCATAAACCAAGATTACCTTCTTTCATCTAATTTGCAAACCAACCATACCAATTATCATATATTTCAATTGCCCTTATTTGGGAAAATTAATGTATGATGTTCATCCTTTCAATGATAAAGCTACCCGATCCCCTACCTCTACCATTAATCTTCCTTTAGTCTACATGAGGAACCAAGCTCATTAGCATCCAAGTATTACCATAATAGGACCTTATCTGTTGGCTTACACTAACAAACAAGCTCTACAACACCCTTCCATTACCATATTAAGACCTCATCTTTTAGACTATGCTAGCAATAAATCTCTACAACACCCTTCCACTAACATACCATGAACTCATCCTTTGGTCTGTGATAACAACCAAGATTTGTAGTGCCCTTACATTATCATTCTAATCCCTTATCCTTTAAACTTTTCTACTAACCAAGCTTCAGAATGCTCAAAGATTACCATTCCAAGATCTCATCTTTTGGATCATGCTAGCAACCAAACTCTGCAACACCCTTCCATTACCATACTAAGACCTCATCCTTTAGACTATGATATAAACCAAAATATACAATGCCCTTCCATTACCATAGCAAGACCTCATTCTTTAGCTTGTGCTAACAACCAAGCTTCATAGAACCCATTCACTACCATTCTAGGCCCTCATCCTTCATCTTGTGTTAAAAACCAAGCTTCATAATTCCCATTCATTACCATTCTTGTCCCTTCCAATTTTGGTATTTCATTATAACAATAAGGTTGCACAATTTCTACTAGATAAAGCATAGCTACCAACTTAGACCCACATCTAGTCTTTATTAAGATCATCTTAGATAAGCCTATTTATAAAGAGATCATTATTAAACCACTGATCATTATTCATCTATTACCAACCTTCCCCTACTTTATAAAATCTAATCCAATCATCAAAACACAATAGATCCAATCATTCATTGTTGACCAAATTTGGTCTACATACCAAAAATGTGCCTAGTCCAAGAGTTTAATGGAAGGAGCAGGATCCTGATTGAAGAGTGGTCTAATGATTCAATATGAGCAAGCTTCATGGTGAAATAAATAAGTTTAAAGTTAGGGACAAGTTTCACAATCATTAGAAAGTCATTTGGGTAGTCAAAGTTTAATTACAAGTTCAAAAGGGCCTACAAGCTTTCAAAAAAGCTAAGTACAAAACCTTTATTTTGGTTAAGTCCTTACTTGGCAGATTCCTTTTAGGCTTTTATTTTGTTAAGTTTAAATTTTTCAAGACCCTTTTTTGGCTAAGCATTGGATATTCCTTCGGATAATTTGTCTAAGACAAAGTTTTTGAATGTATGAAATCTTTTGGACAAATTTTCTGAAGCAATAAATGAAGATAGATTTCTCTCAGTGAAATTGTTCTATAAAAATTTCCTTGAAGACCTATTTATTTTAGAGTAATTATATGCATCAAAAAAGGCTAAGTGTAAATTCTCTCATAAATTTTGTTTGCATTAAAATCCTACGGGTCATTTCTTTCAAGAAAATTATCTGAGAAATTTTCTCGAAGGGCCATTCTACATAAAAGTTATCTGATACAAAAATCTTGAAGGGTACTTTTTCAAGCAAAGTGTCCTATAAAGAAATCTTGAAGGGTATTTTATCAAGAAAAATGGCTAAAAGACTTTTTATGATGTTGAGTGTGGAGCCCTTTGGGGCTATCACATGACCATGGTGATATATTTTTGGGGCCTAGAGAGCTCCACAAATGTGGGGAGCATAGTTTTTCCCACTCCACCTTTTGTGGAACCTTGCTCCACATGTGAGTGGAATATTCTTTGTATTTCTAATTTCTATGTATTCCATATTTTATGGAGTTAGTTATTAGATGGCTATTTTCCATGTTCACTTCCTTGATCTTAGGGAGTTAGTTGTTTATTAGAAAAGGGAATGCCTTCCTTATTTCAAGGATTTGGTTGTGATCACATGCCCTTGGCAAATTTTTCATTTAAAGGAGGACAAATAGTCTTGGCATGTTCCTTCTTGATGGAGCTTTTGGATAAGCTTGCTTAGGTAGAAATAAGGTGTCTTTTAGTGGATGATGCTTATATTGGATAAGTATGGTGAGTTTGTCCTCATTTGGTGGATTTTCCCTTGGTTTTTTATATACAGGTGTGATGTGACCTTTAAAGGTTGATGGTTTATTTGCAAGGTGTGGATTTGAGGATCAGAGTCAAAGTGTAAATGTTTTTTAAAAGTATAAATGTTTATTATATGGTGTGGTATTTTACAGGTATAGGTGAAAGTGTAGCATTTCATTTGTGTAGCATTTTCTATGAAAGATATTCTATCTCTGTGAGAGTTCATTTTAATCTTATTTTTATTACATTTTTTTTAAAGACTTTCTTGATGGATGTAATCCACATTAGGTGAACCATGGTAGATATGTGTTATGTATGGTTTTTATCTTATTCTCTCCATTTATGCTTTCATAATAACTATGATTTGATGAATGTTTCTATGATTCATGCTAGTGCATAATTTTGATCTGATTTATGGTCATATTAAATCTAGTTTAAAGTTTTTAATTCTTAATAAATTGTATGAGATATTTGGTTGTAAATAATAGGAAAGGGTTATTATCTTGAGTGGAAGCTAAGGGATAAGAGATAAGATTCAAGGTTGAGAGGTTTGATGGTAAGAATTTTGGTTTATGGAAAATGTAGATAGAATATTACTTGTATCAGAAGGATCTTCATCTCCCCTTAGAGGGGAATGTAGAAGAACTTGTAAGTATGAGTGATGTAGATTGGTCAATCCTTGATAGAAAGGCATTAGAAGCCATACAGTTATGCCTTGCATCTTCTATTGATTTAACATTTTTAATGAGAAAACCAAAAATAATCTCATGGATAAACTTGGAAAGTTGTATGAGAAACCCTTTGTTTCTAATAAAAAATTTCTTATGAAAAGATTGTTTAACATGAAAATGGTTCTATTGTTAATCATCTAAATTATTTTAATGCAATTATAAGTATGCTCACTTCAGCTAGAATTAAGTTTGATGATGAAATTAGAGCTTTTTTTTGTGTGTTCTTTGCCCGATAGTTGGGATAGTTTGGTTATGGATGTGAGTAATACAGTCCCTACCAAGGTAAGTTTGAATTTTGAGGATGTTGTAGGTGTGATTCTTAGTGAGTAAATGTGAAATAAAACATTGGTGAATCATCTTTAGGTAATGCTTTTTCTATTGATACTAGAGGGAGGCAAAAGGACAAGAGCAAAGGAAACCATGAAAAGTCAAAGGGTAGATCTAAATCTAGATCTAGATCCAAGATGATATGTTGCCATTATGGGAAGAGTGGACACTCAAAGAAGTATTATTGCTCACTTTAGGATAATAATTCCAACAAGGAGGAAATGGATGAGGTAAATGTGACATCAGGTAAATCATGTCAAGATTCTTTAATTTTTTCTATGGATAGTTTTCTGAGTCTTGGGTATTAGATTTAGGGGCTTCTTTTCATGCCACCCCACATAGGCATTATTTTATTGATTATGTTCAAGATAATTTAGGACATGTTTATCTTGGTGATGATGAACCATGTGAGATATTAGGGAAAGTTTGTGTTCAGGTTAAAATGTAGAATAGAAATACATGGCTACTTAAGGATGTTAGACACATGCCTATGTTGAGATAGAATTTGGTTTTAATGGGGCAATTGGGTAGTGAGGGTTGTTTGGTAATGTTTAATATAGATTCTTGGAAAGTTACCAAAGGTGATCTTGTGATTTCAAGAGGTAAGAAAGTTGGTACTTTAAATTTGACTAGTAGTGTTGATTTTTTTTTTTTAATTTATTGTAGATGGAGATGAAATTATGTGGCACTACAGGCTCAATCATATGAGCCATAAGGGCATAGAGATATTAAAATACAAGTTTCTTAGATTAAAGGACATAGATATATACTTTTGTGATAATTATGTGTATGAGAAATAGAAGCGGGTTAAGTTCTTGAAAGTTGGACCCACAAAGAAAGAGCATAAGTTAGAGTTAGTACATTTAGATGTATGGGGACCAACTCATTTATCTTCTATTGGTGGTTTCAATTATTATGTCACTTTTATTGATGATGCAACTAGGAAAGTTTGGGTTTATTACATTAAAAAGTAATATGATTTATTTGACACTTTTAATAAGTGGAAAGCCTTGGTTGGGAATGAAATACGTCTCAAGTTGAAATGTTTTAGACTAGATAATAGAGGTGAGTATTGTAGTAATGCTTTCTTTGACTATTATTCTAAAAATGGAATCCATAGAAAAAGGATGGTTATAGGAAATCCACAGTAGAATGGGGTATCTAAAAGGATGAACAAAACAATAATGGAATGTTCTAAAATCATGAGGTTACATGTAGGGTTACTTTTATAGTTTTGGGTACAAGAAATTAGAAGGATAGTATATCTTATTAATAGAAAACCTTCTATGCTTTTGGATGGAAGCATTCCTGAATAAGCTTGGTCTGGTAAGAATGTTGATTATTATTTTCTTAGAGTCTTTGGATGTGAGGATTTTTCTCTCACTAATAAAGAGGATAGGACCAAGTTAGAGGTTGTATCAAAAAAATGCATATTTTTTGGTTATGGTGAGGATGACTTTGCTTTCCATTTATGGAGAATTAAAAATAAGAAAATAATTTGGTCTAGAGATGTAACCTTTTTGAAAAAGTCATGTATAAGAATAAATTTCAAGAATAAGAATATGAACAAAAAGAGTACACAATATTAAATGACATTATGGATGACAAAGTATCCAATGAATCAGCTCAAAACCTTCTACACAAGGACCCCAAACTCCTATGGTAAGAAGAGCACCTAAACATTTCTCTCCTTCTTTGAATTATTTATTACTCACTGATAATGGAGAGCCAAAGTGTTATGAGGAAGATATGCAGGTAGATTCTAGGATGAAGTGGGAGCAAGCCATGGATGAGGAACCTAGATTTTTGATAGAGAACAAAACATGGTATTTGGTAAGGCTACCCAAGGGCAAGAGTGCATTGCCAAATAAGTGGATCTTTAGAATAAAAGAAGAAGATGAAGGGAGAAAAAGGTATAAGGCCAAGATGGTGTTTAAGGGGTTTACACAAAAATTATGTATTGATTTTGATGACATTTTCTCTCCTATTGTAAAAATGACTTCTATTAAGACTATTCTTGGTTTAGTTACAGTTGAGGATTTGCACTTAGAATAGTTAGATGTGAAAATTGTTTTTTTCATGGTGATTTGGATGAAGAGTTGTATATGAAGTAGCCACATGGATATAAGGTCAAAGGCAAGGAGAATTTTGTGTGGAGACTAAAGAAGAGCTTGTATGGCCTAGAACAAGATCAACATGAATGGTATAAGAAATATGATTATTTTGTGTTGGAAAAAGAATATCAAAGGTGTAATTATGACCATTAAATGTACATCAAACATCTTGATGATGGTTCCTTTATTATTTTATGCTTGTATGTGGATGACATGTTAGTTCTAGGAAATAACATACAACATATTCATATGCTCAAGAAATAGCTTAGTGACTCCTTTTATATGAAGGATATGGGTGTTAAAAATCAAATCCTTGATATGTGGATTACTCATGATAGGAAGGAGAGGAAGATGGTTTTATCCTAATTAGAGTATGTGAAGCAAGTCTTAGAAAGGTTTAGCATGTTGAATGCTAAATCTGTTGGTACTCCTTTGGCAGGCCACTTTATATTATCAAAGTAATAGTGTCTTAAGATAGAAGTTAAAAAGCTTAAGATGTCCAATGTACCTTACTCATCAGTAGTTAGTAGGTTGATATATGTCATGGTTTGTACTAGGCTACATATTTCCCAATCAGTGGGAGTTGTGAGTAGGTATATGAGTGATCTTGGTTATGAGCATTGGTAAGCAATGAAATGGATTCTTTAGTATTTGAGAGGAATCATGGATTTTACATTATGTTATGGTAGATCAGATACCCTTTTGCATGGTTATGTGGTCTTAGATATGGTAGGAGATATTGATAGTAGGATAAGTACAATAGGTTATATATTTACTATTGGAGATATAGTGGTTAGTTGGATTTCCAAGATATAAAAGGTTATGTCTTTATCAACCATAGAGGTAGAGTATGTTGCTACCACAGAGGCTAGCAAGGATATGATTTAGTTACATGAGTTATTTAAATATGTTGGGGCATGAGTAAGAAGTTAGTATACTACACTATGATAGTCAGATTGATATTCATTTGCCAAAAAACTCCATTTTCCACTTGAGGATGAAACACATTTAGTTACATTATCACTTCATCAAGATATATTTGGAGGAGAACTTGGTGAAGCTACAGAAGATTCATAATAGCCAAAATCCTATGAATATGATGACCAAGGTGGTCACATTAGACAATTTGAGACTATGTTCAGATTTGGTTGGCCTTAGTGGTCATATAGTAGTGATAGATTCTATTCAGGAGAAATGATCTCCAAGTGGGAGATTGTTGAGTGTGGATCCCCTTGGGGATATCACATGACCATGGGGATATATTTTTTGGGCCTAGAGAGTTCAACAAATGTGGGGAGTGTATTTTTTCCCACTCCACATTTTGTAGAACCTTACTCCACATTTGAGTGGAATATTCTTTGTATTTCTAATTTATATGCATTCCATGTTTTATGGAGTTAGTTGTTAGATGCATATTTTCCATGTTGAATTCCTTGATCTTAGGGAGTTATTTGTTTATTAGAAAAGGGAATGCCTTCCTTATTTCAAGGATTTGGTTGTGATCACATGCCCTTGGAAAATGTTTCATTTGAAGGAGGATAGATAGTCTTGGCATGTTCCTTCTTGATGGAGCTTTTGGATAAGCTTGCTTAGGTAGAACTAAGGTGTCTTTTAGTGGATGATGTTTATATTGGATAAGTATGGTGAGTTTGTCCTCATTTGGTGGATTTTCCCTTTTTATATATATAGGTGTGATGTGACCTTTAGAGGTTGATGGTTTATTTGCAAGGTGTGGATTTGAGGATCAGAGTCAAAGTGTAGATGTTTTTGTAAAGTGCAGATGTCTATTACAGGGTGTGGTATAGTCACTTGTGAGATACAGTATTATGAAAGTACAGGTGAAAGTGTAGCATTTCATTTGTGCAGCATTTTCTACAAGAGATATTCTATCTTTGTGAGAGTTCATTATAATCTTATTTTTTTATTATAGTTTTATTTAAGGACTTTCTTGATGGATGTATCCCATATTGGGTAAACCAAGATAGATATGTGTTGTGTGATTGTTATCTTTTTCTTTCCATTTATGCTTTCATAACAACTATGATTTGAGGAATGTTTTTGTGATGCATGCTAGTGCATACTTTAGATCTGATTTATGGTCATATTAAATCTAGTTTAAAGTTTTTAATTCCTAACACCTTAAGGGTATTTTCTTGGGAAAGTGAACCAAATATAAATTCTGAAGGGGATTTTCAAAAGTCTTGAAAAGTCATTTTTCAAGGAAATGGTCCTATAAATTTTTTCTAAATGGTATTTTATTCAAACAAATAGTCCTAATACAAACATTCTAAAGGGCTCACAGTAAAATATCCTAAGGCAAAAACCTGAAGGGCTATTTCTTTAATGAAAATATTGTAAGCAAAATATCTGAAGGAAATAGCTCAATGAATTTGTGATCCAATAGAGAGATGATAGGTGAACAAGTGTCAAATTCAATCACAAAAAATATCCTTTTGATTTTCAAAAATCTCAAGATGTTTTCATGAGTGTTACATTCAATCACAATAAATGACCACTAAATTTAAAAGTGCATTGATAGGTACATGGACATCATTAATGTTTACACAAACATCAAAGTTTGAGCTCTGTAAAGTAACTATTTAGGTTCAAAAGGTCCATAAATTTTTTAAATTTGGTCAAGATATAATAGTCTACATGATCCCACATACTAACACATTAGATCTAATGATCTATGCTAGAATTAAATGAGTCAAAATGTCCCCAGGTTAAAGCCCTTAAATATATGTAAGTTGGAAAAGATCATATGATGTTGATTCATCAAGTTGAGATCTAACAGTACATGTTCATTGACAAGAAGGTGGGTATAAGATAGATCAATGATTAATGTTCAATCATAACATTGATTCAACTATGAACCTTCACTGATAGGCAAGTGGGCCCAATGAGATATATAATGCATGTGAGCTCATACATCTTGATTTGATAGTGAAACATCAATTCAACATGTTAAAGGGATCTTCACAATAGAAAATCAATAGACTCGTATGCATTTGTACATCCAAATATAATGATGTGAGAGGATAAGTCAATAGAATCTGTAGGACCAATAAAAATAAAGATAGTTGGCCATAATGAAATGGTTTGAGTTGGTAATTGATGACTAAACATCAAGTAAATCCAAAGAGATTCCATTAAAGTTTGTTGAACCATTTCTTCAACCTAGGTGAATAAAATATTAAGGACCCAAATTGCCAATAGAGTTTGGTTAGTAGTATACATTGTCATATAAGCAAAATGGTCAAAGACAAGGCTCTATCACCATTGAAGTTTAAATAAGACCTCTGGTCGATAACTTTAAATATGTTGACCTTTTTATAGAGTCATTCCATTGACATGTTCATTGTTTTTAGATGAAGAATCCTAATACATAGTAGCCTCTCAACTCTCACATGGTTCTAGATGAAGAATAGGTATTTGATATTAGACCAGATATAGAGA
The DNA here is from genome assembly GCA_037957365.1 of Torreya grandis. Taxonomy (NCBI): domain Eukaryota; kingdom Viridiplantae; phylum Streptophyta; class Pinopsida; order Cupressales; family Taxaceae; genus Torreya; species Torreya grandis. The sequence continues at coordinate 1,484,586 of JARHVA010003665.1, forward strand.
TAGAAGACATACTAGTGTTTATGAATCAAGGTCAAGTAGTTAGTAGGTTTTCATGAATTTTGTGACTATGTGAAAACTAATGATTTAAGATTATTTTTCCATTTATAAAATGTACCTAGGTTCAGTTTTGAAAAAATACAGATGTAGAAATGATCATAAGAAGATGTTTCTCACCTATCATCAAGGTCACTTTTCAATTAGCAGATACAGTTGGCCACCCCAAGCAGATGTGGCATAATTCTACCAATTCCAAAACATATTCCTCATCAGTAGATCAGATAGATGATATCATGGAGTTCTAAGAAGAGATATGGTTGTTGGATAAAGATCAAATGAGAATTTAATTCTTTTGCAAGGCCTTTAAAGTTATCACTTCTTGATAATGTCACAAGTTAATGACCTCAAATTGATGCTAATCCATCGAAAGTGGTTGGGCCTTTTATAATGAAAATATCTATCTCTTTCCCTTTTATATAAATACAAGCTTCCAATCCTTAAAATGGATCCTTCTTTTTGGTATGACTAGACTCTATCAAAATTTGTATTGTGACACCTTTTTGATGCAATACAAATTTAATTATATGCTTTTGTAAGATAGATTGAAGTGTGTTCCATAAATTCATGTACTATTGTTAAGTGAATATATGTTCCTTTCTTGTGTCTAAGTTTTCCTCACCTTTAAGAAGTGTTAATTAGTTCTTACAGGTCATTAGAAGTGTAATTTATAATTTATTGTCTAGTTTGAAAGTGGATATTTTCCCTCTCTTGCTAATTTGACAATTGGTTAATGCCTTATTCTAAAATATTTATGTGAGATTATTATTATTTGGTATTGAAAGTGTCTCATAGTGTGTAGTGTGTGAGTTTGAGTGATCAAATCATTGGTGCATCACCTATTTTACATGATTTATAAGTTATTGTCAAAATGTCTTTCCCTTTTCCAAGCAAGTGCTAGTTTAAGTTTAGTATAGGTGATAGATCTAGAAGGAAGCTATCCATATTCAAAGGTTTGATCTATTATCAGGATATCCATAGCTTAGGATCAGTTCCATGTTGGACTAGATTTGAGTAGGAAGATTTGAACAATCACCTTACTCAGCTAGGATACAAATTTAGAACACCAATAGTTTTGGCATGCCTAATGGGATCTAGTTTCTTTGGCATAATTGAAGTTGAATACTGAGAAGAATAAATTATAGAAATAGGAGAGATCTACAATTATCTAAATTTAAATATCTTTTAGGTTTCAGATCTCATAGCATCTTCTAGATAGTGTTTTCATGCCAAAGGTTACAACAAGATCAACAAGGTACTCCTTTTAAACATATTGAATTGCCTTTTACTTCTTATAAAAGATCAAGATTAAATAGTACAAGACATTATCCTCCAAATAAACATTCATCCTATAGTCATTCTATTGTTTTAGTCCAATCTAGTATCCCCATAAGCTAAATCCCTTTTGCCCAAATAGTTATCAGGAATCAAGTGTTTATCCTATTTAATAGGGGTAGTCCCCTAAATTTATCCCAATATTATGACATTAATGTGTTTTCCCTAAACATTATCCCTTTCTTCTTAGGATAATGGGATAAAACTATTGCTATTGAGTATATCTAGGTTGTTACCAATCTATGTTATATTCATAATGTTAATCAAGATAATATGGCCATTAGATTGCTTGGTGTTTCCTTCAAGGGAAAAGTATTACAATGGTATAAGAATATTCCATTGACCTCCATCGTTACTTGGGATGAGCTAGGAGAAACCTTAGTTAGGCAATTTGAAGACAAGTCTGATCATCTATCTTTGGTTGAGTAGTTGAGTATCATACAAAGATACCCCCATGAGTTTAAGCCTAATTTTAACCTCATATTCCAAAAGACATGGACTAGGATCCATGCATTGGTTAGACCATCCCTAGAATATGCATTTTTGTACTATTTAAAGCCCTTAATTTTCATATAAGTGTCATGATATAGTTGATGGGTGGTAACACCTTGCCAAATGCCTATGAAATTAGTATAAGGGTAGAAATATCTTAATACAAGATAGTAAAATTGCTCTAAGGCCTCTAATGCCCATATTTATAGAATTAAAACTTGTTCCTCCTCCTTAAGTTCCCCAAATTCCATCTATATCACTTATTACATCTCCAAAAGTCCAATTTGTAACCCCTCCTAATCAAGCTAATGAGATTGGTGATCTAAAAGCATGTTACAAACTTTTGGAAATGAGATTATTTAGCTCAAGAGACAACAGTACCAAGGTAGACCTTATCAGCAACAAAATTAGAATACTTATCAGTCCTTTAATAACTAATGGCCCTCTTATCAAGGTCTCAAGGACAATAGGCACCTGTATCAAAATCAAGGAGCCATAACCCAAACTAAGCCATATGTAACCCTTGATCCTAATATACCTTCTAAGTCAAACTCTATTGTTCCTCAAAATAACTTGATGCAAGATCCATTTTGGTAGCCTTCCAATCAAAATTACACTCAAAATCAATCCTTGGTATCACAAGATATGACTATGCCATAAATAACACAGGAAGAGTTCTCTCTTCAAGGTGGTCAGTATCAAGACATGAATATGGCATTTCAAGGAGAAGCCCAACAAATTTCAAGGTAACTTAATGGTATCAATGTTAATTAGAATTTATATGATCATATTGCATTCAACCAAGTTGATGAAACTAGAAACACAAATGGTCAAGTGGCAGCTCTGACTAGAGCTAAAAGAAGAGCAGTTGAAGAAGCCTAGAATGTGATCAAGAATTCTAGTATTCTTAATTTTGTGTTCAAAAGTGTCAAAGATCAAGTTGTTACTATATCATAAAAGACTCAAAATATAGAGCCAATAAAGCTTAACCAAATGTGTCTAAGTAGAGAACACATAATGGCTCAAAATTTCTAGCCAAAGGTTAGTGAAGCCTCATTCAGCATAATGAACAAATGAAGAAATCAAATGTTAGCATTAGCATGTGTAATTCCCTTACCATCCCAAAACAAAAGGACATGCTTATTCAAGATCTCTTATATCTCAAGGTATCTAAATAAACAATTGATAAATAGGGATCTATCTTAGCCAATTTAGACTAGTAAATCAAGCAACATGATTAGCTGGTATATACTGCTTAGTCCTTAATTATATGGTAGATAGTGGAGATAATAGCACTGTCATACCCAAACAAATTACAGACAAGCTTGGTCTTGTCTAAGATCCAAATACCAAAATGTTATTTCAATTATATGGGTCAATAATAAAGACAATAGGGATAATCAAGGGCCTAAAACTAAAATTACATGCTTGCCCCAAAGTTCTTATTCAGCAAGATGTAGTTGTAGTGGACTTGGCCCCCTATTTTTCCATGTGCCTATCAAGAGATTTTACTTCAAATATTGGAGGATATTTATCATGTGATTGGACCTATTTAATGTCTAATACAAGGTATGGTACTAAGGTGACAATACATTTTGAACCTATTGTAATATTTCATTTGGATCCATATATGCCAATTATGGTAAACACTAATTGTGTTATCTCAAACAAGGTACTAGAAAATAGTGAGGTGGAAATAGAATCACCTTTAAATGGATTCCTATATATTTGATTTGATGAATGGGCCTCTAATTTACATGGACATGATCCCTATAATTTAATTGAAGAAGATGGACTTGGTGTTTATTGTTTTCATGAAAATGATGCACCAATTCTAACATTAATGAAAGATGATCACCTTAGTGATGGACTGTGGAAACTATATTTTGATGGTTCCAAGAACAAACATGACATTAGAGATAAAATGATAATTTCTCAATATAATCAAATGTATTTCTCTTCTCTCAAGTTTTTTTTGTTTGTTCTAATAATTTTACTAAATATGAAGCACTAATACATGGTTTGTAATGGACAAGAATGATGAAGGTCAATTCTTTACAAGTTTTAGGAGATAGTGAAATGGTAGTTCACCAAGTAAGGGGACTTAATATATGCAAGAACCCACTACTTAAGTCCTATAAGCATAGAGTATGGGATCTATTTGAAGACTTTCAAGCCTTTAATATTTAAGCCATATCAAGAAATAAGAACAAGCATGTAGATAGGCTAGTTGCTATTGGGTCATAATTTAGTATCCTAGATGACATAAAAGGGAAAAAGTTCAATCACATATCAAGTTAGTTGTGAGACCTTATATCCTAGAAAACCATGACAATCAACAAGTATTTAAAGATGATAGTCAAATTGTTAGATTATTATAAGAGGAAGTTAAATTTTCATTAAAGAACCAAGACAAACATTTACAATAGTATCATGACCAAATTGTGAAATTGAAGACAAACAAGTTTCCTAAAGGGTTGGTCACCCTTGAAAACATATTCAGAAGATATGGTGAAGTAAAAAAATAAAAGTTTGCTTTATCAACTAGGGAATAACATTACAAATGTAGAGATTACAACTGGCAAGAGTTTAAAGTTGGGTAAACTTTACATATCTTCAGAGAAAGATAATTTTATTAAGTTATGTTTAGGTTTCACAAATGTCTTTGCATAGCATTACAGTGACATTAAAGGGTTTGATCCAAATATAGATCAACATACAATTGAGTTAGAAAATGAGACTAGGCTAGTCAAATAGAGACAAAGGCCTATCAACCTAAAGCTCAAACCTTTGATGAGAGCTGAGCTACATAAACTCATTGAGTCAACTATAATATTTCCAATTAAACACTCAACTTGTGTGGTAAACCTTGATCTACTATAGAAGAAGAATGATGAAATAGGCCTATGTTTTGACTTCCATGACTTGAATAAGGCCTCTCTTAAAGACCACTACCCATTTCCATCAATGGAACAAATTTTATAGCTAGTTGTAGGGTCAAAAAAAATTTCCTTATTAGACGGTTATAATGGATATAACTAGATTTTAGTCAAAGAAAAAAACCAATTCAAAATAGCCTTCACCACAAAGTGGGGGACATTTACATACAAAAAGATGCCTTTTTATTTATCTAATGTTGGAGCCACTTTTTAGAAGGCTATGGACATGATATTTTAAGGTGTCCTTAGCAAGTTTATTCTTTTTTATTTGGATGGCATAGTAGTATTCTCTGATAATATAGATGAGCAAAAGATTCACCTAAGACAAGTGTTTGAAAGGTGCAAGGAATTTGGAGTGTCTTTGAATCCAAAAAATTGCATTTTATCTATTCATGAAGGTAGGCTTCTTAGACATGTCATTTGAAAATATGGTACAAGCATAGATCCTAATAGGATAGAATCAATTCTTGCACTTTTAATTCCTAAACATAAGAAATCCTTGCAATTCTTTTTAGGTAAAATCAATTTCATAAGAAGATACATCTTAAATTTTTCTACTTTAGCCAAGCCACTCATAGCTATGCTAAATAAGGGCCATAGTTTCAGTTGGTCCAAATAAGGAGTAAGAAGTTTTGAAGAGATTAAGAAAGTTATAAATAGTGATCCTAAACTCTTTAACCCTGATTTTACAAAGCATTTATTATTATAAAAATATGCTAACATTGACATAATTTTAAGTATTCTCAAGCAACAAAATAAAGAGACTTTAGAGCAACCAATAGCCTTCTTCAATAAAGTCTTAGAAGAATATTAAATAAGGTATTATTTTATTGAGAATCATGTTATTTTAGTCATAAGGTATCTTAAAAAGTTTAGGTACTTGTTTTCTAATAATAAGATACATTTGATGGTTGCACATCCATGTGTTAAAGATTTTCTTGTGAACAAAGACAAAAATGATAAGAGAGCCAGTTGGATAACCAAGGTCATGGAATATTATATTGAGATCAAAGTCAAAAAGATGGTTAGAGGAAAAGGACTTTTTGAACATCTAGCCCAAGACTTTCAAGAGACTAATGGGATAGTTATGGTGTCAAATGATCAATAAGTTGCAAGTGAACAGACCTCATCTTCTAGTTGGTTCTAAGATATGGTAAGATATCTACAAGATGGTATTTATCCTTCTCATCTGACCCCTTCAAAGAGGAGATATTTTAGATTGCATTAAATTCCTTTTCTTTTTGTTGATAATGTATTATTCAAAAAGGATCTCAGTGGCATGTTGCTAATATGCATAAAACCATGTTAAACACAGAGGTTGCTTGAGCAGTTCTATGATGGACATGGTGGAGAACATTATTTAATAAGGATCATAGTCCAAAATATCATGAGAGGTGGATAATATTGGTCGATTTTATTTGGAAATTTCCATACTAAGAGGATATTTCTTGAAAAAGTTAGTAGATAATTGCAAATAAATAAAATAAACTATGAAAATTAGTAAAATATTAACTCAAATAAGCAGAACTAATTACAATGGTTGATTTGCATAATCACTGGCCTCTTCAAGAGGGAAACATCTTTTGAGAAATCTCAATACAATAAATTCATGGATGCCTTCATTGGCCTCAATACTTAATTTTATACTAAGTATCATCTAAGCAACTACTACTATTAAATGTGGGACAAAAAAAAATGCTCATGAGATGACTTATAAAGCATATGCATCCATAGAAATTATTATACTAATAAATTAAAGATAAGGGTTAGCACGAGTTCCTAACATCCCCTCCCTCTTAGAAAAATATTTGTCCTCAAAGATTCATATGTGGGAATTGGTGTTGAATCTAAAATAGTGGTTCCCATGTGGCATCCTCTAGCTACATTCTGTGCCACTAAATTAAAAGCTTTGTGATGGAGTAGGAACAAAGTTGGCATGTGCACCTATCCAAGAATGCCTCCAACTCAAGAAAGATGGATCCCTCATTATCAAGCTCTGGTAAAATAGTCTTCTCTCTGATGTTTGTGACAAGAAAAAAATTTAGACAAGAGATATGAAAATACTGGGTAAACTCAGGAAGAAGGTGGGAGCTCCAACTTATAAGAAAATAACCCAATCTTATAGAGAACCTTATAAGGTCCATAGAACTTGGGAGCCAACTTATAATGCCATTTGAGTTTTATGGAGGATTTCTTGTATGGATATAGGTGAGGAAAGATAATATTATTGAATTGAAAAGTGTGCTTAGAATGGTGTTGATCAGCATGTTGTTTCATTCAATTTTTTGCCATATGAAGTTTGTCCCATAGGGTGCTGAGGATTTCATCCCAGGTTCAAAGAATCATGTCAACCACTTAAATTGATGAAATATTAGGGGTGCATAGAAGGAGCATTGGTGGTGCTTGACCATAGACTACTTCATATGGAGTCATTTTAGTTTATGTGTGGTAGAAGGTATTGTACCACCATTCAGAAATGGGAATCCACTTTGCCCACTAATGTTGTTATTCTAAAGTGAATAATGAAGGAAATTTTCCAAGCACTTCTTGACAATTTGAATCTAGCCATCCATTTATGGATGATACCCAAAACTCATCTTTAGTTGGGTGATAGTGTGTCAAAATAGTTCTATCTAAAAATGGATAGTGAAGGTTGCATCATGATCTAAGATAATAGATGAAGGAATTCCATGAAGATGGAAAATCTAGTCTAAGAAAATTTGTGTGACTATAGAGGCAGTATATGGGTGGCTAAGGGCACAAAATGACTATATTTGGAGAGGCAATCAACTACAATCAAGATAATTTTTTTCCCTCTATATTTATGGAGTTTTTCAATTAAATCCATAGAAATATCTATCCAAATCTTGGTATGGATGGGAAAGGGTTTGAGAAACCTAGGGATGAGTGTGGTTTCAACCTTGTTGCATTGGTAATTATCACATTTAGCCACCATCTATTGAATTGTGTTTTTCATTCCCTTTCAAAAGAAGTTTCATCATGCCTGCTCATATGTTTTGAGAAACCTTGAGTGCCTTATGGATGGAGAAGCATGGATTTCATACAATATAGCCTACTAAAGATCTATGTTTTGGGGGAGCACTATATGACCCTTGTATCATAGAAAAGCACCATCCTAAGAATAATGTGGTATAGTAGAGGGGTTAGTGGATAATTGTTGAATGATTTTGGATAGTGAGGATTCATTAACAGACCCCTATTGTATAATATCCAACCAATTCAAAATAGACATGGAAATAGATAAATGGGAAGCTTGGCCCACAAATGTATGAGATAGAGCATCAACCATAATATTGTCCTTACCCTTATTATAATTGATCTCATACTCATGACCCATGAGTTTGCTAACCCATTTTTGTTATGATGGGGTGAAGTCCCATTATTATAGGAAATATTTCAAAGTCTGGTGATCAATTTTGATGCAAAAATGATTCCCTAGTAGGTATGGGTGCCACTTTTGTACTACATGCAAAATGGGCATCATTTCCTTCTCATAAGTATAAAGTGTTAAATTATTCTTAAAATGGGATTAGTTGGTGAATGAGACAAAAATGAATTTTTGTAGGTAGGTTCAAAATATTTTACTCATCAATGCATGAAATGTTGAAGGAGCATTAATGAGGCTAAAAGGCATGACCAAAAAATCATAGTGGCCATTATGTGTGTAAAAATCTATCTTAAAGATATCATCCTCATGAAGTTGGATCTGGTGATATCCAGAGTGGAAATCCAACTTAGAGAAATAATGAGTGCCATGAAGCTCATCAATAACAAGGATTAGGAACTTATCCTTGATGGTGATGTAATTAAGTTCATGGAATTCAATGCAAAGGTGCCATGACCCATCCTTTTCTACATAAGGAGAACTGGGGAAGAATATAAACCGGTACTAGGGTGAAGAATGCCTTGATTCAGTAAGTCTCAAATGAACATCTTGATCTCAATATTTTATTAAAATGGGTGGTGGTAGGGCCTGATGTTGGGAGGAATAATTCTGTGAAAGAGTTGAATATAGTGGCCCTCTAGTTGTGAAGGTGGTAATCTAATTGGTTTGACATAGACATGTGCATACTTATTCAAAATGGTTTGTAGACTAGGAGTGGAGACCATTGATGATTGAATTTGAACATAATGGAGTTGGGAAATGACACCATGTGAATTATTCTTAAGAATATTTTCCATGTGATGTTAATTGATGATGTTAAGGGATCCCAGTTGTAAGCCTTTCAATGTGTGCTTTTGCCCATTGTCTTAAAACTGCATCCAAAGTTTAGCAAAATCCCATAAGATGGGTCCAAATGTGCATAACCATTAGTCTCCCAAAACAAAATCACATCCACCTAAGGGCAAGGAAAACATGTCAAAGTGCAATTTATAATCTCAAATAGATATAGACACATTGTGGCACTTCCCTTTACAAGGTAATGTGCCCCCATTAGCAATCATGACTTCAAAGTTGGAACAAGAATGGACAAAACAATCAACATATTTGGTGATCTAAGGGTCAATGAATTTATGAGTGCTACCAGAATCAATGAGTATTATGAGAGGGAATTTCTTAAAGTAACCCCTAACTCACATGGTTTATAGGGTGGTGAATCCTTCTAAGGCATGGAGAGAAATCTCCAGTTGGTCTTCCTAAGAAGCAAGTTCTATAAGCAGTGGAGCATTTTTTGGATCATCTATTGTATCTTGAACATCTTCCCCATCTTTAGTTTTGGGTGGAGAGTCCAGATCCAATAGGTAGAGATTTTTCTTGACACATCAATGCCCCTAAGTGAATTTGTCATCAAAATTATAGAATATTCATTTTTATCTATGGACTGACATCTCTGTTGTAATCAAATGCTTGATAGGATTGGTTCTTAGGGTTGTCATTATTTGAGATCATTAAAGAGTTGTATTTTTGAATGGAAAAAAATTAGATTTGAATCATTTCTAACTTGTGATCTTGTCCTCTACAAATTTAGCCAACCATAGGGCTTCCATCATCATGTTGGTCTAGAACATTTTGACCACAAATTGAATTTCATCATTTAGTCCACTAAAAAATAACTTCTGAAGAATTCATTAAATAATCCCTCTATATGATTGGCCAACTTTTCCGAATTTGTTTGATATTCTCTTATGGTTCTTATTTTTCAAAGTTTAGTGAGTACTCTTGTGAAGTAGTCAAAAGTACTAGGGCTAAATTATTGCAAAATGAGGGTGAAAAATTTGGTCGAGCTTGGCTCATCATTAGCCTTGGTATACCAACAATACCATTTAAGGGATTCAAGTTCCAAGTGAAAGGATGCAAGTGAAACCTTGTTGGCATCAAAAGGATTATGCAGGCTAAAATATTATTCTACCCAATAGATCCATCCAGTTAGATCTACACCACAGAATCAATGAAAATCAAGCTTTAACCCATGAAAATTAATGGAAGAATAAAATCCGTTGTCAGAAGAGGAATATGGATGTCATTTATTGTTGAAGGTGGTATGTTGAAAACTGAGGTTGAGAATTTTTTCATCAAGATATTTGATGTGTTTTGAGGGCAGTAATTTCATACTCCATGTTTTTTCTCCTATTCAAGTTACTACCATGACCTGTATAAGATATTTTTTTTCAATGGGTAAGAAAACTAGAGCTAAGACACATTTAGTAAGGCATGTTATTGATTTGGGTGAATTTAGTAGGGGTAAAGTTTACTATTTTTTTACATAATCAAATTATGATTGATGAAGTTGAGGGCAATTTCAGAAGTTAAAATGAAAAAACTAGAAAATTTCTCAAAGAGGGATAAAGGAGAAGAAAAGGGAGATGAACACTATGGAAAAAATTTGAGGCAAATGGAAAAAAATAGAAGCTATGGAAAAACATAAAAAATGGGTAAATTGAGATTTGTGAGAATTAAGATATGGGACCTTAAGGAAGAAAATGTGGGTAATAAAATTTTAGGTATGTGGATAAAATTTAAGGATCAATAAGCTTACAGATAGAGAGATATGAAAAAAATAAAATAAAAATGTGGATAGTTTTCCGATTTATGTTTTATGTCTATCTGTAAGTCTTCTAAGAATCTGTGGATAGTTTTTTAAAATTGATAGAATGGAGATTTCTTAGTTTCTAGTTTCTACCAATTATCTAGTTTTAAGTCCTATAATAGTCAATGGATACTCTGCTAATTGATTTTTTTGATAGTCTACTAGAAATATTTTGAAACTAATAGAAATGGGCCCCAAGTTTCAATGGTTGCCTAAGGGTTTAAATATATCACTCTAGCCACCAATGTCATCTAAGCAAGTGTCAATCTCTAAGAAATTTCTAGCCATAGATTTACCTCTCAATAATATCTCTTAGTTTTCCTCATGGATGGGAACTACTCAATCAAGAAGGGATCATTGTCAATTTCATTGGTAGGTCTTCTTAATGGGCCAACTACTTTGGGGTTCCTTTGGTACACCTCAAAATGAGTTTTAGGGATTTCACCCAAACACTTCCCATAGTTATGTGTTTAGGTTTTTTACCTAATTTGAAATAGATTATTGTGATACAGAGAATTACTTTTTGAAAAAATACTTAAATGGATTATGTAGCAGAATACAGTTAAGACTTTCTAAAGGAAAAACAAATTTGGCCCTGGAAAACACTTTGATACCAGATGAGAGGATCCTTCATAAAAAAAGTATGCAAATAATTACAAATATAGGAAATAAACTATCAAAATTAGTAATATATTAACTTAAATAAGAAGAATTGAATTACAATAGCTGAATTGTAGAATCACTAACCTCTTCGAGGGGACAACCTCCTTTGTGCAAGCTCAATATAATAAATTTACATATGCCTTCATTGGCCTCAACACTTACTTTTATACTAAGTCTAATCTAATCAATTGCTACTTCCCATGAATGTGGGATAAAAAAAAATGCTCATGGGATAACTTACAAAGCATATGCATCCATAACAATTATTATACTAACAAAGTAAAGAGAAGGGGTAGCACAAGTTCCTAACATGTGCATGGACTAGGAAATGTAGATAATGTGCCATGTTTTTTGGAAAGGTGAAGATTGAAACCTTACCTCTCCAACCAATTTTAGTAAATTAACCCTTTGTCTAGTGGGGATTATACTTTATTGGTCTCATCAACCCCCCTTCAAGCTCAAGACACAAGTGGATCCTAACTACCACAAATTATTTTACTAGATGGATAGAGGTAGTGGAATTAAAAGAAAATAATGAAACTAGTGTTTTGGACTTCTATGAGCATTTTATTGCTATATTTGGGTTCCCTCCAACTATAACTTTTGATAATACTATCTTTTTAAGGATCTAAGATCAGCTAATGGGCAGTTCAACATAGTATTTTACTTAGTGCCTCATCAAACTATTACCCAAAAAGTAATGCCCTTATTGAATCCACTAATAATTATTTGCTTAAGATCAACATGAGGACTATTGAAGAAAATTAGAGATCATGGCATCTCAAATTGAAGTTAGCTCTGTGGGCTGACAAGATCACCTATAAGAGGTTAATTGTCAATTATCCATACAAGCTAGTATACGGTAAGGAAGTAGGAATGCTTATTTATATTGAATTCCTTGATTTAGAATTGATGCATTAGCTTAATCTTTTGGATAATGAGCTAATGTAAATAATATATGTTAAGATCATGGAGCTAGAAGAGACAAGGCATCAATCAATGTTGGCTATGGAAGCCCATCAAGCAATGACAAATAAATATTTTGATAAAGTATATTCTTCTAAAGGTTTCCAAGGAGAGTTGGTCCTCAAGTTGGATAAGGATAGAGATAAACTAGGAAGGCACACAAAATTTGATTCTCTTTGGAGTGGTCCATATACAGTCTCCAATTTTAAATCCCATAATGCTTTTCAGCTCACAAGCATGAATGGTGAAGAGATTCTTATCCCTATCAATGGGAAGCATCCTAAGCGCTACTATTGAGGAAGATAAGTTCCCTATACATATTTATTTTTTATTTTTATCTAATTTTTTTTAACACATTAGTTTCCTATCTTTTGTCCCAAATAAGTTCTTTTATTTTCATAGTTGTTTAGAAGTTTAGTCACTTTTATTTTATTAGGTTAGTTTCCCTTTCAACTTTATTGCTTTCCCTATTTGTTAGATTTATTTTATCTTTTCAAGTCAAAAGGTTGTCTTTTAGTAAATTTAAAGGTCCATGTATCATATTAATGATCCAATATTTATGTATCTGGTCTGAGTTTTCAAGCATAGCAGGTATGATGCCCAGCCAAGTCACCAAAGATGTTGAACAAATTTGATCTACATACCAAAAATTTGCCTAGTCCAAGAGTTTAGTGGAAGGGTAGGATCATAATTGAAGAGTGATGCAATGATTCAATATGATCAAGCTTTATGGTGAAACTAAATAGTTTGAATTTAGGGACAATTTCCATGAGCATTAGAAAGTCATTTGGGCCTATAGGATTTATCAAGGTTTTATCAAAGTTCAAGTACAAGTTCATAAAGGCCTACAGGATTTAAAAAAAAGCTAAGAATAAAACCTTTGTTTTGGATAAGTCCTTACTTGGAAGATTTATTTTGGGATTTTATTTTTTTGAGTTCAAATCTTTTAGGATCCTTTTTTGGCTAAGCGTTGAAGATTCTTTCAGATAATTTATCTGAGATAAAGTTTCTGAAGGCATGAATTCTTTCAAACAAAATGTCTAAAGCAATAGACAAAGATATATTTCTCTCAGTGAAATTATTCTACAAAAATTTCCTCAAAGACCTATTTCTTTCAAATAAATTATCCCCATCAAAAAATGCAAAGTGTAAATTCTCGTAGATATTTTGTCCACAGTAAAAGCCTAAGGGTCATTTTTTTTGGGAAATTTGTTAGAACAATTTTCTTGAAGGGTCATTTTATAGGAAAGTGGTATGATATAGAAATATTGAAGGGTAATTTTTAAATAAAATTGTCCTATTCAAAAATATTGAAGGGTATTTTATCAAGCAAAGTGGCCAAAACACTTTTCCTGAAGGGTCTGTTCTCAGGAAAGTGAACCAAACAAAAATTTCGAAGGAGATTTTCAAAAGTCTCAAAAGGTCATTTTTAAAGTAAATGGTCTTATACATTTTTACAAAGGGTATTTTGTTTATATAAATAGTCTTGATACAAAAATTGTGAAGGGTCACTCTCATAACAAAGTGTCCTAAGGTAAAAATCCAAAGGGTTATTTTTTCAATGGAAATCCTGTAAGAAAAAAATCTGAAGGAAATATCCCAATGAATTTTTGATCCAGTAGAGATATGATGGGTGCATGAGTGTCAAATTCAAGGACAAAAAATAGACATTTGATTTTTAAAAATCCTAAGACATGTGTGTGAGTGTCAAATTCAATCACAAGAAGTGACCGTTGAAATTCAAAATGTACTGATAGGTGTGTGAATGTCATTGACATTTGAATAAACATCAAAGTTCAAGATTCATAAAGTAACCATTTGGGTTTAAAAGGTTCTTAATTTTTTTTAAATTTGGTCAAGATCTAATAGTCTACGTGATCTTGCATACTAACACATAATATCTAACAATCTATGCTAGAGTTAAACGAGTCAAAAGGTCCCTAAATTAAAGCCCTTAAAGAGCTACAAGTTGGACAAGATCCTATGGTATAGGTTCATCAATCTAATATCCAATGGTGTGTATTTAATAACAAGAAGGTGGGTTCAGGATAGATCAATGATTAGTGTTCAATCATAACATTGATCTAATAGTATGCATTCACTGATAGGAAAATGGACCCAATGAGATATATGGTGCACATGAACTCATACATCTTAATCTGATGGTGAGAGATCAAGTTAACATGTTAAAGGGATATTCATGATAGGGAATCAATAGACTCATGTGCATTTGTACATCTAAATATAATGATGCAATAGGATTCAATAAGTCAACAAAATCTACATGACCAATGAGAATAAAATAATTGGGCATAATGAAATGGTCCAAGTTGACAATCGATGATAAATGAGCATCAAGTAAATCCAAATAGGTTCTATTGAAGGTTGATAAACTAGTTATTTGACCTAGGTGAATAAAATCTTAAGGACCCATATTTCTATTATATCTTGGTTAGTAGTAGATCATATAGGAAAAATGGTCAAGGATAAGGCTCTATCACCATTAAAGTTTAAATAGGACCTCTTATCAATAACTTCAAACTTGTCAACCCTATTACAGAGTCATTCCATTGACATGTTCATTATTTTTAGATGAATAATCCTAATACATAGTATCCTATTAGCTCTCATAGGATTTTAGATGAAGAATAGGTGTTTTATATTGTAACAGATATAGAGATAGAAGATGGACTAATGTTTGTGAAGCAAGCTCAAGCAATTAGTAGGTTTTCATGAGTGTTGTGACTATGTGAAAACCAATAATATAATATTGATTTTTCATCTATATAATGGACCTAGGTTTGAGTTGGAAAAAATGAAAATGTAAATGTAAATGTGATCATAGGGAGACATGTCTTTCCTATCATAAGCATCTCTTTTTAAATTGTTGCTAATCCATCGAAAGTGGTTGGGCCTTTTCAAATGCACAACTCTCTCTCCTCTCCTCTCTCTCTCTCTCTCTCTCTCTCTCTCTCTCTCTCTCTCTCTCTCTCTCTCTCTCTCTCTCTCTCTCTCTCTCTCTCTCTCTCCTCTCTCTCTCTCTCTCTCTCTCTCTCTCTCTCTCCTCTCTCTCTCTCTCTCTCTCTCTCTCTCTCCCTTTTATTTAAATACAAAATTTCAATCCTTAAAATGGATCCCTCTTTTTGGTATAGCTAGAATCTGCTAAAATTTGTACTATGACACCTTTTTGATGAAATAAAAGATTGAATTCCATCCTTTTTTAAGTTCGATTGAAGTGTGTTCCATGAATTATTGTACTATGGTTAAGTGAATTTATGTCCTTGCTTATGTCTGAGTTTTTATCACCTTGAAGAAGTGTTTATTATTTCTTATAGGTCATTATAAGTGTAACTTACAATTTTATTATGTAGCTTGAAAGTGGATATTTGCCCTCTCTTACTAATTTGATAACTAATTAATGCCTTGTTCTAAAATATTTATGTGAGATTATTATTATTTAGTCTTGAAAGTGTCTCATAGTGTGTATTATGTGAGTTTGAGTGATCAAATCATTGTTGCATCACCTATTTTACATGCTTTATAAGTTATTTTCAAAATCTCTTTCCCTTTTCCAAGGAAGTACTAGTCTAGGTTTAGTATAGGTGATAGATCTAAAAGGAAGCCAACCTTATCCAAAGGTCTAATTAATTATTAAGATACCCATAGTGTAAGATGAGTCCCATGTTAGAATAAATTTGAGTAGGAAGATCTGAATAATCCCCTTACTCAGCTAGGGTATAAAAATAAAACACCAATAATTACCACTTCAAAATCCATTATTCAAAGACTAAGAAGTGTCCAAATCTAATATTTGTAGCCAAGTGTAAACCAAGGCCAAGAAAACCAACCAGCCTATAATTTTTATTTTGAAACACATATTTGTGATGAGTCAACCTGTGATGTATCACCTTTTGATCCTTTCTCTGTTGTCAAGGAGTCTCACTCTGATAATTCAATCTTTGTTGAGTCACATCTTAATGATTATAATCACCTTTATATAAATCATTATCTCAACCATTACCTAATTTTCAAAGATCCCCCATTTTGATAAGGTAGTCTTTGTGGAGTTGTCTCTTGACCTTTTCCCCTTCACTATGGAGTCTCACTTTGATAAGCTAGTTGTTGTCGAGTTATCCCTCAAGTTATTCCCTCTATTTTGTGGCTTTACCTAGATGAGTCAATCTATGTTAAACCCTTGGATGAATATATTTTTGAAGATCTCATAATGCCATCATAGGTCATTACGTTTCCATTACCAAATATTCAATAAGACATCATTTTAGCCACATCCACAATCAAAGAAGAATCCAAATTAGAGTTAGGTTATATTTTTGAACAAATATCAATATTTATCATCATAAGTACAATCAATGTTAGTCTCAACATCATATTTAGAGTTCTTTGATTCAAGCTTAACTTCAGAATCAGAATACATTCATGGTTATTATAACATTAGTTAAACATGCTTTGTAGATAAATTTGAATACATTTGTGATCCTTCCATATTTTTTTAAGGATGATTAATTTATCATCAACACATGTTCTCCTAGTATCTTCTATAAGGATTGTGCTACCTCTACCCATTCCATATGTCATTAACACCACCCAACATAGACATTATATTTTCATTCCAACTCCCATAATTTTCAATGGGGACCAATAGAATCAAACATTATTAAATTGCATCTATGGAAACATATCAGTTGCATAATATTAGGGGGACCAAAATTACACTCATGTAGACGGAGAACAATCTCGTAGTGAAACCTTTTTAGAGGTGCTAGGGGGAAATCAAAGTCCAAACTCGACATATTATAGTCAAACCTTATTTTAGGCTCTAGAAGACAATCAAAGTTAAAAATCAACATTCCTTAGTGAAACCGTCTTAGAGGTTCTATGGGATAATCAAGACAACTTTATTGGTGAAAATCTCTTTGAGACAAGCATAACATTTCTTCATTGTTGGATGAAGACATTATCCAATATAACATCAGTATAAATTCCATTCTATAGCATAATTAGATGGAAACATCTCTCAGGCCCAAATAATATAAAAAATGGGTGGTCCTATTGAGAGTATATTCAAAAGTCTTTTACTTCCCCATAACCAAAATTATGTCAAATCTAGAATTAGCAATATTGTGTGTGCCTAAAAATCTTGATCTTCATTTGTTGTCCAACCATTATAAATTTCATTATGATCCATCTCCCCATTACCAAAGCAAACATTTTATCCACTATTTATCCATATTTACCATCCTTGTTTATACTTTCCTTTATAGAGATTACAAAGATATCTTGCCTTGAAGTTTGGAGGAAACAAAATCAATGACCAAAAAAGTTCACAATAGAATTATTAGATCCTAAATTAGTAGTGAGTTAATGATAGGTAAGTTATTTGAAAGGGTTTAGTCTATTAATTTAAGCATTTAATTTTTTTGGTTGTATCATAAATTGATTAGGACATGCCTCTCCACATTAGTAGGAACAATAAAACCATTTACTATACATTATCATTTACCTTACCTTACACATGCATTACCTTTTCCATTTTCAATTTGCCTTGTCATTATTTCATACCTTTCCATGTTCTTTGCCTTTCCCTTTGCCTCACCTCACCATCATTTCATACATTGCCATAAATTTGAACTATAATGACTTGAGGTTCTTTAGAACTATGTAGGTTGTGATAAATTTACATTAAGGTCAGCTCGATCCCCCTTTTTGCCATAATATACCATTTTTTACATAATAATGTACCCTATGCCATTTTCACCATGCAATTAATCCTTTGCCAGCTATTTATTTTACCTAACCCTACCTGTCATGTTTGGTCTTGGTTCAAACTCATTTATACTTTAGTCACATTCATTAGTTGATGATAAATTCAATTCCAATAGTTTTTCCATAATTACATGTTCAAATGTTAGTATATGAGAGTAATATGATAGTCATCCTATGAATTTCATCCTTCATTTATTTTTAAATTTTACACTGATTATAACCACCTTTAGGTAAATTAGTGTCTCAACCTGTGCTACTAATTATAACTGCCTATGGGAAAATTAGTACCACTAACCATTTTTTGTTGTTTCTTAATTATAACCATCTGTGGGAAAATTAGGGACAACACATTTTACCATGCATTACTGCATCACCTTATAATTATTTTTACCATTTCCCTTGCCATTTACCTATGCTTGAAGCTTTTGGTACTTAGTCAAATGCCATTTATATAGGTGGAACTAGAGTGACTTGAGGTCTCATTCAGAATTATGTATACAATGATCGATTCACGTTGAGGTCATCTCAATCAACCTAACCCACACTCTCACCATTTTATGAGTTAGACCATTCTATATCTCATGATTATCAATTGAGAATTGAGATATCTCAAAAAACCCAAAAACATGGGAATGTGTTAGATAATTATAAAAATAATTTAAAATATTTCAAAAATCTTCAAAATAATCAAAACACTCTTCTATTTTATTTAGCATGAAATGTGTCACATAATGCATACTAAAAGGGGTACACACCAAACACATTGTAATAAGATTTCACAAATATCACCTAAGGTGTATACAAACATTTTACTACTTAGGCATTACACATTCATTTGGTTATTCTCCCAGTATTATAGTGATTATCCATTGACTCCAAATTCAAATTGATCCATCCTCCTTGCTGATTTCTTATTGATTTGGCATTAGCAACATTCCTCCTCAAACACATTCAACTTACATGGATAGTTTCCCCATATTTTTTACACACTACTATAGGTTATGCTAACTGATCTATGTTCTTACCTATGTTAATGGCTATCATTCAGTGTATTATGCTCCCATCTTCCACATTCATCACCCTAAGAACAAAATTGTAATCCACTCTTGGCCTTGCACAATACTTAGGCAACACAACCATTACATTCATCTACTCATTTTGTTGAGAGTACATGAGTAATGTTTATCGCTACCTCATCATTCATCCCCTTGGACAATGCGGAATCCCTCCATGACAAACTATTAGTTAGTCATTTTCTACTATATTTGGGTTACACTCCCCTAATATACATATTATGTAGTGAAACTCACACTTCATTCATTATGGCTAAGTTTGAGGCTTGAGCTAAGGTTATGACCAAATATCCATTGGTTGTTGTTGTCATAATAGTTATTACACAAGATCCATTACTCTTTGCAACATCTAGAAAATTCACATGTCCACCTCATAGATAAATTTAGGCTATTGTTGTCATCGATCATCCCCACTTGCATTACCATATTTCTATTTTATCCCATTATCAACCTTCATGCTTCCCTACTCTGTCATGACCCTTCAAAACAAATACATTCACATTACAAGTTTGTTCTTAGGTCGATGGATTATGTATCCTACATGACCATTATTCCTTTATGACATGTTATCCACTTTGTTGACTAAATGGCTACCATGATGTCATCAATTCTACAAAATAGTTGTGCCACTTAGAATGGTTACATCCACTCACATTTTGGTTTTGACATGTAACCCTCGATCAAACATTCATATTGACAAAGTAATTATGTGCATTCACAATTATATTTACTTAATTTACCATGTGCTAGCACATTATGGATTTCCATGTCATATGATCTACAATTGATATTTTATTTTATTTTTGTATCTTGACATCCTCATGGGGCTAGTGGTTTCTACAATAACTATCAAATTTACCCCACCTTATCCAATTGTATACACAATATCTTAGGTCACAGGGCTTCATTTTGTAAAATCCACACTTAGTGAAACCCATAGATCACTAGTACCAAGGTACTAGGATAAATGATGCATACATAACCATATTTTTCCAAGACTATATCTGAAGCTATTTAAATAGGCACAATCCATCCCCTATCGCTCACCACACTAATAACTATTTACCAAATAAGATCTATGAAATATTCAAATAAAATATTTGTAGGTCTCAATTCAGCTATAGCCCATAAAACTTAGCTCGTAGTAATGATGACCTTTTACCAAAAATGATCTACAGATCTTGATAGATTCCCATATTATAAAACTTATATTTTAATGATAGCTAATATTATTTTCACTTAAACCCTCACATAATTTAAGAATCCCTAGCCTCCTCATAAAGGAACCCTTCCTTTGGATCAACTCCATCAAAGGAAATTTGTGGTGTTTAGCACTATGTTAAGTTATTATTTATCCTACCTTATCTGTTAGTAATCTCTAATCCTAGTGAATGTGGGATTATTGTGTCAACTTATTACTATTTCCCTGTATTCTCAAACCATGATCTCATCATTTTGTGATTAATTTTAATCCAACATTCACAGTATATTGAGAGTTTTATCTTGTAATTCTTGATTGAGTTAAGATACCCCAAAAATTAAAAAAACATTCAAATTTTTTCAAATTTCAAAAAATTATAAAAATTGACTCACAATCTCCTAGAGAGATATAAAGCCCCAAAATCCAAAAACATTGGCCCTGTCTTGAATCTACTCACCAATCCTCAATCCACCCTACTAGGGAAAATCCATTGTTGGTTCCAATCCATTCCATTTCCATTGGGGGGTTGACCTTCCCTTTGCATGTATCCTTACTTAGGGGCACCATCTAATTCACATTTATAGGCCAAGTTCGTAGCTTTTGCCCTATTGGGTAAACACTAAATTATGAAACTTATATATGAAAATATTATCCCCGCTTGTTATTTCCAAGAATAAATTATTTCTTGGGGGCACCATCTATTTATGATTCCATTGAACCTTTATAGGTAGATATTGACTTGGTTAATGATAAGATGTTTTCTATTGCTTTTACGTTCAAGCTTTTTGTGTGTATGTTTATTTCATTGTTTATTTATTATTTTACCTATTTGTCTTCTTTCATTGTTATGCCTTAAATCATTCTATATGCATTCATTGGGTGATTCCTTTTGTATTAAACTTGAGTCCATCCATATTCATACATCAACACTATCATCATGATTTTTATCATTGGTGCATTATTTTTAATTATTTATTGGATTGAGAGTAAGTCCTTATACACATTATGACCTAGTCACCATGGTTTTTTATATCATGGTGTATACATTCATTTGCTATAAAAAATCAAGTTAGGGGATCTTACAAGCAATGGTGTCTTAGAAAATTTTCCTTGTTCACTTTGGCAAATCCTCCCACCCTCCTTGATCAAATCAACCCATTAACCATTCTAGTTGTACCAATGCTAAAAAAGATTAGCATATTCACATTGGTAGGTAAAACTAAATTATTTTAATTGATCAATTCTTATTCTCCTATTTTATTCCTCATTCTATTTTCTCCAACTTTTGGGTGAACTACATTGGCTTGAGATCTACTTAGACTATGTCGGCAATGCTTAAATACATGATGTATCTCAAGTTAACTTGACCACCATTAGTATTCCAATCATCTCTTTCATCATTTTGTGCATCCTCATGTTCCTAGTTGTTTGTGACATCTTTAATAATTATAACATCACATATACATTTTATCTTACTCATCTTTAATTTTTGTAATAGGTTATATCTTTGAGTTATTCTTTCCAATCTACCCTACTAGGGCACAACTAGTTTATCATTTTCAAATCATCCCTACTAGGGTAAAATCATTATTTAGTCATAATCATCAAAATGATTATAACAACCTTTGGTAAAATCATTATTTTGACTAACCCACTTTAGTGGGGCACATGCTTATACCACTGATTATAACCACCTTTGGGAAAATTAGTGTCTTAACCTCCATTACTGATTATAACTTCCTTTGGGAAAATTAATACATTTAAATGAATTCATGTAATAATTATATAAATTGGATTAATCTCACCCATGGGTTATTTTCATTCTTATTCTTTCTTATTTTTGAAGGACTAACCATAAATCCTATGTGCCAGCTACTCCTTCGAGAGGGCATTATCATAGGCTTCCCAAAATTTGTTTAGAGCATCATTATTCAATCATTATATTAAATTTTACTATTAATGACTTATTTATTCTTTGAAAAAAGACATTACTATTCTTATGTATTGCAATGCCTTATCAAACAAGGCAAAAATGTAGACACTTCTTTTTGTCCACATCCATGTCTAAATGGACATCTGACTAAATTATTATAAACAATGCAAATTAATCCTATAAATTAATTTTTATCCCAAATTATTTTGTAAATTGGACGTAAGTTCCCTAAATCATGTCACATCCCTAATTTGGACATTACCCTATACATAACAATAGCCTCTCTCCAATTCATCCCCAGTCAAATTACAACCTAGAAAATTGATGTTTTCAACCAATAGTTGAAGGATAACCTTACATAAATTTAGAAAAGATAATTAACCTGATCAAAATAGCTTAATTTATTAAACCCAATGAAATGCATAGTTGAAAATTCCATGGCTAATTAGTGAATTTCAATATTTATAAATTCATAAATCCAAATTTGATGACATCATCATGAAATCACATAAATATATAAAAAGTATAGCATTTGGAATTTCCTATTTTCTACATTCACTAATTAAATTTATTCCTCAACTATCATGACAAGTGGTGAAGTGGATCATGGAAAATTAATGAATATATCTTTTTGGAAATTTATAAATTCAACCAAAATATCTTATGAGTTGTCAATCCACTTATAAAACTATCAGGTATTAGGTGGGAGACATAATCATTCTTGGCTGATGTCTCTCGCATGTCCCTCATGATTATATTTGATCCAACCCAAAGTTATCCTAACTCAACCTAGGGTTATACTGACTTAACCAAGGTTAATTTTAAACCTAACCTCGATGGGGTTAGAGTTAGCTATGAGACCTATAAATATAAGTTCCAAGACACCTCTAAACTAGGCTTTTCTAGTGCAAAGTTATTATACCAAAATACCTCAAAAAAGTTCATTATAGTGTTACCATGCCAACATGTCAAGCTAAATCAAGCCAAAGCAATGTGAATAAAGGGGAGATGATGAAAGAAAACAATTGAAAAAGACTTCATTGTCCAAAATCCATGCTCTAGCCATGACCACATGCCAATAATCTCTCTAAGCTCACAAAGAAGGTAAGTATTTTCTTCTAGTTGTAGATTGTTTTATTTTTGTTATTCATAACTCCCCATAGGTCCTAGGTTTGATGTATTAAGTTTTTAAGTGTTTTGGTTTGATTTATATTACTAAAACTTGACTAAATATTTCTTGGATTCCTTGGATAGAAATGGTATGTTTCTTAGATATTTTGAGACTGAGTAAGTAGGAAGAATTTTGGAGCAATTTCATGATGGACCTGCAAGAGGTCACTTTTCTCCCAAAACTACAATATCAAATATAGAAAAATACTATTGACCTAGCCTCTTCAAAGACTCTTTTTCATGAGTAAGAAGATGTTCAAAGTGTGATTTCTTCACTAGAAATCAAAGGTCAATAGCCTTACCTCTCAATCCCATCTAAGTTGATCAACCATTCATGTAATGGGGGATTGATTTCATAGGCATGATTAACCCCTCCTCAAGTACAGCTCATAAGTGGATACTCAAAGACAATAATTACATTACAATGTGGTTATAGGTAGTAGCTCTTAAAGAGGATAATGAAAATATAGTACTCGATTTCTATGGGAGCCTAAGTTTGGAGAACCATCAACCTTCATATCTAATAATCCATTAGCATTCATTAGTGTAAATATAAGTGAGTGGGATAATGATCATGGCATACACCTAATCACTTCTTTTAACTACTACCCCCAAGGGAATGGACTTGAATAATCTATAAACAAAAACCTGATCAAGATCATTAAGAGGATAATTGATGATAATCAAAGAACTTGGCATACAAAGTTAAATATAGCCTTATGGGCTGATAGAGTCACTCTTAAGAAGGTTTTGGGTAACTCATCATATATTATTGTATATGAAAGAGAGGCCAATTTACCTATTTATATTGATTTGTCAGCCTTGGATTTAGCACATCAACTAGAAGTAATGGATAATGACCCTATGGAGGTGAGGATGGTAGAATTGATGGAACTAGAGGAGAAGAGAGATGAATCCATGTATGCCTTAGAGTACCACCAAGCCCAAATGAATAAAAAAATTTATAGGAAAGATAGTGCAATAAATTTCTAAGAGGGTGATATTATTATTAAGTGGGATGAGAACAGTTCCAATCTTGGTAAACACACAAATTTTGACACATTATGGAGTGGGCCCAATGTGATCATTGGCTATAAACAACACAATTCCTTCCAGATATCAATATTCAATGGAAAGAAACTAAGTATCCCAATTAATGGAATACAATTGAATCCTTGTTATTGAGTTTAGTTTGTTATTTTTTATGTAGTTGTGTGGCATGTTTGTTTTTCATAAGTTCCTAGCACAGTGTTTTGTCTACGATGTTATTGTGTGATCTTCCCTAAATGCATTTTTTGTCCTTTATTATGTGGTGTAATGTGAGTTTTATTCTTTAGGAGGTATATTATTTTTCATATCATAGTATGAGATAGACTCCATTTCCCAATGGAAGGATAAGGTCACTAGTCAAAATTTTAGCAGGCAAAATATCCTAGGAGGTTGACATTAATGTTAGCAAAATGTATCCATAATTTTCCCTTACAACCTTCAATCAGTCTACCTAATCCAATTGTCTTACATATAATATTGAAGTAGTCTATTCTTATGATATTTCCATTGTCTTATTTCACTCCATGTTGTTCATAATGAGTTTGAGTCAGATCACAAGGTCTTGTGTATTCAAAGTTGATTTTTATAACCTTCCTAAATGAAATTTAGCAAAGTTTAAGGTTTCATAGTGTGTTCTAAATTTTTATATGAATTCATCATGAAAAATCATATTTTATGTTATCATGATACATTCAAGCTTTAGGAAGGTGTCTTTGAGTGATTGGAATGGATCCAAGTGTCTCTAGAGGTCTACAATAGTAAATATGATGATTTGCATACGTTAAGGTTTTTTACAAAGTTAAGATTTACAGTTTACATAGTTTCCATGATTTTGGGACTTTTCCTTAAGTCATTTATTTATTCCAATAAATTGGTGTACCTAGGTGGTCATTTTAGGTTTTGTCAAGAGTGTTAGTCATCTAAATGAAGTCAAACTTCACTAGCTAGGTTCTTATGTCATTCTCTAAATTTTTCAGTCCTTCAATTCACTTTATACTTTATACATGCACTAAGAACCTATTGAAGTTAGTCCTAAAGGTAAGTTTTCTAGGGTACACATAAAAGATAACTTGGTAGGTAAGGTAAGGATTTTATGATATTAGAGGGTGTTAGAGAAGCAGGTCTACACATAATCAACATAGTAAAGATCATATTGCAGCATTATAATCAAATAATAAGTATAAGGTAAAATGTAGCATATTGGTTTTGGTAGTTATACAAACTTCATTGGAGTTTGAATAACTTAATCCATCCATTAGATAATTGTTTAGGTATGTCAAATCTAATAAATTGGTTAGAAGTTCATTTGATCTCTTTAAAAGCTTGAGAATGTTAAAATATTTTTCTTGGTCTATGAACATATTAATGAGTTGGTCTAAATTTTCCTAGTCATAAGAAGGAAGCCTGATGGATTCAAATTCATGAAGAGAGTTTAGATTTTTAGGGGAGGAGTTGTATGAAGAATCTCTAACAAGTTAAGTAGTCAAAAACCTCTATTAAACCCCATGGCCTTGATTATTCAAGTGAACAGTATTTTCTAGAGTTTTATGAAGGCTATGAACATTTTTTTAGGTCTATTTATGGAAAGAGATACCCTTCCCACCCATCATTTAATGTTTTTCCATCTAATCCAGGTGCACATGGGTTTGTTCTCTCTTTCAAAAGAAGTCCTACATTAATAAAACATAGTTTTAATGAAAATGAATTCATCATAAAGTAGTGTGAGCTTATGGTTATTTTTTGGAATTCAAGAAACCTATGTATATATCCTTTTCAATCCTCAAGTTAATTCCCTAAGAACTCCATGGCCCAATAGTAATGAGCTTGTCTATAAGTTGAATGGATGAACTCATTAAAGTTAGGTTTGTGCATCAAATTGTAAGAGGAATGAGTGTTACTAGAGGAAAAAACTTAATCAAGGAGAAATGAGGATATAATTCCAAAAATGATAGTAGAGAGAAGACTAGTGAATAAACCTCAAGAATCATGAAGCACTGTCACAAGTTCAGTATGCCTATCATGATCTCTTTAAGGTCTTATGCACATGCAAGATTAAAAAAATCAAATGGAGGATGTCAAATCCTAAAGGAGAGAATGTAAATATACCTATATGGTATCATAATGAACTCTATGTGGAAATTTAAATATAACTACTTAGGTGGCTATGGTCATCTATTGGAGTCCCAAAATCCAAATAGACACCTACACTAATGTCTTCATGTCTTGTTTGTTGACTATACATATTGTGTAAAGAGGAGTCAAATGGATTTCTCAAAGCAACAAATATGATCTAGTGGTTATAAGGAGTGATCTTAATACTCACAGAGGTGACAAGGTGTTGAGAAGGTCTCAATTGGTGTTAAACTGTAGTAAACACAGTCACTAGGCCTTTTAGCCTAATACCCTTCTTAAACCATACCCCTTGGAGACCTAGTATAGAGGATGAAAGGGGATTTAATAAATCCTAAGACAAGAATAATAATGTTCTTGGAAGGTTTTAGTTTTGGATGAAGTGTTATTTTGCAAAGGAAGACTCAAAATAGGCCATTATGGCCTAAACCCTTTTTAAGATGCACAAATTACTTACTAGCCACCTGAGAGCCTCAAAGACTTTATCGGAACCATATGGACAAGTTTAATATTACCATGAGCTCATAGGGAAATTTGGGGACCTTTGTGCATTCAAATTTAGTGAAGTCAGTTTATAGGTTAAGGGGCTATCTTTTATGAACTATAGTTAAAAACCTAAGAATCTATAAACCCAACTAAAACCCTAATAAGAGATTGATAGATAATAATGTGATAAAAATGAATCCAAATAAATTGAATTAATATTAGAAAAAACTAAACAACTTTATACACTTGGATAGGGTTTTAACCATACAACGTTCTCGTACTAGCACATGTATAGATGCAATAAATGCCCTATTTTTATAGGTTTTCAAGGTGAACTCAACGTGCAGATATAGGTGAATAAATGAAAATCATAAAGGAATGTGTATTGAGATGTTTTGAAACCTTTAAAGCCTAAAAATACTATTTTTACCCATGAAATTTCTCCTATAGATCTATATCAAGAAGGCAATATTGGATGTGCTAGTAGGAGAGTGACATAGTCACCTAGAAGGTCAAGAATAGTAAGGTTTGACTTATTTTGAAGTCCACATATTAAAATAAGATGTATTAGAGACTTAATGGTTGATAATAGTATGGTTTGAGTTATTTTTATGTCCCTCATTCTTGTAATAAGGCCCTCTAAATCATTCATGGCCATCCAAATGTAGGTGTCAAGCAATTAGACGTAGATGTTCAATAGAACTATATGAATAAAGAAGAAGAAGATTCATGATGAAGAATAAAGCATGGTAAGGTGTCAAAAGGATAATTAATTGATAAGATAAAGGTGTCAATAAAATTTACAAGCCCTAAATATAGTTTCAAACATTATGAGTCTTGAAGAATGTGAAGAGTCTCTTCACCAACTTATGCAAGATTAATTCCTACAGGATGGACACATGATCAAGGGAAATAATTGGGAAGTTTATTACCTCATTTATTGAATATAATTGACTAAAACATTATCTTAAATTCATCATGAAATCTTCCTAAATCCATCTCCTCCTTTTTTCCTCATTCTATATATTTGGTCTATTTTGGCATTGTAGACATCCACAAACTAGTATGGCAAAGCCTGACTGAATTTGATACATTTTTTTACCTCTAAAATAAGAATTCAAATTTATTTTGGTTTTATAAAATATTTCATTAAGTTTTTGATAATTTTTTTTGGTTAAATGATAATGGACATTTTACTTCATTGCATTCATCCATCTCTTTCATTCCTTTGTGTGAGTAATTTGCCTTCTTGTAGATCATATGATGTGTATCTAGTAGCTTTTTATGGTTTTAAGTGTGATAAATATTATTAGTGTCTATTAATAGGACTAATAATATTTCACCTTGAAGACTAAATTACATCTTGTTAGCTTTAATTATGACTACTAATTTTTCCTTGAACTGTGTGGTAGCTCATGTAGAGGTGGAGTTAAATTGAGTGGGCCAAAAGAGTTACTCTAAGGGCCTTGAATTGCCATTGTATGACTATGGAAAGGTGGAATAAAAAATCTCAGAGGGGTAAGTATTGACAAAGCTTTATTAATAGTAGAAATAGATGCTTTCCCTAGTAATGGAGACCTGAATTTAGTAGGAGGAAAGCTCTTGGTTCATTGGAGGCGAGATGGTGAAGGAAACATATCAAAATTACTTTGTTGTACCAACTCGAATATAGGGTCAACAATACCTTTAGCCCTTTGGCTTCACATATACCATGGATCTACCAAAGTGTAAAAATAAAAATGGAAAAGAATTGGCACTGCTTCAACTCGAATCTTGAGGTTTCAAACTCTACATTCTTCCCCAGTGGAGTCACCAAAAACTATTGGGTGAATATTTTATCAATCAGCTAACTAGTGAGCAAAATAGGTCTTATCAACCATAGCATAGGGAGATTGGTCAGACAAATGTGCAAGTTTACCACATCATAGGTAGACAAATCTCTCCTCTCATCAAGGGGAGGTTCCCTATAACTATAAGGTACTATATAGATATACTAATCTACTATAAATAAGCTGAAAATAACACTCAGGGGTAGGATAACACCATCCATCTCTCTTTTTTCAAAGATGATGTTCACAAATCAAAGGAAAAATCATGATGAAATGACAAAAGGCACTCCTCTCCTTTCATAAGTGTTGTTTAGCAGACAACGGGAACCTTTCAGGTAGTGACAAGTAACTGTAACAGGGCACAGTAACACAATAGGATGAAATATAGCACAAAGTCTCCACATCAACTACCAAAGAGTGAAATATGAAGGATAATGAGGGCACAAATTCATCCCAAGATCCTTTACATAGAAATAGAAAATAGACAAACTAAAGACAATTTTGGTAAAATAAAGTCTCTCCACAGTTGACTTCAGGACACCTTCCTGATTACTTTCACTAATTCTGATTATTTAATTAAATGGACAAAAAATGTATTAAGGAAATAGACATAAGAAAAATTTCCCCAAAAACCAAGCTATTCTATCACAAAGTCTAAAAAGTCACTTGTTTTCTTATTCAAATAATGAAATATGATCAACAATCTGAGCTCAAAGTCTCAATAATGCCTTTCAATTTGGGAAGAGTTTTGTTTTTGATAACAGAGAGATCTTAAAACAATAAGAGAGAGTTTAATATATAGTGCTCCAAGAAAGACTTGGGCACTTTGTTTCACAAAAATAGCCTATGATGCATTCAATGGCTTCAATGCATTTTAAATTTTGTCCATGGGATATGCTAGAATCAAGCGTCGATCTTTAATATGGGTTGTTTGATGTGTTTCCTGATGTGTGTGTAGCTGCTCACTTTACTCAATGCAAAAAAATAGGCTAGACCATTAAATTTTTGCACTCTCTGATGTCCACTTGGTGGACTACTTAACCTTCTAGAAACATATCCCATGCATGGATATTTATGATCTTTATCCATCATTCCCCTTTCCTTACTATATTTTGTCCTTATCTGTGCGATCTGAGCTCTCAGGCTATCTCTTTGGCTGGTCCCTAAATTTGTTCAAAAGGTCTATGCCATATTTGAAAATCAATGGATATTTCATTATCTTAAATTTGACATCCATGGGGATGTCAATGGTTTGATCACTTCCCTAGGTCAATCACTTTCTTGGTTTAATCACTTTCTTGGTTTAATCACTTTCTTGGTCTTTGATTGAACCATCCCTTTGTCTGGCACTTCTTTTGATCTTTAAACCAATGTTTTCTACCCTCCGCAAGGGCACCTACCCTTAGTTCACTACCCTCTACAAGGGCACTTATTATTTTGGCTTTGGGACACTCCTTTGAACCATCCATGTTGAACCTTTGAACCTTTGAACTGTTGATACATTTTGGTTCAAGGTTCAATGGTTTAATCACTTTCTTACTCTTTGTCTGGAGCTTCCTTTGAACCATTGAACCTATGAACCTTTGAGCCATTTAACCATTTTGGTTTAAGGTTCAATCAGTTCACTGGTTCTTCTTTTAGGCCTCAAGAAAGGTCCATTTTACTCATCACCTGCCCTCCACAAGGGTACTTTATCCTGTGGGCTTTGGGGCACTCCTTTGAACTAACTACTTGAACTGACTGATTGAACCTTTGAACCATTTTGGTTCAAGGTTCAATGGTTTAATATTTTAATGGTTCAAGCACTTTCTTTTGTTCCACTCATTCACTTGATCGCTTGAACCAATTGCATTGAACCAACCATGTTAAACCAACTGCATTCAACCTTTGAACCTTTAAACCATTTTGGTTCAAGGTTCAATAGTTTAATGGTTCAAGCCTTCTTTTTGCTTAGTCTTTTGAAGCTATTGAACTTGTTGAAGTGATTGAACTTTGAAATTTTGCTGAAGTGTTTAACTCTTTAAGCTAGCTGACATCGTTGAACCTTTAAACCAGTTGAACCTTTGAACCCTTTAAACCGTTTTGGTTCAAGGTTCAATGGTTCAATGGTTTATTCCTTTGTTTGAAACTTGTTGATGAACCTTTTGGTTGAACCTTGGCATTGAACCAACCTTGAAATTTCCTAAGTGTTGAGAGCTTGTTTCTTTCCTATAGAGTCCGTAGAAATGAACCTGCAGAGTCCATAGATTCCTGATTGCAAAGTCCATAGAAATGAGTCCATAGATTCCTTCATGTGAAGTTCATAAAAATGAGTCTGTGGATTCCTTCTTGTAGAGTTTGTAGATTTAAGCCTTCAGATTTCATAGATTTAAGCCTATAGAGTCCGTAGATTTCTTCCTACAAAGTCTGTTAGCTGAAAAAGCTTGAAAAATGGAGAATTTGAATGCCCAGAACAATTTTTGAGAAGGGAAGAGATAATTTTTGGCCTGTAGGACCAAAAATAGTTCATGTGTTGTCCTAAAAATGAGTGATAGATTTTGGGAACAACACATCCTACCTTCATATTGAATCACCATTGTTAGAAGGGTTGACTTTGAGTGTTGAGATCTGATTTATAGTTGTTTTCCATAGTTGAAGTGTAAGCAAGTAGTGGAGTTAACTTTGGTGCATTACCTCCATACTTTTCCTTTTGTTTTATTTCCCTTATACCAATTTTTCTCTAAATAAAATATGTTAGTGATCATATTTAGGTGTTATACATGGGAGCTAGCCCATAATCTAGAGATTCACCTCTTCAAGCAGGTTACCCACTATTAGGAATAAAAATATGATATTACATGTTAGATAAATGAGATATATCCTATAGTAAAAGTAATTAAAATTTGAAATAACAACCTACAAAAAATTAGATAAGATAGAGGAAACATTATACAAGAGATTACATGAAAACCCTATAATGTTCAAAGAAAAACCATAGGCAAAATGGTAGCTTCCAAACATCATATTAACATAACAACTCTCTTCTTCAATAGCTTCTCTAGAAACTCCTTCAATGCTAACAAACAAGCACTTAATGCTTCTATGATTCAAGCATAACTTATCCTCCATGCTCTAACCTCTAAGCATGCAAACATAATATTTCATGAATACTCTAACAATATGAATTATAATGAAAATGTTTATGCATATGTATGCATTTACAACAAGAAAGAGAGAGGGGAGAGAGAATGCAATAGTGACAGCAAAAAATTCACCACACTTTGACTTGGGTGTCATGTGATGTCCATACTACTATTTTCTTCATGTGAAAAAGTCTTCAAGTCAACTTCACTTTAGATAATAGCATGTTCCACCTCTATGTGACTCCAAACCATTGTCCCCCAGTCACACATGTGAGGTCAATCTTCTAAAGTAGCCTTCTTGTCTTCATTCTCCATGTGACCACATGAGTCTAAAAGGTTCTTGCAAAACTTTAGACTTTATCACATATGGGAATCTTGGACACATCTATAAATGTAGCCTACACCATCCCTTTTGTCTTTTGCACCATGTGACAACCCACATGTGACTACCAAGGACAAACCCATGTGTCTTGATGGAGTATTATGCCTCATTTCCAACACATCAAACTGATCACTCAAAATGTCCCTCCATGGGCCTATGCCACATCATCAATCATCCACATCACTAACTATCCACATCACCATGAATAGTGACTATGAATAGTGATTTACAAATGATAAGTGATAGTTTGCTTCCTTGCATTCATTTATATCCTTCATGCCTTTATGTGAGTAATTTTCCTTATAGTAGGTCATATGATGTGTATCTAGTAGCTTTTTATGGTTTTAAGTGTGAGAAATATATTAGTGTCTATTATCAGGCCTACTATTATTTCACCTTGAAGACTACATTGCATCCTACCTTCATAGTGAACCACTATTATTAGAAGGGTTGGCTTTGAGTGTTGAGATTAGTTTTGTAGTTTTTTTCCATAATATAACTTTAAGAAATTATTGGAGTTAACTTTGGTGCATCACATCCATACTTTTCCTTTTATTTCAATTCCCTTCTACCCCTTTTCCTCTCAAGAAAATAGGTTAGTGACCATATTTAGGTGTTGTATATGGGAGCTATCCCATAATCTATAGATTCACCTCTTTAACTAGGTTACCCACACCAAGAGGTGATTCCATGTTATCCCAAATTGATAAGTCTTAAGCAACCATATCTAGGGTGAAAATTTAGGTGATAATAGTTTTGGCATGCCCGGTGGCACCTCTAGTCCAAGAAGTTGTCTAAGGTTGATGATTGTCTTGATAAATTTGAAGTTGTAATAGCCTCCTTCATGTAGTATCTAGTGAATCCAACAATCATTGGATCATTGTTGAAAACTAGTGCCCTAATTTAATGCCTAAAGTAAACACAATATCTTCTAATCAAAGCATTCCCTTTTATTTTTTAGAGTTACCTTATTATTAATTCAAATAAAGAAGATTTACTAATACATATCCCTATCCAAAAAAGTCTTTTTTTGCTCATATATCTATAAGGAGACTCTTGTTAGGTCCAATTTATAAGATGGAAATATAAATAATCCTATCTTTTATTACCTTTAATGGTCAAATCCCTCTACCATTTGTAGGTTTTGAGGCCATTCATGTAGCATCTTTTAAGGGAATTCCTTCTTAGACAAGAGATTCTATTATTACTTTTATTCATCACATAAGTAACATAGGAAATTTATGCAATATACATAACATCACTCAAGATATTGTGGCTACTAGGTTATTTTCAATATCTTTCAAGGGTAAGGCTCTTGATTGTTATGGTACTTTGACTCCTAATTTAGTTTATTTATGGTACCAACTGGGTGACCTTTTGACAAAGAGATTTGAAGACAAGAGTGATCACATATCATTTAATGAGAAATCAACCACCTTCAAAAGGCTCCCTCAAGAGTTCATATAATATTTTAACATTAGATTTCATAAAACATGGGATATAATCCCAATCTTGGTGAATCCTACTACACATCATGCATTTATCTATTACCTTAGAACTTTTAATAATGATATATCCATTATGATACAATCCATGGGAGGGGATACACTAACTAATTCCTATGAAATTGTTATCAAAGTTGAGAATTGTTTTATATAGGCTAGGAAGATATATTCATGACCTCTTATGCCATTATTCCCTGATATACAATCCCCCATGCCCACTATTACTCCCATTCCTACACCTAAACATAAACAATTTTCTCCAAACCAGTCAAGTAAATCAAATGATGAAAAAAGAGTGAAGGCTCTTGAGTAAGAAAATTAAAACCTCATAATAAATATACAAAATCAATAATGGAAATCTCAACAAGGCCCTTATTAGCCACATTAGTCATATCCATGTTATCAAACTAATAGACCACATTTTCAAGGTAAATTTCAAGGGAAAGGAAAGCTAACTCAAACTAGATCATATAGTAGTCATAATCCAAATGCTCCCTCTACCAAAAAATCCCTAGTACTAATCCAAAACAATATGTGTATGAATATGAAGAGCATCTTCCATGGGATCAACCTCATGATCAATCTACCTATGTAAATGAGGTATTCAATTAAGATTCTATGGAACAATGGGGAAAATTATTGTTATGACTTGAGCTGAGGTACCTAGTGAAGGAGAAATCATTGGAGAGAATTATCAATCAAAAGGCACTTTGGTTAACTATCTTCAATAAGTTTCATGTGCAGTAAACAATCAAGGGTACCTAAATAAGGACTCAAATCCTATAGCTAAAAGCACAAGGTCAAAGAGAATAATGGTTAAGGAGGAACAAGAGATAAGTAATGGTCAAACCATGAACTCTCTAACATCATAAGGGGAAGGTGTGTCCTGTTAGTGTAGTACTTTTCCCATTAGGTTTTGCCTACATGGTCATATGACCATTATATGTTATTTAAGCTTTCTTAGGTTAGTTATAAAAGGTCCATAGACTAATTATATTTAATTTTAATTATTTAATTATTAAAATTATGGTCTTCCTCATGTTTCCCTAATTTTCCCTATATATACCCCACTTTTCCTTTTTGGAAGGTTAATCTCTCAATTAATTGAATGCATTATTTTCCTTCTCTTGGAATTTTGGAGCTCTCTCTACAGGGATAGAAATTGTTGCTTGAATGTTATTTAGAGATCTTGGCACACTTTTTCATGGTAGCAGAGCCTTCTTTAAAGCCTCATGCATCATAATCCCCAGTAAGATCCTCCATAAATTCACCTTGTTGTGATTTTTTCTTCTGTCTTGGCTACCATTTTTGACCTTAGAGGCATTTTTTTAATCTACCTCAAAACTCATGTCACAAGGCCTTTGATGAAAAATACATTTACATATATTTTCTAGGTTTTTGGAGATCTAAAACGTGTTGCTCTTAGTTTTTTGAGAAATTTCATGAATATCCCAAAAAATCAATTTCTTCCAACTGGTCGAACATTTGTACAAATGAAGTAATCAAGCTTGCAAACCCAAAAAAATTTCCTATAGACCAAATTGGGTTCTCAAAGGGTAATTACTTGATTCTAGACCAAATCAAGTTTTCAAAGTGCTACAACTTTCTTGTAAGACCCATTCAAACTTTTGGCATTGCTTTACTTCAAGCTTTTGAAGTTAAGTAAAGTAGTTCAAAAACCCTGAATTACACTGGAAGAAGCAATCAGGTTTCTCAATGCTAGCAATTGGGAAGTAAGTGAGCTTCTCAACCCCAATAACTTGATCATAGAATAAATTGGGTTTTTTGAGTTGATTTACTTTGAATTTAAGAAGATAAGTAAAGCATTCTAAAAAACCTAAAATACACTACAAGAAGTAATCGGTCTTCTCCAAGGTAATTACTTAGA
This sequence comes from Torreya grandis, assembly GCA_037957365.1. Taxonomy (NCBI): domain Eukaryota; kingdom Viridiplantae; phylum Streptophyta; class Pinopsida; order Cupressales; family Taxaceae; genus Torreya; species Torreya grandis. The sequence goes on from JARHVA010003665.1 coordinate 1,520,638, forward strand.
AGTAATCAGGTTTCTTCAACACAACTACTCATTTAATTTTTTAAGTTACAGCTATTTGAAACCTCGAAGTAAAGTTGTTCAAAAAATCCAAAATACACTACCAAGAATTAATTAGATTTTCAAATGGAAATTAGTTATTAATTTTTTATTTAATGCAGTTGTAAGAACCCAAAATTCACTAGGAAGACCTATTCAGGTTTTCCAAGGTCAATTACTTCTTAATTTTTAAGTAAAGTAGTTGCAAGAACCTAAAGTAAAGTAGTGTTGAAACCTCGCATGATGTTCAAGAGGGCATCAAATTTTAGGTGAAAGGTAATGAAAAAATAGAGTAAATCTATTTCCATTTAAGTCTGGAAAAACAATCCCAATTTTTGGAAAGAGTCCAGGAATATGTGGGAGTAAGAATCAATAAGTGCTATAAATTTCAATCCTTAGATCCTTTTTGGGTGACATTTTTTTTAAAAGTGCATATTTTATTGAGATCTATACATTGGTGACATTATATTAGGACTTTTTTAAAATATATTTTTCACATGGTGTAATAGCTTAAAACTCTCTTAAAACCTTTGTAACTTTCCTCTTGGATGCATTATCTACTATGCCTAACATCCCTCTCATACTTTCTCACACTAATTACTCATAGACACATTCTTGGTTGTGCCCAATATCTAAGACTGAGCATGTTTACATTATAACTTTAGGGTGATATTATTGATAGTTTAGGGGTACTTATACTATGTGCTTTCTAGTTTTTTCTTTCATTTAAATTTTACAATTTGTATCATTCTAATCTATACTAATAGATCTAAACATCGAACCACTCACACCATTTAACTATCTAGAATGGAACTCTAAAATACAACTCACTTTGAGAGGTAAAGGACTTTATTAGATTACTATGGGAGAGGAAACTGAGCCATCTACAAATTCAAAAATGGTTAAGTGGTACAAAAAATGTGATGAGTCCTATGGGTTTCTATTCTTATTAATATATCATGACCTCCTATTTCATGTTGAATCTATAAAAACTCTAAACAAAGTCTAGACAATCTTTGACAAAATTTTTGGAGTGTAGGACATCATGAGGGATCATGAGCTAGAGAATGATCTCATCACATTGAGCCCAGGTGATTATGACACCCTACAAGACTTCTTTACAAATTTTAAATCACTGAGACTATAACTGAAACAATGTGGCATTGATAAAATAGATGACCAGTTGATTTTATCCATGCTTTCAAAATAGGATCATTACTATTTAGTTTTTGTCTCTACATTTCATGCTACCAAACGTGCACTTAGATCCACTTATAAAATGCCATCACTTGATAATTTTGTTTCCAATATAACTCAAGAGTAAGATAAGTTGGTTAAAATGGGTGCACTAAAGTCTTCAAAATCATATTCCTTGATTGTCAATCAGGACAAGAAGAAGCCTTCTAACAGTGGTAAACAAGAGAAGAAATATTATAAACCTGATCATGAGCATAAGAAGAATAAAAAATCAGATGCCAAGCCAAAAGCATCACCAAATCAGTCTTCCTCAAGTGGTAAACCTAAGAATAAGAAACTTAAATGCAACTTTTACAAGAAACCTGGACACGATGAATCTCAGTGCATGAAAAAGAAGATTGACACCTTGACTAAGATGCTTGAGAAGAATAACATCAATGTTCCTAAGTCTTTAACTCAGAACACATCAACACAAGATTTTACAAAGGGTAAAGATAGTAAAATGGGTAAAAATAAGGGCAAATCACTTGTTATAGTAGCTTCTTAGCCTTCAACTTGGGTTATTGACTTGGGTGCTTCTTATCACATGGCCTCCTCAAAAGATCTATTTTTAGAAGTAGAGCCATGTTTTGTGACTTTAATTCTCATGGGTGATGACACTTCAACAAAATTTAGTGGTAAAGGATCAATTGAAGCAAGTGAGGAGACATTCAATGATGCTCTATGTGTTCCTTCACTATCCATCAATCTTTTATCAGTATATCAAATTATTGACATAGGTATAAGGAAGTGAGTTGAGCTTACACATAATTTAGTGGTCATCATAGAGTTGCATAATGACACCATAGTGGCTAATGGGAAGGCCAATCATCAATCTAAGTTGTATACCTTCTCATATTTTACCCTAGATCAGCCCTCAACTGTACTACTTACTCATGCAGATTGAGTAAGCATACTATAGCATGAATGGTTTCGCCATTTAAACTACCATTACCTAGAGCAACTCAGTCACCAAGACATAGTTTTAAGGTTTCCTAAATTCAAATTATTTAATAGCCTATGCAATGGCTGCATTCTTAGTAAGCATCTAGAAGAGAAATATGACAAGGGCAAAGCAAGGACATCCAAACAAAAGCTAGAGATAGTCCACAGAGACTTAGCAAGATAATTTCCAAAACCTTCATTTAACAAGACAAGATACATGATCATATTCATTGATGACTTTTTGAGGTACGCCTGGGTGTTTTTTCTCAAAAATAAATCTTAGGTCTTTGATCACTTTAATGATTTCAAGGCACTTGTGGAGAAGCAGTCAGAATGTTCCATTAAAATCTTAAGGACTGATAATGGAAAGGAGTCTGTCAACAATAGGTTTGAGTAGTTTTGCACATTAGAGGGGATTTAGATGCAACACATAGTTCCATATAGTCCTTAGTATAATGGTGTGTCTAAACTCAAGAATCATACCTTAAAGTAAATGAAAAACTACATGCTTCAATCAAAGTTTCTTGTTCCTTAGTATTGGGTTGAAGCAATCAATTGTGCATGCTACATTTAAAATTGAGTTCCACACAAAGCCTTAAAGGTAATCACTCTTTTTGAAGCTTGAGATGGTCACAAGCTCATAGTAGATCAATTTTGAGTATTTGGATCACCAATAATGGCCCATGTTCCTAATAAGAAATGCAAGGCAATGGACATTCAGAGTTAGTCTTGCATCTTTGTGGGGTATACAGAGGGTGTAAAAGGATATAGGATTCTCCATCCTAAAACTCATGATTTTTTCATTGAAATGAGTTTCAAGTTTCATGAGGGCCCACTTAAACATGGTCTTGGCACTCTAGACTCTTCAAAAGTCTCACTAGACATTGATTCCACTTCAGATAGTGACATAGATCCACCTCAAGATCCTCCTAATGATGAGGATGAACCTTCTTCTTCTTCAAGTTCAAGAGATGAGAGCAGTGATGAGGATTCTACTCCTCTATCTGATACTCACACTATGGATGATGATGACTCACCTCTTAATTCTCCAATCTCATATAATTTTGGTCCCACTTGGGCTAGACAAACACTTAAAAGTGTTGGGAAATTGGTTGGAAATCCATCATATATAAGGTAGACACATTCATAGTTTAAGGGGATTTCACATGCCTACTTGGCTATTACCTCAAATATACAAACCTTTCATGAGGCATCTGGGATTATAGAATGGGATTTTTCTATGTAGGAAGAGTATAGTTCCCTAATTAGGAAAAAAGCATGGGACTTACTCCCTTTTCCAAAAGGAAGAAAATTGGTCTATTGAAAATGGGTCTATTAAAACAATTATGGTGCAGATGGGTTAGTCGATAAGTAAAAATATCATCTAGTTGTAAAGGGGTTTTCTTATGTGCTTGACATTTACTACACTAAGACATTTGCTCCTATAGCCAAGATGACATTTATAAGAATCACCCTAGCCATCACAGATACACATCAGTGGGATGTTCACCAAATGGATGTAAAGAGTGATTTTTTACATGGTGACCTCAAATAAGAGATATATATGGAGAAAACACAAGGCTTTTTAGAAGATACCTCTTTAGTCTACAAACTTAAGAAATATATCTACAAACTAAAACATGCCCCTAGGGCATGCTATGCCAAAATGGACTCCTTTCTCCTCATAGTCAAGTTTATTAGATGCCACTCAGATCTGAATGTCTACATCTTATAGTAGGATGATTCTCTATTGATCCTAGTTCTTTATGTAAAAGACTTACTAATTATAGGGATCTCATAATCATCCATCTTAGTAGTTAAAAATGCACTTTTGGATAGATTTTCAATGATAAACATGGGATTACTGCACTACTTTCTCAAGATTGAAATCATTCAATCAGATTTTGGGATAACTTTATTACAATCCAAGTATTCTCTTAATTTTCTTGTGAGGTTTAACATGGATGATTGTAAGCCATTTCCTACTCCCTTCTTATCTAGTGTGAAGCTTGAGGTTAATTTTCCTACACCAATCATTGATGCAACTCTGTATCAGCAACTCATGGGTAGTCTTATCTATCTCACACACACTAGACCTGACATATCCTATGTAGTTGGTTTAGTCTCCCAATTTGTGTTAGAGCCACATGAGTTGCATTGAAAAGAAAAAAAGTTGATTCTTCACTACATTCAGGGTTCACACAACTATGGGATACACTATGGAGTATGAATTGAGGTTGATTTGATTAGATACATAGATTCAGATTGGGTTAGAGATATTTAGAGTTTAAATTTCACTTCAGGCTATAGTTTCTCACTTGGTTTAGGTCTAATAAGTTGGTCAAGAAAGAAGTGCATGCAATTGCTTTATCATCCATAGATGAAAAATACAAAGGGGTTGTCAATGCCACCACTAAAACAATCTAGCTTCAAGGGATTCTCACAGAGTTTGGTGTCTAGTTTCATAAGCCAATAATCATCTACTATAACAACCAAAGCACTATCCAAATTTGTAGGAATCTAGTTCTCCATCAAAGGACCAAACACATAGAGATTCAAATAAATTTCATTAGGAAGCTTATCAATGAGAAATTCATTGATCTTTGATACTATCCAACATAAGAGTAGATTATAGATATTCTAACCAAGCCCTTCATATAGATTAAATTTTTTCATATGTGATCTCTCATTGGGGTTAGGGTTACTCCACCTTCTTCTTCCTCCTATGGAGGTTCATCACTATGTACTTGGGTACTTCATCAAGCTTTTCAATGTAAGGACTAAATTCTCATCTCACCTAAGCTATGCTTAAGGGGGGGGAGGGGGGGTTGGTGGGTGTGGTGTTAGTGTAGTGCTTTTTCTCATTGGGTTTTGCCTACACGGTCGTATGACCATTCTATGTTATTTAAGCTTCCTTAGGTTAGCTATAAATGATTCATAGGCTAATTATATTTAATTTTAATTAGTTAATTAGTAAAATTAGGGGATTCCTCATGTTTCCCTGATTTTCCCATGTACCTCACTTTTCCTTTTTAGAAGGTTAATCTCAATTGATTGAATGCAATATTTTCCTTCTCTTGGAATTTTAGAGCTCTCTCTATAGGAATAAACATTATTACTTGAACACTATTAAGATATCTTGGCACACTCTTTCATGTTCAATACAATCCCTAATGCTTAGGTAAATCAAAAAAATTAGAATGCTAAAGGTTCCTTCATACATCAAAATTCACAAGCTCTAGGCAACGTTATGCCTTCTAGTGGACAAGCTAAGGTTAGTGGCTCTTTCACCAACATTGTATATTAAATGAAGAAGTACCATGTAATTGTCACAATTTGGGACACATTGTCTTTCCCTAGAAAAAGAGACCTACTAGAATAAGAGCTATCCAAACTCAGTATATCAACAAAGCAAGCTAGTGAAAGAATGGTAGGTTTAGCAAACGCATTGAAGCCTAATGATGGGAATCCAACTAAAATATATAAAGTAGATAAACCTACTCATTTTTACCTCTCTATAATCATTGGAGACTAATTGGTTCATAATTATTTGATTGATAGTGGGGTAATCTCATTGGTCATGCCCAAACATGTAGTTGATAGGTCAAATCTGAAATATCAAACTAACTCTAAAGGTCTGTTAAAATTGGATGGATTAGTAGATAAGTTATTTTTCATCATCAAAGGCTTGCATCTTACCCTTCATTTTTTTCATATTTTCTCCATTACACAATATGTTATATTTGAAGATGTACCACCTCATTTTTATCTATGTTTGTCAAGGGACTTTAATTCTAATATTGGGGGCTAATTAACTTTACACTAGTCTTATATGGAATTTATAACAAGATATGGTGTTAAGGTTTCAATTAAGTATGAACCTTTATCTAAATTTCATGTGGAACCTTATGTATCAAGCACATCTAACATAAATTTCACTATCATTAATGAGGGAGACCATCTTAATGATCAAGAACCTATGGTACCTCTTGATGGCATATCTAATATTTATCTAGATGATTGGGGTAATGAAAATCATGAATTTGATACTTTCAAACACATTAAATAAACTGGTCTAGGAGACTACTGCATGGATGAAGAGGGATAAATCATAGTAGCTCTTTCAAATCCTAATGAGAATGAAGAAGGAATGTGGCAATTGTTCTTTGATGGTTCAAGGAACAAAAATGGAGTAAGGGTAGGTCTAATGTTTGTTTCTCCTTCCAAGGAGAAGTAATTTTCTACCATTAGGTTTTGATTTACCTTCTCTTGCAATGCATCAAAATATGAAAGACTTGTTTATGGCCTCTAATGGGAAAAAATAAAGGTATAAGGTAGTTACAAGCCTATAATGATAATGAGCTAGTAGTACAAGTTAGAAGATTGAATCAATAATATTCATGCCCATATTGTAATTAATGAAGTCTAGGGAACTAGTAGAGGAAGGATCAAACACTTTAAACAAGTTTTCATCACATAAAAGACCATGAAAAATCCTCTCACCATATAGGTAAGAGCCTAAGATATAATGAATGAATAAATGAAATATTTTAATAATGTCCATGAGACTAAGTAGTCTATGGGACCAAGGGATATAACAGAGTTATTTCGTGTTAACACAACTAGCTGACATAAGGGCTTTCCTAATAATCATGAAAATTTTCAAACCCTTTTTCGATGACCTCTTCTACTATGGATCTTGATTACAAAACTTGTTATTCTATTTAATCTTTCCTCTTCAAATAAGTTAGTGAAATTCTCAACCCTTAAATTATTTTCATACTTAATTTTGATGTTATTATAGGTAGCACATTCCATAATAAAATTTCATTATGTCTCTACTACTCCCTTTTCACAAAAAAACATATTCACGTTTCCCAGCCTTCCTTGGGCATTATGCACTTATCGATTTCACACCTAAGATGATGTGAGATAGTCCCTAACTATGTAGTCAAAACCTTTAATTTTCATTTGATTTCTACCCCTAAGTATTTTTTATTCATTCTCACATGTGGAATTAAACTCTTTGATATAATAATCTTTCTTCCATCTCGATTTCTTTATCCACATGTTTGTCTTAAATTTCTCTCTCATGTACTTATTTATTTCATCATTGGTGTTTGGACATTCTTCATGTTGATGTCCCATTTATTCATCCATTTTATATTTTGTTTCATCCACATTTTTTTTCTTTTGTTTAGGTCTTCTTTGATTACCATTTTGGGCCATCAATCTTTCTCCATAATTTGCATCATTTTTAAACAACTTAATGTCTGAGTCATTTATGATGTTTCCAAAGAAAAGGTACCCATTTTGGCTAATATAATCTCATATGGAATTGAATATTTGAATTTAAGGATGTTTGCAATTTTTTTTTTGCATTCTCTCTATCTATCTTGAATTTAGATAAGACACATTGTTGGCACAAGCTTCACAACCATATAAGATCACTAGTGTGATCATTAGGCCAAAAAAGGTTCTCTTCATTTCCCAATACCATAGTTATGCCTTCATATACCTATTTTGCAATGAATATAAATCCTTCCAATCTCCTTGGATTATTTTTTCCATACACATCTCCCAAATAAGCTTGTTTTAGAATTCAAGCTTATTTTGGAAGTCAAGCTTATTTTGGAAGTCAAGCCCGAGATATTTATATTCTTCCACTACTTCTAGTGGACTTCCTTTGAAAAGGAACTCAATTTTATTATTTTTTAGAGAAAAAGATCATGACTTTTGTCTTACTAGTTTTTAATTACAAATGGATCACATGAATGAAGAATAATATGAGAGCATATATAAAGGATACTATCCTAGCTCGAACTAAGATCATTGAACACACCAATCCCAATAATGCCATGCCCCAAGTCACATAATAACAATTTTAAAATACATTTGCTTTTCGTAGCAAGACAAAAATAAAACATTAAAAGATATGGAGATATATGAGAACTATCATATAATATTAATCCCTCCCAACAATGACATCACTAATGTCCTCAATCAGAAAACTCGCTTCTTATTTTTAATTTCAAAAAAAATCTTAATTCAATTTAAAAATATTTTGAGATCTTGTAATGAAATAAATAAATTTTTATTTCAGAGAATTAAATATTATATTTTTAAGACTTAATAAGATGAATTTTGATGGAATGATAGATAAATATACTTTTTAATAATGTCTATTTAGAAAAATGAACTTTTCATATCATCATTATGAATTTATAAGCCTCCATAATACAAAATTACACAAATTTTAGCTCTTTTAAGTGAAAATTGTAGGAAATTAGCACTTGCATCAAGATCATTGAATCCTTACTCTACCTCATGCACTCTATCCCTCCCATCCCTTGTATATAAAAGGGTATTCCTAAAAATGATCAAAATAATAGGCAAAATGGTGCTGTGATAAAAAGTAATAGACTAAGGTTGTTCCAAGGAAAATATTATCTCTAATTTTTTGTCATATTTAGATATTAATGGTGAATTTTATAAGGAGGATTTATAAATCTTATAAGGCACACTTATTTAATTATCTAATGCTTAACAACTATAAGAAATAAAAACACATGGCAATGAGCTAACACTTGTCAAGTAGTTGTCAAAATTATAGTTGGCTTGCCCAGGAGTGCCCTTCACTGACCTAGCTTAAGAGTAAATATTATCATATTGAAAGTGGGTTCTAAAGAGAATTTGTATGAAATTTGTTGTATAATAAACTAATATTAAGAATACATAATATATTTTGATCTATATGATACCTTTTTTTTAACATACATATATTTGGATCTTTCAAAGTATTATTTAAGTGTTGCTATAATATCATGGAAGGATTGTAATTACTCAAATTGAGACATATTATGTTTCATCCATAAATTTCATAATTATACAATCCTTTTTTATTTAATATAAAATTATTTAATAGGCATTCTCATATGTACCCATTGTTACAAATTGTATATTACTTTTTCCTCATTAGTGTGTGCAAGTATGATAATATTTTTCATCATCTAACTTGCTTGGGAAGATTATGATACCAAATATACATTCCTTGAAAAAAATTCTTGAGAAGACTGTCATATAGTTATAATTTCTAAATTGAATGGGATTTCTCCTCAATCATCATTTTATTTAACTCTAAAATATCCCTTCAATAATGTATATCAAAAGTGTAAAAGGTTAAGATTAGTATCAAGTTTTGAAATTAAATGATACAACTTCAATGTTGGTAATTAAATACCTATATTTGAGCATTGATTTAATTTTAATATTTTTACACATAAAATTAGTGGCTTAAATATTACAATGTTGTTTTTTGTGTATAAGATATTGACATACTAGATTCTATCTTGTAGCTTATGTTCATCCATGCTGTGAATATATTAACATTAGAGAAATTAAACCAATCTTAATAACATATGTAAACACCAAATACAAAACCAAATAATAAAATGTAAGGTGATAAAAAACATGCAAGTGGAAAAACATTTCAATCTACATTGTGCAATAATGGTCAACATCAATGACAAGGTATTTTCGATGATACCATATGCCAAGAGCCTATATTCTACACCAAACCCAGATTTAGGTTAGTGGTTGGATTTACATGAACTTATCACTCATTTGAAATGTTTATATTTATTAGGGTGGACAAGGATGTAAAGATCATTTATTTGATTTCAACAGGACTCCAAGTTTGGTTGGCTTGAACAGATGATGCAATGGCACTAATGTGGAGACCTGACATTGAAGTCACAAATTTTATCTTTTTGCTTCCATTTATCCATGTTGTTAATATTTTCACACCTAACAATAAAATATTACAACCTTTTGGTGTTCCTTGAACTATCAGGGCAATGACTAGTATATAAATTGACATGTAAACACTGACACTACTCAGTAGTATAATTATATATATTGTCTTTAGTGTGCTTAGATTTTAAAGGTATAGATAAAATTGAGTAGAGTCTTTTATAAGTTTTTTTTATATTTAATAGCAAATATAACCATGTCCAACTACTCAGTCCATTCTCTAATATTGATTTAACTACCCAAGATTTGAGTTCACCATTAAGGTCCTAATTGAAAATTAAAGCCAATTTTCCTATTCATAATAGTCCCTTCATCATCTTTATCTTATATTTTATCATTAGATGATATAAATCTAATTAATTATGATTGATACATTGGTAACAAAATAATGTAAACTTATTTTAATTATATGATTTTTATAAATAAATGTTAAAAACATATATATACTAGATTATAGGATTTTTATTATACTTAGTTTTTAGGATTGTAATTATATATTTAATATAAAATATAATTTTCATTTTAGTTTAACATTTTTTTTATATATTAATATTTTTACAAAATTATCCTTTAAATATTTTTCTATCGACATAATGAACAAGATGAAAATTTGGAAGAAAGTTAAAGATTTTTTTCTTATCGAGCATCACTATTTTGTATTAATGAAGATGTTACACATAATTAAATCCAAATTTTACTAATGATATTATCACACAAACCATTTATTGATGATGATGATCTTATAAGGGATTGTTACTCAAGATTAGGTCAATCATGGAATGAGTTTATAAAAAACACAACAAAGGATGACTACTACTGCCACTTAAAATTATTGAAAAAATATAGTTGTATTATAACGTAAATGTAATTTAATAAAATGTATTATGAAACTATAAATAATATTTAATTAACAAAAGTTAATTTATAACTTATAGCTTTTACCATAAAAGTTACTCTTTTTATGTATATTTATTTTATAAAAATTTGCTATTGTTTATTTCCAATGTTTTTTTGTTAATCGATATATTAACATCCCATGACAACTAGGATGAAAGGGGGAAAAAAGCATATTAAAATGGCCTTCAACATGAATATTGTGTGTCAAACACATTGAATGTGGAACAATTTAAATGTAAATAATTTGTGATTCATGTAGTTCATTATAGATGGCCAAACTTTAAAAATATTGAAATAAAATAATTTAATGAAACTCTTTAAAGTTAATGACCCATAAATAACCATCCTATGTAAAGGATGATCTTAGATGCCTTAAATCATTTTGGCTTCCCTCTTCACCTACATTTTTTAAAGTCAATTTTTATGGTACTCATTGAGAGAATTCAAGGGCTTTTAGTGTTGGATGCATCCTCTAGTACTGCATTGGCTTTTTAATCAAGGTAACATCTTTTCATCTTTCTGAGGGTACCAACAATGAATTTGAAGCTCATGCATTGTCTTTTTTCATCCAATTATCATAATACTATGGGATAAATAACCTTGTAATTGAAATCAATTCAATGGTGATGATCTCTAATCTAAAGAATAAAAAACTATCAATTAGAAGCTTGTCAATAGCCCTTACAAATGTTGGCCTTTTTTTGATAGATTCATGCATTGATAGGTTTGCCACTATTTCAGAGAGGCTAATAAAGTTGTAGGTTATTTAGAAAATTATGGGGTGAATAAATCCTTAACCTCAAATGTGGATAATACTTTATCTCTTTGACCTAATTTAGAGAAGCTTTTGGATAAGGTTCCTCCTTGTTAACTATTGATTGGTATTTTTCATATACTCTAACTTTGATTTAGGGTATGCCTATTGTAATCATTTTTTACTTTTTTGGTCTTTTGGATTTTATCAGGAAGTGGACCCCATAACCCTTGTTTATTCATTAAAACAAATGACCCACAAAAAATCTTTATCTCTAGATTTAAAACCAAAAAACACATATTCATAAGTTTTGGGATTTTTTTTATGTGTGCCTCAACAAGTAGCATTCACATGGAATCACTGAATTACCTAAAATTTCAGCATCTTAGCCCATATTTTATAAATAAACATATAGTAAATTACAAGTATGAGTAAACATAAATCTAAAAAAATGATCTCCTTCAACTAAATATCCATGATTAAGGGGCATCCACACCATCAAATTCACCTAGGGCATGATCTTGGTCTTAACCGCTTCAATCTCCATGTCATCTACCTAGAACGATTTATACATTAGTACATGGATATAAACAACCATAATCCTCATCAATATAACTATAAACCTTTTAGTTGACCATTTAATATGCAAAAAAATATGATTCTGACCATTGATTAATCTAGAATGGCATAATTATTGAAAATCCCAAGAAAAATAAACAATTTTCAAATAGAGAAAAGAAGATAAAGGTGTTAGGAATTTAAAATTCAATTTACCCATATATTTTAAGTATTTTGAGTGTATTTTTATTAACTAATTTATAGATGTAAATATGTGAAAAAATAAAATTAAAAAATTTTACTGCTTGTTTTAAATCTTACACATTTATTTGATGTTGGTATGATAGATAATTTTTAATCCATGCATGTATGATTTATATGCAATAAATTATATAGGGTAATTCATGAATCAAGCATTATATAAGGTATCAATATATATTATAAACATTGATCAACAAGCTTTAATATTCATTATAGTATTAAGAGTGTGATCACTGTGAGATTTATATATCTCCCCTAAATTCAAGAATAAAATAAAATAAAAACTTCTTAATCCACTAAAATTTTAATTAATAAAAAACTTTGATATCTTATTTTTATTATAATATAATAAAAATAAAAACATATACCCAATATAGAGAGAAGAAAAATAAAAACGTATACCCAAAAAAAATTCGCTACCCAATAACCAATTAAACCAAAACATAATAACTAACCAGACCAAAATGATTAAAAAAGATACCAAATCAATACATAGTACCCACCAATGATACAAAAAATATAACCAAATCCATTATTAGCCTTTTTGAAACCAACAAGAAGTGCACAACCCTTAGAATAAACTAGCTCGATAAAACTCGTAGGATTAATGCACATCTAATATAGATCCTTCAAGTAAGGAAACATGAAATATTTTCATTCTATCCAAGGCAATAAAAATTACATTATAACATAAAATTGTCAATAAATTATTCATATTTATATATTATAAATCATACACCATAATTCCCTAGTATACCATCTTAAATATTTCAACAAGTTCCACAAGTTTATTCAAACTAAAACCAATTATTTATGCACGTAATAATAGAAATGTGAAACATAATTCATGATCTAAAGATACAAAAAACTTATATATAATAGGGGTGCACTCAAAAGTGTCACAAAACAACACTTAGACAAACTCCCTAAACTAACATATTTTTGGCTGATGCAAGATTGCACATGGACTTGGATAGTCTTGCATATACACCCCAAGTAATAAAAATGTGGGATAATGGTGCTCACACACTATATATAGGATATATGACCACTTTTTATCCTTTTTCAAAGGTCATACCATGTTGTGGCACCATGTGAGATGACTCTCTCATTCCAGTTCACTTGGCTGATGAATCAAGTTAAAAATTAAACTCCTCCAAAAGCCTCATAATTCACTATTATGCTAGCTCACACTCCACTTGGATTTACCTCCTATATTTGTGTTGTGAAAATGACTATTTCACTTCCTTGATAAAACCTTAACTAATAAAACAATATCATGCTTGTGGTTTGCACTCTCATTTACCCTCCTTTACCCAGTATTAATTTTTACCTTCACATAATTAATTTATTTCCTTTTTGGGTCTCTTTTCTATGTATTCTAAAATTTTACCCCATCTTCCACATGTAATTACTCCATATTACTATGTACAACCAAATTAATTTGATGTGCATCCTCTTTGTTCTTCACCTTTAGTAGATTTAGGATACAGACTTACCCATCCTTCCTCACTCACATTGTATTTTCTCTCCCATAATATAATATATCATGATCATACTACCATTAAATACCCAAAAAAACATGACATACATCCATATCTAACCCATCACATATAACCTTATTTGCATAGCTACCAATCTTCATTTTCACTTTTCATTATTCTAACATAATGTTATCTTGACCTTATACTAACCATACCACTATGTATGGCTTTAGATGTTGATTTCATACCCATCTAAGCTTCATCACCATCTTTATAAACACCAAATCATCAATTATTCCACTATCTACCATAACTATATGACATTTACCTATTGTTATGCACTTGGTCTAGAAATTATGTCTCCATTGTCTCACATCTTTACAATTTCTTGCAACATTCAACACTCTCCTCATTTCTTAAAAAAAATTATTTTCATTACTCATGATCATTTTCCATAGTCTTTTATTTTGTTTATAATACTTACACACCACCACTTCATATTTTTACATCAATGAACATGTGCATGGGGGTCCTAATATGCATGGTTTCCCACCTCTCTACATATAAAACATGTTCCATTGAACCTTCCACCTTTTACTTCACCACCTCTTGAAGAAGATGGTCATCCCCTTTTTTGCAACACTTACATCATGATTGTATCTTCATGGATATTTTTTGCTAGTTGGTATTTTTTACCACCTTCACTTTACCTATTATAGTACCTTATTTACATGTCAAATTCATTTTTTCTCTTAATTTATATTGATACACTTATTCAACTATTTACAATCTCATTATGTTGATCTCATCTTCGATGACCCATCATAATCCATTAATGTACCATGCTACCTTCTTTTCATCCATCTCACTATGATCATCCCTAATAGTGATCTTGTGAAAATGTTATGTACACTCTTTTACACATCTCATTTTTTCATAGATTATGAAACCTATTCAATATATCTATTTGATAATCTCCAGCGGGAAACTTTCCTTATAGTTTTGTAACTACTCTCTCCCAAAAGGTGATTTTGTCTTTACCCTTATAATTCCTCTCAAGTTTTACCTCCTTCAACCATAGAGTTGGGTGTCCATTCAACTTTGTCTTGTACTCATTTGATACTTCATCAAATTTAAATTATTCCTTCATCTCTATAAGCCAATATATAAATTAATTTGGGTTCAATGTTCCCAAAAACATGAAACCTTCATTTGTGTTCCTCTTCCAATCTTGGAAATAGCTTTAACAATCCTCTCTTCTCCCTCATCCAATCCCTCTTATGTTGAATCTTCTTCTTCATTCTCACCCTCATGTAATTCAGCATCTACATCACTCAAATCATACCTTGGGATGAATCATCTTCTTATATTTTCCTCTATTGCATCAAACATTATTTACATAACTCATAACATTTCTATGATCTCATCTAGTCTTCCATTCATATTCTCAACTATTGCATGTGCTTGTGTTACTCTTCTTGGTAGCAACCTAACTTTTCAAAACCTTCAAATCTACTATTACACCACTCATAATCTTACATATACCACTCTTTCACATTCCTCTTGTTCTCTACCAACCTTTGCAAAAAATGGAGAACACAAACTTTAAACTCTCAACCCTAGAGTTATTTCTTTGCTATGATACAAAATGATGCAACCATAATTAATGGTCCTAATTAATATATTCATTAGATCATGAAACCCATAAATAATTAATGTATCACAATAGAAAAAATAAAAATTTCTCTTTATTAATCATAAAATGATATATTTCACATAGCCAAACACCAATCCAACACCATAGTATGGTTCCAAATTACTCAACTCCAATATCCCTCTTCAAATGTATGCATAATTTATAGTATTACTCCTAAGTCTTTAAAACCACACTATTAGGCTATTTATTCCAATTTATTATCAAATCCCCTTTCAAATATATTGGGATGTGTTTATCTAGATAGACAATCCACCCAATTTTCATCATTTGGTTGAATGACTGACTAATGTCATTCAATACATCTTAGTGCACCACAAATATTAAATGTCTAATACAATGCCAAGACACCATGACAAACTACAAAATAAAACATCACAAAATAATACATCACATGAAGGATCCTTATAAGTTTATCATAATTCACAAAATTGAATGCAACAATGTCTTCCCATAACACTCAAGAACAAGTGTGCCCAAACTTAACTGCAAATAAGACAATGAAACTCATAATCTCACATGTTAGGTTTTAATAATTTTCAACCAAAAAATACATTGAAAAAATTTGAACCATGATATTTTTATCTATCAATATCCTTTATAAAAATTACCGTAAGCTCTCAAAATGACTTATGAATCTTAGTAGTATTTACAAGGAGAAGAACCAACTCCTCCAATAACTTGCAAAAATACTATTTCTTCTATAAAAAAGAACCAATCTATATGGCGGCCCAAATGATTAATTCACATATATTTGAAAGGTTAAATCATGCAAAATACAAACATCACTTCTTGCATAAATATTTATACATTTATCCATACAAACACTAAATACAACTAAGTGAAACAACAGGTGCTCAAAACATTATAAACAATGCATGTTCATAGGTTGAGTAAAAATTACATAGAACAAGAACACACTCAAAAGTGGCATAAAATAACACTTCAAAAAATTTATAAAACTAACATATCTTTATATGATGTAATATTGCACATGGACCTGAATGTTCCTACATCAACTCTCTTCCCAAAAAAATCCAACATAGTTAACATATGTATGTTTTCCCCAAGTGACATTGACTCTAACATCTTTATTTATAATGTTGTTTTTATTTTTTATAATAAAAAATTAATCTTCCCAAACATCTTCAACTCCCTTAACATCACCTTACATCTTGATTTTTAAAATAAACCTACACCTATCAACTACATCATATGCCATAATAGTTTGCAGATATCCTTATTCATCCAACATTATCTAAATAAGGGATCTCTCTAAGAGATGGGATCACTAAGGATGAAACTAAAATTATTTTTTAAATTGATCCCAAAAGTAATTTCTTACTAAGTATCTACAAATTATATAAATGGTAAATTTAAACCTAGGTAATTGAAGTAGATGAAGGGTAAGGCTATTCTCATAGGTAAATGGCATGCCAACATAAATTAAATTGGTATTTCAAGTGACTATTTATGCTCTCCCACGTTAAAATAATTAAAGAGAACCACATCCAACAAGACCTCTATTTTTTATAAAATTTCTATGTTTCAATAATGTCAGAATCTATTCTACATAGGTTCATATTGTTATTGAACTAATGCATGAAATTGTATGGAAAAAGGTTGCATTATTATTAATTATATATTGTTTGGGATGATATGCTATATACAAGTCAATTCACCATTATCAATTACAATAAAACACTTTCAACCTATAAGGGTGGGAAAATTTGGCAATGGATATCAAAATTTTCAAATAAAAATAATGTTAATGATAGACTATGCTACTTCTGACTAAGATTCTGCACAACAAGATTTAGAAGACTTGAAACTAAAACTAGACTTACCTTGTAAATAAATGGTGTGCTACTCCATGAAGCCTCAAGCATAAAAAATAAGCAATGGGCATTCATTATCTCAATTGTTAGAGTTATAAATTAGAGGGATAAAGGAACTGCCTCAAGCCCATATACTGAACCTAGATTTGAAAACAAATTTGTACAAGATAATGAAGTCACTTTGAGGGCCTTTTTATTAAACCAACTAAGAACATAGTGATGATGAATTCTTTTACTAACCTCATTTATGCTTATTTATACTTTTGGTGTAAGTGGATTGGCAAGGGCTAACTTAATTCTGAGCTTGTTCATGAGGTTGAAATTAGGGGTGAAAATTTTTAACAATATATAAGGTTAATAGAAATAAATCCTCTTGTGTGCTTCCACAAGGGGGATACCCTTTTATAAATGGGTATCTAGCTTGGCCTTGACATCAAAAATATATATCTTTGCATATGATAGGTACATCCATGTATGATATTATTTTTAGACTATAATTCATCTCAACATGATCCCACGGCTAACACTATACCATTTTAATAATAGTTTTTTTTAGATAAGGGTAAAGGTTGGTTTTTTGGCAGGGGTCCATACCCTGTTACAAGAGGATAAAAACCTAGATAATAAAAAAACAAGTCATAGGAAACTTAATTATTAAAACCAATAGAGCTACTACAAAAGAAACCAAAAAGTAGCAAAATAGAATCAAAAGTAGATCAAAAAATAGAACACCTTAGTAGTTGTGAATCCTGTTGAGGGTGTTTTTTAACTCTTCAATATTTCTATGCATGTTATGGAGCATGTCCATCATGGTATTATCCATGATCTTCCCAAAATGCTTTTGAATACTACCTCTACCTCCCTTATCTAAAATAGTAGCAATATCACTAATGATAGTAGCTTGAGTACCAATAATTTCATCCATACTAGTAGTGATTTTATCCAAATCTATGAACTTACTATAAAGGTTATTTACCTTCTCACTCAAATTATGAATTTGAATCTGAGAAGTTTTAATGTTATCTTCATTATAATTTGTCTTCTTAATCTTATTTTTATAATTGTTTTTTAAATTATGTATATCTTTTCTCACATCCTTGACCAAATTTTTGAGATTGTCTAGCTCCTTATGGAAAAAACTGAGGTTGTCCTGATCAGAAGGGTTTCTCAAGGAAAGAAGGCATTGGACTACATTAGCCTTGTCACTATCCAAAAAATTCCCCTATTCTGAGTGACTTTGAAGAACCCTTTTATTGTGGTCCTTATTCAAAGATTCAGAAATTACCCTTTTCCTTTTATTTTTTAAGGAAGAAGGCAAGGGGTTCTCAGGTGGAGGGGTTATAGAAGTATTGCTTCTCAGGGCCAAGCTTAGGAAATGGAGATGTAGCAGTAAAATAATGACTTTTTTAGAGGGATAAATATATAAATGAAATAATTCTTGATGTTACCAACTCAAGGATTTAGTAATAAGTTAGAACTAACATTTCTTTTAATATAGTGATTGAGTGTTTTATTAGGAAAAGTTGCATATATAATTATTTTTTGTGAAACCTGTCAAAATGGGTTGTTATTAGTTCCAACTATTTTTTAAGTGAAATCTTTTTTTTTCATTTCTAGATTGTAAATTTGTATATTCTTGTTGTTTACATATATAATTAGTACACCTACGTATATTGAGTATAAGATAAAGATCAAAGTTTATGTAATTTTTTGTTATGATTGTTGCTACACATAAGATATGTATTAATTTGGATGTAATGTTTTTATCATCATCTTTATTTATTATAAATCATGGTTTAGTTAATACCTACATCAAAGTTAATTGGTCAATGTTTCAATTTTAACATACTTAGTCCCTACAATTTTGTTATAAGACTATTGAAGTTTATTGGGCCATTGAAGATCCTTTTTTCTTTTATTTTTTGGTTTTACTCTTTGTTTTCATACTTTAATCATTTTCACACATGAGTTTCAAAATATGAATACATGCACAATGACCTATTAAATTTGAAATGTTCACAATGAGAAATCAAGTTGAACTTTTACAGACCTAGCATTACTTACCCATGTGCATACTCAAATTCAAGTGAATATAACTCAAGTTAAGATAATATTTAATCTTATACAAGATAAAATTAAAATTAGTTTTACACTAACATCCCCTTTAAGATTAAAATAGAGAAGAAAGGAGGATAAATTATAGATAATCCCCTTGGTGACTTCCTATACTCCAAAAAATAGGTAAAGGAATGAGGACCTAGGCACCAATGTTGATGTTGATTCTATAATAAGCATGGGATTAATATTTTCAAAACTAGAGTGATTTGTAAAAGTTGAGTGTCCCTATGGTTGATGTACCATCTCACGAGATGGAAAAGGTAACCAACAATTAATTAAAGTAGCTAATGGTGTCAAATATTGGGCCCATTGTATAAAAAAAAACTAAAGGTTTCAAGACTGAGTGGAGTTGGTGTACCAAAAATGGTTGATGTCAAAGTTTAAGTGACAATGTCATGTACTCTAAAAACCATACTTTTTATTCATAATAAGAAGCAAACACTAACTTTTACCTAATAAAGGAGGCATGCGATAAATGAAAAAAATTATGTTCAAAGTAGGAGGAGAGAACTAAAATAGGTCCTTACATGACCCAAAAAATCAATCAAATAAACTTCTTTTTGGAGAGGACTGAAACATGCCCAAATTGACTCATAACTTAGTGAAACTCCAATGGGATGCTCTAACAAGAAATTGGTGGGGATACCTAACTAGTGGCATGAAATGTTTAAATACCAATTAAAATATACTTGTAACATAAGAATCAAAAAGATAATGTAAAAGATGATAAACAAACATAAGTGGTATTACATTATCTCCCAATTAATCATCTTATCTATATAAATAGAACTATAACATCATTATAAAGAGTGTAGATCCATTCTTGGTATGAATTCCCATGAAGAAACTAGGAAATGAGGGACTAGAAGTCCTTATAACTTAAATAAAATTGTGCATTAGAGAGAGGCAAGGCAAAATGCTTAACATGTGGGTCCCATAATATGATTATAGGCATTGATGTGGTAGAAATATTGACTAAGAAATAAAAGGGGGAATTTATTGCAAAGAATATGACAATCTGTTAGACTAGGTTCCACCCTTTGGTCTTCAAGTTGATTTAAAGATGTTTAACTAAAATATTTGGGATCATAAGACTTGAACTTAGGATCTCTTAAAGTTAAATTCCTTGGAGGTCTCTATCATCACTACACCACTCACAAGTGGGGTTAGACATAATTATTAACATGTCAATATGTGCATCACACAATATGACTATGGATGTTGATATGGTAGAAATTCTGACTGGGCATTAAAAAATAATTTTATTATGGGGGTTTGACCATCTATGAGACTAGGCCCCACTCTCTAGTCTTAAATGTAATTAGAAGCTATTTTATTAAAATATTTGGGATTATGAGATTCAAAACTAGGACCTCTTAAGGCTAAATTTGTTAGATAATCCCCCATTACCAATATGCCACTCACATGGTTTTTGAATAAGTGGGACTCCAATGTTTTGACAAAATTGCAAAAAAATATGATTAAAAATTTTAATTTAACAAGCATTATCTTTGGTGGCAACACTGGTTGAGGATGGTAGCACAAAGAGCCATGATGAAATGGATTTGTATAGGGGTAAAGGTGGATAATTCAAAAGTATTACAACCCTTGGAAGATCTTTTTATAAAGGGGCTATGACAATGGGGCATTGGATGGCAGGCAAGGGCAAAAAGAGCTTGTGAGGGTCATTCGAGGAGTTTTTCAAGATGATAAAGCCATAATGGCTATAGATTCAAAGATGTGGATAAGCAAGGGACTACATTATTAATGAAGTTTGGGATTCAATATTTGAACTATGAGTGAAAAATTCATGAAGAGGTCATTAACTAGGGAGCTTGGAGTATCATCAAAGCAAAGGGGCTAGTTTTAAATTACTATCTATAGGGACCAAAAGGGTGTTAAAGTTAGTGTAGTAGTTTTTAAGTGTAGGAGAGGCTCAAATAAGTTAAAGACAATGTTAGGTCCAAAACTGAGATGTGCCTTGTATGTAATGCCTAGGGTTGAAGTAGTGGGAATTAAGTTTGATGGATCATAGGTAGCTTGCTTAAAATGCTGACATAGCTAAGGCTAGTGTGTACCAAGGAAGATCTACCAAAAGAGTAAGGCTTCAAGGTAAGGTTCTATAGATAAAGAGATTCAAAAATTGGATGGGGTGGAGGCCTAATGGGAGTCAAGGTGCCTAATTGGGAGATTATTAGTATAGAATCACAAGCTTGTTATGTTAATTACAAGGAGCACAAGTGACAAAAGGAAATGATAAATGCATGAAAAATAAAAGAGCCCACAATTTTCCAAATTATTTTTTCAAAAAACCATCTTCAACCAACCTCAAAACTTAAAATTTAAATGAAAATAAATAAATTAAATGAGCCCTTTGCAATAGAAATAAAACCTTAAAATCATTTTTTTCAACTATTCAATGAGTGAAATAAAACTCATTTTGTATGTTTTGTAGTCTTCTAAATTACTTTATTTTTTTATGATATTGGGGTCGATTCACCCCCAAATTACATCCTATTTAGTCAAAATGAGGTTCACAGGGGTCAATTTTTTCCAACTTACATTGACTAATTATAACCCTAAACTGTAATCCATAATTTAGATCCACATGAATCAATTTGGCCTAAAACACATCTGTAATTACACCAATTAACTAATTAGATCAAATCATGATAGAATCAAATCTAATTTATCCCCATATCATGTCCTACTCTTGTAATTAAGTTGAAAGGGCTCAAATTGGCCTCAATTTCCTCCTTGATTGAATGAATCAACTATGTGGTTCATTAAATGGTGACATTAGGGTCAATTTCACTCAAAATCACATTGTATAAAATTCAAGCTATATTTTAATATGGCTCAATTTTTCTAGAATCATGTCATTCATTGCATCATTTGACTAATTGGCTCAATTTATGATAAAATCAAAACCAATTTATCCTCAAATCACATTATATAGTCGTAATTAGGTTCAAGTGGTTTGTATTGACCATAAATTCCTCTACAATTGAACTAATCACTTATTTCATTCATTACATGATGACATTAGACTTTATAGAGCCTCAAACCATGTCCTATACATTTCAAACTTGTATCTGTCATTGAAACAAATGATTATTTACTTCATTCTCTAATGAAATTAGATCCATTTATGGCCCAAATCACTTTTTATAATCACAATTAAGTTAAAGGGGCTCTTACCCTTAATTTCCTTCAAATTGAAATAATACACTATTTGGTTTATTTTTGTATGATATTGGGGTTGAGAGCCCCAAATGATATCCTTTATAGTCAAAATTAGGTTCATCAGGCTCAATTTCATGAAAATTGCATCATTGATTTCACCAATTCACTCATTCACTACATATATTAGTAAATCTAAGCTAATTTAGCCACAATTCACATCATATAGTTTCAATTACATGCAAGGGGTCTAAATTGGCTCTAATTGCCTCCACCATTGGAAAAAAAAGTGACTCTTTCATTCATTTTTAATGAAATTGGGATTATTTGAACCATAAATCATATTTTATATAGTTAAAATTGCATTTCTGGGTGTAAACACACCAAAATTGCATCATTGTATCAATTATGTCCTTGTTTTGGTAGTGTATATATTAATACACTACACTTTAAAATAAAAATATAAAATTATGAATGTAAATAAATATAAACATAAACATCTATATATAGATCTTTTCTTATTTTTGTGTGTAATTTCAACATAATGTGTATGTGTTTATAGTGTGTATGCGTTAAAGCATGTATGAGTTATGGTGCATACTGTTGTCAACCTAGAGCTACACCCTGATTCGAAGACGTGCGTGAAACGGCCAGTCCTCCATCCAGTTGAAACAATGGGATCTCCTCATGAGGGTGGGTGCCTCAATAAGGAGGAGAACCTCTAGAGAAGGCTGGTTCCTGTATGATGTATCAATTAGGATTCCTACTCTATGCTACGGACTACCATGGAAAAGGGAGAAGGAGAAACTTAAAGGGAAATCCTACCTAAAAGGGGTGATACACCAGAACTATGATCCTACTCAGCTCGGAACCTTGAACACTGAGTGAACAATAGAGAAGGAAGACCTTAGACTTCAAATTAATCACTTGTGCATAAGTATTTCATGTAGAGGTTCGGTTCAATTACTAAAACCTGAGGGAAAATGGTGGAGAGAGGTCTGATAAAAGACACTTTACAGCCACCTACATCCACTTGCAGTCTCAGCAAAAGACAATGAAGAACACTTTAGCATGACCTGCACAAGGACAATACAGCAACTAGGTACGAATAGAATTTGGGAAGGGAGAAAACTCTACCACTTATGCAAATTGCTGAAAAATATACACTATGCCAAGCTTGAAATCTGAAAGTACACTCCTCCTTATTGCTCGAAAAGGTTACACAACTCTTAATGGCAGAGTCTGGTCTAACCAAGAGAGATTGGATTCTTTGAATCAAGGCAAAAAGCCATTATATAAGAAATTATAATAGGCCAAAGATAGCCGTATAAACTTGAAGAGAAAGATCTTCTTTTGTTAACTCATGCTTTTCTTGGCCTAAAATAAAATATATTTTTTCATTGTTCTTGCATGAATTTTCTTTGTTTGATGAAGCACACTCCTCCTTACATGGAAATCTTCCAATTTTGGATGTGGCGTTTGATTTGACTAGTTAACCCTAAATCTGGAATAGTCAACTCCTTGTATGAACTAGTTAACTCCTGTTGAAGCTAAATTTGACCTTCAAATGCATGCACTGTAGGAAGACAAATAGGCCCTTAATAATCAGTTAACTAAAATTTACACTATTTATTCAAAAATAGATTCAGTGTTCAAAAATAGACTCATGTTTTGCATGAAGGTATTCCAATTTTGGTCGTGTCTATTGCTGGCAAGACTCCCTGTTCAACTCTTCGTCAAACTATCTATTTTTTGCTCCTCCACACAGTTGACTTGATTTATTTTTTGGATTTTCTGCTATTTTCTTCAAATGGTTACTTCTCACTATCAAAATTTGACAGCCTACGGGACGTCACCGGCATTGTTATGTTTCACTCCAGCAGTCTACGTGTCTTTTGTTTGTGTCAGCTTCCTTTTGCTAGTCAAGTTCACATTGGCAGTCAGACTACTGATGGGGACTGCTGACATGGCCCCTTGTTTTCCATGCGGCCTGCTTTCCTTTCGTGGATTTCCCTAGGCTTTATGTCCATGGGCTTTATGTTTTCCACGGGCTTTATGTTTTCTGCAGGATTTATGTCCTAGATGCCCCTGTGGGTGCTGCCAAATTTCTGCAGACAAATTATCCGCAGGAATTTCCCACGGGCAATTTGTCCATGGAAATTCTTGTTGTGCATAACCCATGGACAAAAAGTCCGTGGGAATTCCCAATTTACTTTCCCTGGGCTTTGTGTTTTCAGCTACAGGCTTTATGTCCACGAATGTTTTCCCATGGACAAAAAGTCCATGGAAATTCATCCGCACCACTTTGCTTTTGTGTTAAGCCGTGCGGGCTTTGTGAAATGAAATGCCTGCCTTAGTAATTTTTTGTGTGCCATTTTATAGCCAACGTGTTTTCCTTTCAGCCTGCAGTCCAGTCCACATTAGCAGCAATGTGGCATCCACGTGGCAGTGTGTCAGTCCGTACGTCCTCCCCGCTATCTTTGCATCCTTTGGCTACTCTGAACCCAACCTTAAACTTAACTTTGAACCTTGATGGTGAACTTAGCCTTGAACTTAACATTGAACCAAACCATTGAACCTTCGCGTTGAACTTAACATTGAACTTTTGCATTGAACCAAACCGTTGAACCTTTGCGTTGAACTTAACATTAAACTTTTGCATTGAACCAAACTGTTTTGAACCAAATTTTGGTTTAATGGTTCAAATGAACCAAACATTTAACCAAGCAGTGAACTTTGAACCTTCATTGAACTTTTGGTTCAAAGGTTCAACGTTGAACTCTGAACTCTGAACTTTGAATTTTTGTTGAACCTTTCCATTGAACTTTTTTTGTTGAACCTTTGAACTCATTGAACCCTTTGAACCAAATTGCTTTGAACCAAATTTTGGTTAAATGGTTCAAATGAACCAAACGTTGAACCAAGCAGTGAACTTTGAACCTTCATTGAACTTTTGGTTCAATGGTTCAACATTGAACTCTAAACTCTGAACTTTGAATTTTTGTTGAACCTTTCCATTGAACTTTGTCATTGAACCTTTGAACCAAGGAACTCATTGAACCCGTTGAACCAAAATAGTTCAAGGTTCAATGGTTCGACGTTCAATGGTTCGCTTCTCACCTAGAATCTTGTAGATGGACATTTCGGTTGAACCTTCGAATCGAACCAAACCTGAAGATGACTAAGTGCTGGAACCCTATTCTTTTAAGGCCAAAATCTGACTCATGGAAGATTTGTCAACATTCTAGCGACTCAGCTGGGAAGCATGCCTGCTATGCTTGAGGATCTAGCCATGTATAAACGCTATAAAAATCCCAAATGATGAATCTGATCTCTGATTGAAAATAATTTGCTCTGATCATTACTGTAATAACCTCTTCCTTCAAAATAAGAAGGAAAACACATGAAAGTGAAAACTAACTAAAGCAAATGTGCAAACAAGCACTTATGAACATAACTAAAGCAAACTACTATGCTTTTACAACACTTAGAGGAAAGCAAAGAATAATTAAATATGTACATGGAACTTTTCTCCTTAATAGCAATGTTTTAGATGTATCCCATTGACTGGGATTGGAAGCTCTTCGCCATCCATCTTGGCAAGTTGGAAAGTGTTGTGGGATTTGTAGCTGGAGATTGTGTATGGGCCACTCTAAAGTGAATCAAACTTGGTGTGCCTTCCTAGTTTGGCCCGGTCCTCATCCCACTTAAGGACCAAATCTCCTTCATTGAAGCTAATTGAGGAAGCTCCTTTGTCAAATGTCCTTTTTACTTGTGCCTGATGACTTTCCATAGCTAGCGTGGCTTGATTCCTTGTCTCTTCTAGCTCCATAAGTTCTACATACCTGATCTCCATAGGCTCATTTTCTAACAGTTCAAGTTGATGCATTAATTCTAAGGTGGGAAACTCAAGAGAGATTGGTAACCTTGCTTCCCTACCATAGACCAGCTTATAGGGAGAGTTAGCTATTGACCTTTTGTAGGTAATCCTATCAACCCATAGTGCTGACTTCAGTTTGAGGTGCCAAGATCTCTGATTGTCTTCAATTGTCCTTCTTATGATCCTCAATAGGTTTTTATTTGTAGACTCAACAAGGCCATTTCCTTGTGGATAGTAATTTGATGAGGTGCTGAGATAGATTCCGTGTTGGATTGCCCACTGGCTAATCCTAGATCCCACAAAAGTGATTGCATTGTCAGAGATAATCATTGAAGGGACTCCAAACCTAGTGACCAAACTTTCATAGAAATCAAGGACACTTGTTTCATTTACTTCCTTCAATGCAATTGCTTCTGTCCAATGTGTGAAGTAGTCTGTAGCTGTTAAAATTCATTTATACCCTGAACTAGAAGGAGGATTGATGAGACCAATAAAGTCTAATCCCCACTGAACAAATCGTTGATCCACTATAATTGGTTGTAGGGGCAGGGCTACCAGTTTAATCTTTCCCACAAACATAGTGCATTGTTTGCACTTCCTTACCCATGCATGGCAATCACCAAATATAGTAGGCCAAAAGTACCCACCTCTCATGATCTTAAGTGTTGTATTTCTAGCAAAAAAATGTCCTCCACCAAATCCATCATGGAACTCTTCCAGCAACCTTTGAGTATGGCCTGGCTCTACACACCTTAGTAACATTCCGTTGATATCTTTCTTGAACAAGACACCATCAACAAGAAAAAATAGAATTGATTGCAGTCTGAAATACCTTCTTCTTGAGGTGCTTAGGTGGGAAGGTTAATGACCTTCCTATAGATAATTTACCAGATCATAGAACCAGCTGGAAGGTGGTGCTTGTACAGAAGCGACTTCTACATCATTTGATACTAGAACAGCTTCATTGGTTTCTTGAAAGTCCTGAGCTAGATGCTCACAAAGCCCTTTGCCCCTAACCAGTTTTGTGATCTTAATTTCTATATCATATTCCATCACTTTGGTTATCCAACCAGCACTTTTCTCATTCATGTCCCTATTCAGAAGGAATTCCTTGATGCTTAGATGAGCAACCATTAGAAGTATCTTATTATTAGACAGTAAGTGCCTAAATTTCTTCAGAGATCTTATGATTACAAGGACCTATTTTTCAACAAAAGAATACCTTGTCTCATACTCCTGTAGGCCTTGGCTGTAGAAGGCTATTGGCTACTCTAGATTTTCATGGTTCTGCTGCATAAGAATACCTGAAATGGTGTCTACATTAGCATATGTATACAAAATGAAGTCTTTCTTAAAATTTGGATTCAAGAGCATAGGGGCACTTGCTATGGCTTTCTT
Source organism: Torreya grandis (assembly GCA_037957365.1). Taxonomy (NCBI): domain Eukaryota; kingdom Viridiplantae; phylum Streptophyta; class Pinopsida; order Cupressales; family Taxaceae; genus Torreya; species Torreya grandis. The sequence continues at coordinate 1,548,752 of JARHVA010003665.1, forward strand.
AACATCTTCAAATCCTGTTATTCCTTCCTTAGACCAGTTGAAGCTCTAATTTTTCTTTAGCATGGCTGTAAGTGGCCTAGCTATAGTAGCAAAATCTGAAATATATCTCCTTATGAAATTGATCTTTCCAAAGAAGCTTTGCAAGGCCTTTTTGCTCTTAGGTAGGGAAAGTTCCAGAATAGATTGAATCCTCTTAGAATCTATGTTCAAACCATGCTTAGAAACAACATGTCCAAGAAGCTTACCTTTGTAAACTAAAAATACACATTTTTTGGGATTTAGAGATATCCCAAACTGTCTACACCTTTCAAAAACATGTTGGAGGTGCACCATGTGATCTTCTGTGTCCTTTGAGAATACCGTGATATCATCTAAATAGATAAGCACGAATTTGTTAAGAAGGCCTTAGAAGGCCATATCCATGGCTCTCTGAAAGGTTGCCCCAGCATTGGACAAACCAAATGGCATCTTTCTATACGCAAACATTCCCCACTTAGTTGTGAAAGCCATCTTGAACTTCTCTTCTTCTTTGACCAAAATTTGATTATAGCCGCTATACCCATCTAACAAGGAAAACCTCTCTGAACCTGAAACAAGCTGTAAGATTTGCTCCATTGATGGAAATGGATAGTGGTCTTTAAGTGAGGCCCTACTTAAGTCACGAAAATCAATACATAACCGGATCTCACCATTCTTTTTCCGTACTAGAACAAGGTTCACCACCCAAGTTGAGTGCTTGATTGGAAATATAATAGTAGACTCTATAAGCTTATGAAGCTCAGCCTTCATTAAAGGCTCAAGTTTTGGATTAATTAGCCTTTGTCTTTGTCGTACTAGCTTAGTTGCGTCTTTTAGCTCAATAGTGTGTTGAGCCAAGCTCGGATCAAACCCTTTGAGATCGCTATATTTCCATGCAAATATGTCATCAAAATTTTGGCATAATTCAACAAAAGCTTTCTACTGTAGTGGAGTGCATACCTTGCCCAATTTCAATATCTTACCAGCTGCAATCTCCACATTGGCATAATGCTCTTCTTTTGTAGACAAAGCTGGTTTCTCTTTTCTTAGCTCATCATCTTCACTAAAAATGTTTTCAAGGGTAACCAACCCCTTGGGTATTTTATTGGTTTTCAGCTGTACAATCTGGTCACCATACTACTGCAAGCATTTCCCCTAATTTTTTGGAGAAAACTCAGCTTCCTCCTGTAAAAATCTAATAATTTGATCATCACTCTCGAATACCTACCAATTTTCCTAGTTGTCTGGGATAGAAGGCCTTACAACTATCATGATATGTGACTGAGAAGCATCACTTTTAACATCAGCTAAAATGTCAAATTGTGCCCCAATAGCAGCTAACCTATCAGCGTGTTTATTTTTGTCTCTTGGTATGGCCTGAATATTAAAAGCCTAGAAATATTTAAGTAAATCCCATACCCTGTGTCTATAAGATTTAAGCAGCATGTTCTTGCATACATTTAAGCCCCTTACCTAGTGAACCACCAACTCGTTATACCCAAACACTTGTAGACAACTTTCTTTCATCTTCCTATCCCATTGCAAACTATGGACTAGTACTTCATATTCAACAACATTATTCGAACAGCCAAACTGAAATTTAATGGACGAGAAATACCTTTGTTTAGTGGAAGAAATTAACATTATTCCAGCTCCTGTCCCATGCTTATTTCTTGACCCATCGAAGTACAGCTGCCACAAGCCTTCACTAAACTCACCTTCTTTGACCATGGCTAGGATTTGCGCATTGTTCTCATGAATACAATATACACCAAGATCTTCTTCCTCAATCAGCTTGTATGGATCATACTCATGCAAAGTAAAGGCCCACTCATCAAGAAATAAGTTTTGAACTCCATCCAAAGGTGAGTCTTTTTCTACCTCACTAGTTTGTACTACTTCATCTGAAATAATACAGTTAGAATTGACCACACTTGGCATATAAGGCTCCATGTGAAAACGTGCAATAGGTTCTAAATGAATGGTTACCTTTGTGCCATATCTAGTTCTGAACAGTAGGTATGTCCAATCTGCTGATAGGTATCCCCCAATCTTTGAGGTGAAATCTCTTGAAAGGCACATGGTGAAGTAAGGGGGTAGATCTACTACTACAATGTCATGCTGAATAGTCACATTAGGACAGGCATGTAATGTTAGTTTCAAACCTTTAATAATCCCTACCATCTTTGCTGGTGAACCATCCAATTGTAGTACCCCTTTAGTATTTGGCTCATAGACAAGGCGGAGCTTGTTTGTAATCTATTTAGGCATGATGGTACTGCTAGCTCCACTGTCCACCATGCAATTATGAACTAAGGTGTCTCCTACTATCAAGGAAAGATAAAAAGGGGGAGTCTTTTTTACTTTTACCTTAGCCTTGTCCACCTTTGGTATATTATCTCCTTATTGTACCTGTTGCTTGGTTGGCAGATCTGAGTTTGTTAAAATAGTACCTCCTTTGTCTATTAATTTTGGAGACAATTCAAGAGCAAAGAGTTCTTGAATGAAGCTATCCTTTTGGCTTGGAATTGACAGAGTATCCCACATGCTAATATTGATGTTATATCTTTTCATCTGGTCTACAATGTTGAATTGGGAAGGACTTACCTTTGATTGAACCCTTTGTGTCACTTGCTGCTCACGAACAAGGGGTATTTACTATACTTTGCCAGCCTCTGTAGTCTGATTTTTCATGACTGTGGGGGCAGCAAGCTGTCCTTTTGCCCCTTGAGAAATAGTACTAGAAGCATTAGACATACTTGCCATTGTAGGAGCTTCTTCAATAGCTCTTCTTTTATTTCCTTAGCGAGTTAGAGCTGCAACCTGATCATTTGAAGTGTTAGTCCTAATATCTTGAGAAAAAGCAATGTGATCCTCTACCTACCAATTTACATTAACAGCATCATGCTAGCCTTGGATCATTCCTTGTGATGTTAGGCATGTATCTTGATATTGGCTCTCATGAAAAGAGAACTCCTCTTGTGTCATCTGTGGCATGGCATCGTTCATTTGAGTTGAATCCTGATTTTGAAAATTATTTGGATTTGAAGGCTGCCAACCTACATCCTGCACTAAATTGTTCTAAGACGAAGTTGGAACAATGGCCTTTGAAGCAAAAGGATCACTTGGATCTATAGTGGCATATGGCTTTTTTGGATTTATAGCCCCTTGCGTTTGATAGGGTAGTTGGTTCTCTCTGAAACCCTGATAAAAAGATTTTTGATCCTTGAAAGGCTGATAGCTACTCTGATTTTGTTGTTGATAAGGCCTATTTGATTGGAATTGCTACCTCTTAAGCTGTACTATTTCATTTCTGAAATACTATAACAGATTTTTTAGCTCTCTTATCTCACTAGACTAACTAGTAGAGGCTGTAATTGGATGCTAAGGTGCTGGTATTGGAGCTAAGGATGGAACTTGAGGAATATGAAGGGCTGATGCTAAACTTATCTCCAGAAATATGGGCATTGGTGGCCTTGGAGCAAGCTTTCCTACTAGAATCAGACTATTCTCTACTCTTATTGCCACGTCATAGGCATCTGGTAGGGTAGTGCTACCCATTGACTGTATCATCACACTGATATCAGAATTTAGAGCTTTCAAAAAATATAAAAAAGCATACTCTAGTGATGGTCTAATTAGGACCGGTATCCTATGCCATGTCTTTTGGAATCTGAGATTGAAATCAGACATGAACTCATGAGGGGCTCTCTGTATGGCTGTTAATTGCTCAACCAAAGATAGGTAGTCAGACTTGTCCTCAAACTGTTTGACCAAAGCGGTGCCTAATTCATCCCAAGTAGAGATAGATCTAAGTGGGAAGGTCCTATACCATTGTAATACTTTTCCTTTAAAGGAAGCAGCCAATAATTTGATGGCAATATTATCTTCAGTTACGTTGTGAACTGAACAAAGATTAGCAATATCCTATAAATGCTCAACAGGGGTTGTTTGATCTTCCCCTGAGAAGTATGGAATACTTTTGAGGGTAGATATAGGGATATCATTTAACTGTGATAAATTTAATGGGCTTCCTCTATTAAATGGAGCAAATACCTGATTCCTACTAGCCATCTGCATGATGGGAATTTTGGTGTTGAGCACAATAGGGTGAGGGGGAGCTAAATATTCTCTCCTTAGAGGATATGGCCTTGTCCTTCTAGATGCTCCTTTAAAAGTCAAAAATTCAAAAGGAATACCTTTGCTTGCTGATCTTGTAGTAACTTTTGGCATGAACTGAGTGTCTGAATGATGCTATGAACTCTTTTGCCTTTCTGCAAATAAATATCTTCCTTTACTGTGAAGATTTTTAGTAACTCTTTTTGTGGTCCCACCAGGCGTGCCAAAAATTGTTGTCAACCTAGAGCTGCACCCTGATTCGAAGACGTGTGTGAAATGGCCAGTCCTCTATCCAACTGAAATAATGGGATCTCCTCACGAGGGTGGGTGCCTCAACAAGGAGGAAAACCTCTAGAGAAGGTTGGTTCCTGTATGATGTATCAATTAGGATTCCTACTCTACACTGTGGACTACCATGGAAAAGGGAGAAGGAGAAACTTAAAGGGAAATCCTACCTAAAAGGGGTGATACACTAGAACTATGATCCTACTCAACTCAAAACCTTGAACACTGAGTGAACAATAGAGAAGGAAGACCTTAGACTTCAAATTAATCACTTGTGCATAAGTATTTCATGTAGAGGTTCGGTTCAATTACTAAAACCTGAGGGAAAATGGTGGAGAGAGGTCTGATAAAAGACACTTTACAGCTACCTACATCCACTTGCAGTCTTAGCAAAATACAATGAAGAACACTTTAGCATGACCTACACAAGGACAATACAGCAACTAGGTACGAACAAAATTTGGGAAGGGAGAAAACTCTACCACTTATGCAAATTGCTGAAAAATATACACTATGCCAAGCTTGAAATCTGAAAGTACACTCCTCTTTATTGCTCAAAAAGGTTACACAACTCTTAATGGCAGAGTCTGGTCTAACCAAGAGAGATTAGATTCTTTGAATCAAGGCAAAAAGCCATTATATAAGAAATTACAATAGGCCAAAGATAGCCGTATAAACTTGAAGAGAAAGATCTTCTTTTGTTAACTCATGCTTTTCTTGGCCTAAAATAAAATATATTTTTTCATTGTTCTTACATGAATTTTCTTTGTTTGATGAAGTGCACTCCTCCTTACATGGAAATCTTCCAATTTTGGATGTGGCATTTGATTTGACTAGTTAACCCCAAATCTGGAACAGTCAACTCCTTGTATGAACTAGTTAACTCCTGTTGAAGCTAAATTTGACCTTCGGATGCATGCATTGTAGGAAGACAAACAGGCCCTTAATAATCAGTTAACTAAAATTTACATTATTTATTCAAAAATAGATTCAGCATTTGAAAATAGACTCGCATTTTGCATGAAGGTATTCCAATTCTAGTCGTGTCTATTGCTGGCAGGACTCCCTGTTCAACTCTTCGTCAGACTATCTATTTTTTGCTCCTCTGTACAGTCGACTTGATTTATTTTTTGGATTTTCTACTATTTTCTTCCAACAGTTACCTCCCGCTGTCAAAATTTTATGGCCTGCAGGACGTCACCGGCATTGTTACGTTTCACTCCAGCAGTCTGCGTGTCTTTTGTTTATGTCGGCTTCCTTTTTCTATTCGAGTTCACGTTGGCAGTTGAACTGCTAACGGGGACTGCTGACATGGCCCCTTGTTTTCCATGTTGCCTTCTTTCCTTTCGTGGCTTTCCCCAGGCTTTATGTCCATGGGCTTTATGTTTTTCATGAGCTTTATGTTTTCTGTGGGCTTTATGTCCTGGACACCCCTGTGGGTGCTACCAAATTTCCGTGGATAAATTGTCTGCAAGAATTTCTTGTGGGCAATTTTTCCATAGAAATTCTTGTTGTGCATAACCCGTGGACAAAAAGTCCACGGGAATTCCCAGTTTACTTTCCCCGGGCTTTATGTTTTTGGCCGTAGGCTTTATATCCATGGATGTTTTCCTGTGGACAAAAAGTCTATGGAAATTCATCCGCGCCACTTTGCTTTTGTGTTAAGTCGTGTGGGCTTTATGAAATGAAACACCTGCTTTAGTAATTTTTTGTGTGCCATTCTGCAGCCAATGCGTCTTCCTTTCATCCTACAGTCTAGTCCACATTGGTAGCAATGTGGCATCCACGTGGCAGCATGTCAGTCTGTACATCCTCCCCGCTATCTTTGATCCTTCAGCTACTCTAAACCCAGCCTTGATTAACTTTGAACCTTGATAGTGAACTTAACGTTGAACCAAACCGTTGAACCTTTGCGTTGAACTTAACATTAAACTTTTGCGTTGAACCAAATCGTTGAACCTTTGTGTTGAAATTAACATTGAACTTTTGCGTTGAACCAAATTGCTTTGAACCAAATTTTGGTTCAATGGTTCAAATGAACCAAACGTTGAACCAAGCAGTGAACTTTGAACCTTCATTGAACTTTTGGTTCAATGGTTCAACGTTGAACTCTGAACTCTGAACTTTGAATTTTTGTTGAACCTTTCCATTGAACTTTGCCGTTGAACCTTTGAACCAAGGAACTCGTTGAACCCGTTGAACCAAAATAGTTCAAGGTTCAACGGTTCGAGGTTCAATGGTTCACTTCTCGCCTAGAAGCTTGTAGATGGACATTTTGGTTGAACCTTCGAATTGAACCAAACCTGAAGATGACTGAGTGCTGGAACCCTATTCTTTTAAGGCCAAAATCTGACTCGTGGAAGATTTGTCAACACATACACACTATATTACGTTTGAATTCAAAAACCAAGTCTTTTGGATCAAAACTAGCTTGGATTTTGAAACCAAAGGCTTAGACCTGTTAACACATACATGAATTTGAGATCTTTGACATAAAATAATAAAATTCAAGTTCCGTCGCCAAATACACTATGAATTAAAATGAGTCAATTCATAAAATTATTACCACGATGATGAGAACGCTCTCCATTATCCAAAAATTTATTTTTTTTAATTTTTGGACTATTTTAAGGTTTATATTTATGTTGATTTCTAACTATGGATTTTTTAGGCAACTACATACCCCAAATATACATGCCTATATATGTTTAAGTATTTTTTTCATTGATTCAAATGTGGAAAAAATATGGTCAAACACGAGGTCTAATTATATACACATTAAAAAAAAACTAATTTTTTTGAGGTAGTTATGGAGGTCATACGACTATCTATCCATTTTTTGTCAAATTTTTAGGATTTATTTACTTCTAAAATTAATTAAAAAAAACATGTGCATTAAAAAATTTAATAAAAAATAGGTAAAAAACTAGATGATATTATCTAAATTTACACAAAAGGGTTTCAAAAAATACTAGACTTTGCTATAAAAATGTTGAACCATACAGACAATTATCTTCTTTGTTTTCCTAAAAATCAAGAGTTCCTCTTTAAATTTTAGATGTTTGACCTAATTATAATTACCTATTTTAAAACAAAAATATTGTCTTGGAAACTAGACTTGAAATTATTCAATTCATGTTCTAATGCCATCTTCAAATTTTGATTGTAGCCATCTCAAATAATCTACAAAAGTTAAGATTTTTTAATTTTTAGGAAAAACATGTATGTGGGTAGGAACCTTTTTGTCCCCTAACTTTTTATAGTTACCTATGCAATGAATTATATATGGGAACTCATAAATTACAAGGCATGACATTATATAATGGAACAATAGATATTGGAAACATTGATCAACAAGCTTTAATTTTCAATGTAGTAGTAAGAGTGTGATCACTGTCATATTTATATATCTCCCCAATTTTATCATAAGACCAACATGCAATAATGTAAGAAAATAAATATATAAACATCATAAAAAGATGAGGAATCCAAAATTTGTTCAAAACCTATTAATCCACTACATGTTCAATAAATAAAAACCTTGATATATTATTTATTTTTATAATATAATAAATAAAAGGTCTTTCACCTGAATACAAAGAGAAAAAAAACAAAAACATATACCAAAAAAAATTGGGTACCAAATGGAAACAAAAATAGAAACAACACGATGTACCCAATTATCAAACTAAACTCAACGCTAGACCAAAACATAATAACTATCTAGACAAAAATCAATAAATAAGATATCAAATTGATATAAAAGACCCACCAATGCTACAGAGACTGAGAACTAAAAACACAAAAGATAACCAAAATTGCATACAATTCATCTTCCATAATAAAGTCCATTAGCCTTTTTGAAACCAACAAGAAGTGCACAACCTTCAAAAAAACATAATCAAAGTCACTAAGGAATACATTCCTAGGGAGGAAGGATAACAACAACCTAGTCAAATAAAGGACTTGTACTGAATTCATGCTCTTAATACTAAATCACATGATAATAGCTAAAAATAAACACTATACCCAACTTACATAACTAGAAACCCTGCCAACACCAACTGATTTAAGACAACCCAATGCATAAGAGGAACTTCCATATTTTTGGCCATCTTAATCATAGTGATATCATAGATATCATCAAGTCAATTAGGTTTCATTAAGGCAATACTCCATAATAGGATTCTCCAACATTGAATTCACAATAAAAACAACCAAGGGGATGCTAAGAGACATGTGACCCTATGGTGGATTATTAAAAAAGACCACTAAAGGGGTACAATATGGGGATTCCCATTGAAATTATTCACCAAAGCCTTTATATAAATTAAATTATGTTTATATTTTCCAAATTTAGATACCAATGTACTCCCCAAACCCAACATTATTTATTTATGTGTGTCCTTCCTTCTGTTGCAAATAACTTGAAGAATAAACTTATAAATTCCCATGTTAGAAACACCAGCCTCCAAATTTCTTCAAAAAATATTTCTTGAATTTATTACCCTCCATTCCTATGTGACTAAATCAATAATATTCATGTCCATAATTGACTTAATGAAGTTCATGAAACTAGTAGAGGAGGGATCAAACACTTTAAACAAGTATCCATCATACAAAAGACCACAAAAGAGCCTCTCACCATATAAGTAAGAGTTCAAGATAGAATGAATAATTGAATGAAAGATTTTAATAATGTCCATGAGACTAAGCAGTCTATGGGACCAAGGGTTGTAACATAGTTGTTTCATGTTATACAACTACATGACAAAAGTGCTTTCCTACTAATCATCTAAACTTTCAAACCCTATCTCAATGATACCTCTTCTACTATGGATATTTATTAGAAAACTTATTATTATATTTAATCTTTCCTCTTCAAACAAGTCATCAAAATTATCAACCCATAAGTTGTCTCTGTACTTAATATTGATATTATTATAGGTTGTAAATTACATAATAAAATTCCATGTTGTCTCCACTACCCCCTTGTTACAAAATAAACATATTTTTATTTCCCTATCTTCCTTGGGCATTGTCCACCTACCAGTTTCACAACTAAGATGATTTGAGCTAGTCCTCAACAATGCAATCAACATCTTTACTTTCCATTTGATATATGCCCCTATGTATGTTTCTTAATCACATATTTATGTTTTTTATTCGTTATCCCATGTGGAATTAAACTATTTGATGTAATATGCTTTCTTCTTTCTTGATTGCTTTTCCCACATGGTTGTCCTGAATTTCTCTCTCACATATTTATTTCATCATTGTTGTTTGGACATTCTTGCATGTTGACGTCACATTTAATCATCCATTTATTTTATTTTTTCATTCAAAAAATTTTCTTCATTTTAGGTCTTCTTTTATTACCATTTTAGGCCATCAATGGTTCTCCATACTTTGCATCTTTTTTAATAACTTAACGTCTGAGTCATTTCTGATGCTTCCAGTGAAAAAGTACCCATTTGGACTAATAGAATCTCATATGAAACTAAATATTTAAATTTAAAGCTACTTGTGATTAATTTGTTTTAGATTATATCTATTTTTGTATTTAATTTAGATCAGACACATTGTTGGCACAAACTTCATAACCATATAAGACCACTCATGTGACTAGTAGGCCAAACAAGGCTCTGTTGGTTTTCTAATCCCATAATTTTACCTTCCTATACTTGTTTTTCAGTGAATATAAAGCCTTCCAACCTCCTTGGATGATTTTTTCCCTACAAGTCTCCCAATTAATCTTGTTGTGGAATTCAAGCCTAAGATATTTATATACTTCCACTACTCATAGTGGACTTCCTTCGAAAAGGAATTCAATTTGTTTATTTTTTCTCCATAGAGAAAAGATCATGATTTTTGTTTTACTAGTGTTCAATTGTAGATGGATTACATAGATGAGTAAAAATATAAGGGCATATATAAAGGATACTAGCTCAGCTCAAACTAATATCATTAAACATACCAACCCTAATAACGCCATCCCCCAGGCCACACAATAACAATTTGAAAATACCTTTGCATGTTGTAGATGGCCAAAAATAAAACATTAAAATATATGGAGATATATGAGAACTAGCATACATTATTAATCCATCCTTACAATTATATCACTAAGGTCTTCAATCAAAAGATTCACTAAATATTTTCACTTTCAAAAAAACTTCTTAATTCAATTACAAAATATTTTGAGATCTTATAATGAAATAAATAAATTTTAATTTTAATTTCAAAGAATTAAATATTATATTTTTAGACTTAATAATATGGAGTGTGATCGAGTGATATATAAATATACTTTTTAATAATGTCTATTTAGATAAATTAACCAATTATGAATTTATAAGCCTCCATATTACAAAAATACATAAATTTAACTCATTTCAATGAAAATTATATAAATATAGCACTTGTGTCAAGATCGTTGCATCCCTACTCTAGCATCTGTGCTCTAGCCTTCCCTTCTCTTGTATAGAAAGGGTAGTCCAAAAAATGACCAAAACAATAGGTAAAATGTTATAAGGCACACTTTTTGTCATCTTTAAAGATTATTGATGAATTTCAAAAGGATGATGTATAAATGTTATAAGGCACACTTATTTAATTATCCAAGTCTCAAAAATTGGAGGAAGTAAATACATGTGGCATTGAGTTGACACTTGTCAAGTAGTTTTCAAAATTATATTTGGCTTGCCCAAGAGTGCCCTCCATTGACCTAGCTTAAGATCCATTATTATTGTATTGTAGGAGGGTTCTAAGGAGGAGTTTTATGAAATTTGTTTTCTAATAAAATAATATTAATATTACATAATATATTTTGATCCATATGATATGTTTTTTTTACCATACATATATTTGGATCATTCTGAGTATTATTTAAGCATTGATATAATATCATGGAAGGATTATTGACTTAATCAAATTGAGGTATATTATGTTTCATGCATAAATCTCATAATTATAGGATCCTTTGTTATTTATTATAAAATAATTTAATAAGTGTTCTCATATATACCCATTAATATAGATTGTAGACTACTTTTTCCTCATTAGTGTATATAAGTATGATAATATTTTACGTCATCTAAATTATGTGGGAATATTATGATACCAAATTATACATTTCTTGTAAAATTTTCTTGGTAATATTATGATATAGTTATAAGTTATAAATTGTATGGGATTTATCCTTGATCATAATTTTATTTAATTCTAAAATATCTCCTCAATAATGTATCTCAGAAGTGTAAAAGGTCAATATTAGTGCCAGGTTTTGATGGTCAATGATACAACTTCAATGTTGTCAATTAGATACCTATATTTGAGTTTTTTTTATTTCGATACTACTCCATGTATAATGAGTATCTCAAATATTACAATGTTTTTCATGTGTAGATAAGACATTAATGTACTAGATTCTATCTTGTAGTTTATGTTCATCCATTTTATGAATATATTAACATATGGAGAAATCAAATCAGGCTTAACAACATAGGTAAACACCAAAAGTGAACCCCAAGAAGAAAAGGAAAGGTGTTAAATAACATGAAAGTGGTGATATATTTCAATGTGCATTGTGCAGTAATGGTCAATAGTAATGATAGGTTATTTTAGGTGATACCATATGCCAAGAAGAATATATTATACACCAAACCCAGGTTCAAGTTAGTGGTTGGATTTACATGACCTATAACACTCCTTGTAAAGGTTTCTATTATTTATGGTAGATAAGGATGTCAAGAGAATCATTTTAATTACAATATGACTCTAAGTCTGATGTGGCTCAAATCAGTGATGTAATGTTACTAATGTGGAGACAAGACATTGAGGTCATAGAGTTTATCTTGTTGATTCCAATTATCTATGTTGCCAATATATTGACACATGAAAAGAACATATTACATATTTTAATCATTCATCTTACCATAGAGGCTAACTCTAGTATATAAATTGATATGTAAACGCTCACACTACTCGTGAGTATAATTTTGTGTGTGTGTGTGTGTGTGTGTGTGTGTGTGTGTGTGTGTGTGTGTGTCTTTAATTTTCTTAGATTTCAAAGGTATAGATAAAATTGAGTAGATTATTTTGTAAATTTGTTTCATATTTAATAGCAAAGTTGACCATGACCAACTACTCAGTCTATTCTCCAATATCAATTTAACTACCTAGATTTGAGTTCTCCATTAAGGTCACAATTGAAAGGTAAAGACAAATAATTATCCATTTTTTACCTTTAAAATAAAGTTATCTCTATAGAGTTGACTCATTTGGGAGAGAGAGGAGAGAGTTATAAGGAGCACTTATGTCTATAGGATTGTAGGGTTTCCCTTATTTTAACACTATCAATCTATTTGATCTTATTACTCCATTTCACAAACTTTTAACATTGTAAAGCCATTATTAACCATGTACCATGGTTTATTTTTAATACTTTGGTTGTATTTTCCCATTGCACCTGATATTTCCAAGTCTTTAAACAAACTAAGATTAAAATCCTAGTATGGGTATAATTTCCAGGCTTACTCATTCCTTTGTGAAACTTTATCAACCAGCTTATCAAGCCTTTAGGCTACTTTATCTACCATGAGAAACCAAATTCATATGCAACCAAGCCTTAGAGAAGGGTTTGTGTTGAAGTAGACCTCACCAAAGATCTCAAAGAGTCCATTGATATTCAAGTGGGCAATAATTGATTCTCTCAATGTACACTCTATATTAACCTCCCAAACACTCATTTCAAGTGCCAAGATTTAGACCACATGATTAGATAATGTCTTATAATGGTACCCAATCCTTAATTCCCTCAAGATAAAAGTGGGTTTGAGGTAAAACCTCAATCATCTAATGGGCAGACCATGGTTTTTAATAGGAAAAATAATGTTTCCCATGGTAATTATTCACTATTTTGACAAGTCAAAATAGGTCAACCCCCTATAGTTGAATATTTAGATAGATATCTACTATAGTTAAAATGTATTCCATGTTCCTAGATAGGGTCTTTTAATGTGTCTCTAGTCTTGGTCATAGTCTCTTTTAGACCTTACGTCATTTCAAGTCACCTTTGGGGTCATGTATGAAGCTTGTATATTTTTCTAAAGTAGAAAAGTGTTTTTAAATATCCATGTGTTAGTTATGTATTATATTATCTATTTCATAACTGATAAAATGTAGGATTAATATCAAAACAAGAAGATTAGTGGTGGTTTGCATAGTTTTTAATTATGGTACAACCTATATAGTAGATTTGGCACATGTGGTGGGATTAATAGTGTCTTTTCAAGTCCCCTAAACTTAATTCCATACTTGGTAATATTTGAAACACTTGAAAATGGCATAAAAACATTCCACTCTTCCATCTCTCTACTTGGCATATAGAAATGGTCAACCAATTTTATGATGGTACGACTAGTAGGAGTTAAATCAAGTCAAGTGAACTTGGTGGGAGATAATATCCTTTTTATACTTACATTTGATGGAAATATTTCTAGGATTGGTATACCATTCTCTATGAACCATTACTAAGGATGTCTACCACTCATTTTTTCAAATTCATCCCCATCACCTCAAGTTTTCTTCTCTATTTGAGTTGGTCCATACAAACCAAGTACTGTACATGGTGTTGGAGAGTGTGGAAACCATTATTAAATGGTTCTCAACTCATTTTTCACATGTTGGATGAAAGAGAAAAGCACAAGTTTCTCATGTTGCTAGTAAAGGACACTATCATAGTCTGCAGACAAGTTTCCCTTTGTATTGGAGTTACTTTTCATGTTTTGGATTATCAAAGGTGTATTTATATTTCATTCTCCCCATGGTCATGGTGATTATATTCATTTTCAAACACTTAGTGTAAATACTAACATATTAATGAAAAACATATGCATAGTAATGCATAGTTAGTTTCCTGAAGACATTCATCTATAGATAGACATCAGAGGAGCTTGCACAGTCTTAAGGATCATGCATGAAGGTTTAAAATTGGTGAGATGTATTCTAAGGTGTGAAAAATCCAATTTGAATCATTGAAATTATTTTATTTTGGTTGTGTTAACTAATTCTTCACCATATACTGCCATGTCTATACACCTATAGGTGGTCCCAACAGAGGAGTGAGCAGTTGAATGTTAGGTGTCTGAGCCTGTTTGAGAGCCTCATCAAGTTTACGACCATGTAGAGAACCATAACATCACTATCAGATCAATAAATTGGAAAACAAACTTTAAACCATGTTCATAGTTTGATAAAGTTGCATCTAGGGATATGTTACCTTAATTTTTCCAAAATAGGGATTTTTCTTTGTCTTTGATCTTCCCATAATAGAATGTCCTAAAGTCTACATAATTCTAAATGTTTCCATCCTAAATCCCTATTATAGGGTTAATTATTTGACAAGATAGATTGTTATTTGGTCATGTAAGCATAGTGTAATTAGGTCTCCATCTCAAGCATTCTCCCACAGTAGAATGACAATATTCTCTATAGTCTTTTGAGTTCAAATTACTTTACAACACTATGAGACCTAATGAAGGTATAACCTATAAGAAAGTGAATCTATTGGAAATATAATAACATTATTACCTCAAATATAAGTCAAGGGGATCAGGAAACAATATTTTAACCCATAACACTACCTACAGGATTCCTTTTGGCTAAGAATGATAACCTATAGTTTGACTATAGTATGGAGTTATAAACATGAGAGTCTAAATGTTGAGCACCATTCATAATACATGAAATTAATGAGACTAATTAGATATGATATGAGTTAAAGACTTTAAGGAGGTCTGGGCTCATGATAAAAAAGGTGTTATCACTTATGGAAACCTACAAGGAACATCGAAAAACTCCCACTTATAATACATAATTTGCATACTGGGCCTAGGTAGTGGAGAGAAGTACAAGTTGAAGTATATAAAAGAAGTAATGTGTTGGTCACATTTGAAATCACATTCATAGTGTTTTAATTATCTCAATGATATCCTCAGACCAAAGAAATAGGGTAAGGGAAAAGTCAACCAAGCAAGTCTAACCCCATAGTTAGAAAATCATGCACAGTCACTAATGCAAGAAGTCTATTTTGGAGTTTGTACAGTTTGAACATTATATAATGACAATAAAGATTTATAATTTTTTTTATAGATCCTAATGAACAAATTCATCCTCCCATACATTAAAAATATATAAATAAATATGGGAAGTGCCCTTTATTTTATCTCAGATAGAGGGCACTCCCAAGTAGCCTATAATGCAGGATTGGGTGAATAGATGACAAAAGAAGGTGTTGGGAATGATTTTAACACTACATAAGGGTTTATATGTTTTAATGAGGTCCAAAATATGTTTTTAAGACATCATAATCATTATAAACTTTACAGGGTGATTTTGGTCATCAAGGACATAATTAGGCCTAGTAGGCCTAAAGCCCTAAAGGGGCCTAATCTCATTTATAACACCAAGTTAACCTTATAATGAATTGGATTTCATTAAAGGGGATATTTTATATTGTTTATATCTTTTTTTATATAGATTAAATCATAATAAAGTTATTTTTTGACTTAAGAACAACTTAGGGGTGTGTAGAATGTACTGCCAAGCTTGAAAGGATGATTTTAAAAGCTCATACCAGTATGGATCAGTTTCTTGGTGAACAAAGATATTTTTTAAAGTTTAAGGAGGTATTAAACATTATTTTAGTTAATTTTTTTCATAGTTTTAAATTTTGGTTTTTATGAACAAATGTTAAGGGTCAAAACCACTTAAACCCCTCTAAAACCCTGGCTTTTGACCTAATTAGAAAGAGATGGATAGTAATGAATTCACAATGGGATGATTGATCAGTAAAGTGTCTTGTATTTGTATAATTATCTCTAAATATCCATTCCATATAATTGGTTGCTACCCTAATTTTAAGGACAAGGTACAAAATAGGATTTATTAATAGATTTTATGTGTTTTATAGGTACAAATTAGAATGAAAAGGTGATAATAATTAGGGAGGTTAAATTGGTACTTGTCCTATCTAAATATATCCATTTATTTCCACATATATGCATAAAAGGCCTTATTCTAACTCATTCATCTTACGCAGTTTCAAACAAATAGTGAACATGAAGAGTGATTTCTAAGTGAAGAGACGAGAAGCCTAATTATGATGCCTTTTAAGGTATACCTAATGGATTTATAGGAAATGGGACTCTTTAAAGGTGTAATAACACCTCCTAAATATATTTTATTTAATAATTAATGATCATTTGTGTGATAAATGTAAGGATAGGCCTATAAGGCTAGTGATGGTGATTACAAATGGTGAGAACAGGTGTCTAGAAGAAGGTTATGACTTAGGGACACATATGATGATTTTTTGGCATGTTTATAACCCCTCCTTGATATTACACATGTGAAATCTCTCCCTAGTCTCATTTTGAGTGCTCAATAGAGGCCTGATGATGAAGGCAATTTCCAAGAAGGTAGTTTAAGGGTCCTATGCTAGATTTGAGGAGTTTTCAAGCTTGACATGGAAATTTATCCAAAGAGACCTTTCATGGTATGTTTAATACTCATTTCTCATGAAAAATAACTTATTTTAATGCCTTTACAAGTTTTATTATGACTCTTGATCTCCACTTCTCTCTCTCCTCTCACATATTCGATAAATACAAGCTATTTTGGATCTTATAAAGTAAATTCCACACCTAGTATGGTGAAGCCCTATTAGTTTGATATTTTATTTTTATTTTAAATAATACATAAAATTTAGTTTTTATTTCATAAATTATCTTGTCAAAATGTGTGAAGATATGTATAGTGAATAGTCAAGTGATTAATATCCATCCTTACTTTCTCTCAATCCTTCCATGTTTGATGCAAGTTGTTCCACTCTAGAAGGTCACATGAAGTGTTTTAAAGTGTATGGGTATATTTTCAAGTGTAAAAGTATCATTAGTCTCTAAAAATTATCTATATTTCACTCACCATGGGTATCTTTTCATGCACATTAGCTCCATGTTGAAATACTAATATTACAGTATTCTAGGACTTTGAAGCTAGTGTTGTAGGTCTTTTCTCTTTGTGCAAGAGTAAAATGTTATTGTGGAGATATTTATAGTGTAACACCCCCTTATATTAGTTTACTTTAATGTATTATTATATCCATTTTCACATAAGCAATAAGTTAGTGAAGGTAATAAGCACTTAAGGAACAATCTAGGGAGTTAGCCCTTAAACCTAGAGGTCTACCACTACTATAGGTAACCCATAGGCCTATAGGTATTCCAATATTTCCCAAATACTAGATTATGATTTAAAAACATCCTATAATGTAAAATATTTATTAAAAATAATTTTGGCATGCCTAATGAGATAATTTTCCTAAAGGTAACTTGTCAAGGTGAATGTTGCTCTTGACAACATCATAGTTGCATATGGTGTTCTACTCAACATTTGGCAACTCCATTCAAGGTAAAATCAAGTTATTGACCATTGTTTTGTCATATATTTATGTTAATACTTCATGTTCCTTAGTATAATATATTCTAGTAAAAATTTTAATCCCATAAACCCACCTTCTCAACCTAAACTTCCTCTTGAAGCTCAACATCCTCAACCTATCTTGAATTTTGAGGAAAAAGAGGGCTTTGAAAGCCAAGAAGATCAAGGGAGTTAAGAAGAGATTAAATATCTCATGGTTAGGCATCATGTTTTCCCATATTTCAACACTAAAAATCCTATTCTTCTTGATGAGTATGTTTTCATACCCCCTAATGCTACTAAAAGTGTTTCCACATTCAATGGTTAAAGTCATGTTACCCCTATTGAGCATATAAGGGATATATCAAACTTCTATAGTTTTCATAATGTTACTGAGTTCAACATTGTTATTAGACTCCTTTTCATGTCTGTTAGGAGGAATTCACTTGATTGGTATAGGAATTTTCTTGATTGTTTTATCAACACTTGGGATAATTTTGGAGAGCTACTAACATCAAGGTTTAAATATAAAAGTGATCACACATCATTTATTCACCAACTCAATGTAATTTAAAGAGCCCGCAAGGAGAAAATGCATGATTTTAATGAGAGGTTCCAAATAACTTGGCATAGGTTTCCTCCTCCCATGAGACCACCTATTACCTTTGTTTTTCCCACATATTTGAGGGCTATTAGTACTGACATATCCATAATGATACAATCCATGGGTGGTTACACATTACCTAAGGCTTATGAACTTTCCATTATATCTAAGAATGGCCTCATACAATATAGAAAGTTTCCTCCAAAAGTGTTTATGCCTCTACTACAAAATAATTTTGTTGTTTCTCTAACTGAGGTGTAAATTACAAATGCCAACACAAAATTAAGGATTACTCCTAGGAAGGTAGAAGAGACAACTGATTGGGAATCAAGGTCTAAATTATTATAATCTCAACTTAGACAAAAATATATATATCATGGTGTTAATCAAAACCCCAATCCATATCCTCAAAAATATTGGAAAGGGAGAGGTCAAAGACATCCTAACTTCAATAGGCATGATAATTCATACAATCCTGCTTCCACCTCCAGCACAAGAGCAATGATCCCGGTGCATATCAATCTGATCCAATTAGAGGAATGGAAACAAGTTCAGTTCATGAATGTAAAATAGTTTGGAGAGAAATATTTGTTTTCTAAAGGAGGAGTCACTCCTCAGCTATCTATAAAATATTAAGCTCTAATGCAAGATAATAAAGGATGGCAACCTAAAAGAGTGAGTTTCACTAATTTCCTAGTTAAAGACAACTATGTCCTTAATCAAGGTAATTATATTATAAACAATACTATAACTAAGATTAAGGTTCTATGGGATTCTAATGGTGTGCCAATAATTTTAAATAGTCCTCCTATAGGATAGTAAGGCATGACTATAAGAATGGTAGTCCCTACTACTCTTGCACCTTCTTCAAGTCAAAATTTTGGAAGGTTTACTTCAAGTGATTCAATACCCCAAGTTACAAACACTTCCTTACCTCCAAGGACATAATAAAATGTGAGTACTCATGATTTGAAAATTTTAGACTCTTTAAATAATGCCAAGGCATGTATATCTCTTTGGGATGTCCTTCACATGTCTGGCCAAAAGGAGCTTTTGAAAAAGTAGTTTTTCACAATTCATGTTAGCCCTTCATCATCAATCCATGGTCATGGTAATGTTTATCTTACCAATGATCCTAATAAAATTATGGAAACCTCTACCAAATATAATAAACCTCCTACCTCCTACCTCACTCTCATTATGGGGGATAATCTTGTTCATAACTACATAGTTGATAGTAGAGCTAGGACTTTAGTGATGCCCAAGGTTGTAGTTGATAAATTATGCCTCAGATATGAACCATATAGTATTAGGGTACTTAAACTTTATGGGACACCTAATAAGTCAATATAATTGGTCAAAGGATTGAAATTATTCTTGCATGATTGTCCTAATTTCCCCATCCTTCAAGACATTTTGGTTGTTGACTTACCTACCCATTTTGTTATCTTCCTCTCAAGAGATTTCACAGCTAAGATAGGAGGATTCCTCTCAATTAATTAGTCTTTATTGGACTTTAGAAAAATGTATAGTACAAAGGTAGCCATTATAACTCAACCATTTACCAAGTTTCACGTTGAGGCTTATGTAAAAGCAAGATCCAATTTGAATTGTGTCATCAATGATCATGAGGAGTGTATTATGGATGATGAGACATCTTATAAGATAGAGGGAAGTTTTGACCTATTTTTGGATGAGTATGGTGTAGACCCCTATATACATGATCCATACACCTAACTTGACCAAACTGACCTTGACACATATATCATCCATGAGGGAACAAATGAACAATTTGAGGTAAGAATTCACCATTATTTATCACAAGTTGTTTAAGGTAACTAATTAATTCATGTGTATGATTATAATAGTTTTAAAAGTATGATACATCACTATGGTGAGAAAAACATTGTAATCCTACCTTCACTTGATGAAGGAACCCTTAAATATGGCATTCATAAGGAAGAAGATGACATATGGTAAAGGTTCAATGCCATAAGTCAAGAGTTTGAGTAGTTAGGTAAGACTACTTCTCTTCCTAAAAAGTGCATATCTAATGTTAAGTTGGTTGATGATCCTAACAAGCAGATGGCTAAGTATCCTATTGAGTATGAAAGATAATGTCTTGTTAAGCATGAAGTTGAATGCAAAACTATTGTCATAGAAGATATAGTTATGAAAGAACTAAATGAAGCTAAAATAAAAGTATGTATGTTCAAGGAGAAAATAACACCTCAATCTAATGTTGACACTTTCTCATATTTATTGGAGTAGAATAAGGAAGATCTTAATGGTCTTACACATCAAAATCACCATGAGAGTAAATTTGAGGCAATCTTGATGACTCCTAAGATGTTGTTTGATAAGTGCCATGTGAACATGATATAAGTACATCAAGATGAAAATCCAAGGAATCCCCTTGGAAAGAAATAAAGAGTGTCCTTGAAGGCTCAAATTATTCCACTTGCATACAATATAAGGGCTAAGGATGGTAATTTTTTTATAATTCATATAAGCAAGTGTTTATTGATAAACATGCCTCATATGATAGTTTCTTACATAGAGTAGTAAAGATGAAGGAATAACCATATTTGACCCTAATTCAATTATGGTGAGTTATTATTCACCTCAATTTTGAGGTCTTTTAAATACTAGGATAGGTGTGTGTTTTTGTTTCTATTGTGTGCATGTTGCATAAGTGTTCTTGAGGACCCATGTATGTTTGTTTTGGTGTGTCTTATTTTGTTTGTTTTTTTATGTGTTTTTTTTTGGTCTAATTGGTGTGGTTTCAAAGGAATTTGAGTGTCTAATTATTTCATAGGTGATTCCATATCCCAATGGGTAGGATTAGGCTACTAGTCTTTGGCATAGTTAGCTTGTCACCCGTAAGAAAATGCCAAGAATGTTGAATTTTTTGACCACAAGTCAAAATAGGTCAACCCCCCTATATTTGAATACTTATTTAGGGATATACTAGAGTAAAAATTTATTATATGGTCCTAGATAGGGTTCTTATAATGTGTCTCTAGTCTTGGTCATAGTCTCTTTTAGTCCTTATGTCATTTCAGGTCACCTTTGTGGTCATTTATGATGATTTTATGGTTTTATATAGTAAAAAAAGTGTTCTAAAGGGTATTTAAATTTCTATGTGTCAGATAGGTGTCAAAGTATTTGTTTCATAACTTAAAAAATGTAGGAGTAACATCAGAACAATAAGATCAGTGGTAGTTTGGGTAGTTTTAAGTTACGGTATAACCTATATAGTAGATTTCGCACATGTGGTAGGCTTAATAGTGTATTTTCAACTCCCCTAAACTAAATTACAAACTTTTTCAACTTTAAAACACCTAAAAATTACATTAAAACATTCCATTCTTCCCTCACTCTACTTGGCATGTAGAA
Organism: Torreya grandis; assembly: GCA_037957365.1. Lineage (NCBI taxonomy): Eukaryota > Viridiplantae > Streptophyta > Pinopsida > Cupressales > Taxaceae > Torreya > Torreya grandis. Next base: position 1,570,659 of record JARHVA010003665.1, read on the forward strand.
ATGGTCAACTAGTTTTCTGATGGTACAGCTAGCATGAGTTGAATCAAGTCAAATGCACTTGGTGGGAGATAGTAACCTTTGTATAATTACATTTTATGGAAATATTTATAGTAATTGTATACCATTCTATATAAACCATTACTAAGGAGGTCTACCACTCATTTCTACATATTCATCCCCATCAGCTCATGTTTTCCCCTATATTTGAGTGGGTTCATATAAATTAGTACTATACATGGTTTTGGAGAGTTTAGACACCATTATCACATGTTTATCAAATAATTTTTCAAATATGGGGTGAAATATAAAATCACAAGTATCTTATGTTGCTAGTAAAGGACACTATCATAGTCTACTGACAAGTTTTCCTTAGTTATGAAGTTCTTTTTCATGTTTTTTCTTCCATATAAAAGGTGTATTCATGTTTCATACTCCCTATGGTCATGGTGATCAGATTAATTTTCAAGTTATTAGTATAAAGACTAACATATTGATGAAAAAAATATTCATATTCATGTACAATCAGTTTACTAAAGACATCCATCTAAAGGTAGGAAAAATAGGAGCCTTGCACAATCATGAGGATCAAACATGACTGTTTGAAAGTGGTGAGAGCCATCCTAAGGTGTGATTAATCAAATTTGAATCATTAAATTTTTTTGAGTTTGGTTGTGTTAACTAATTCTTCACCATACACTACATTGTGTTTTACATGTACACCTATAGGTGGTCCCAATAGAGGAGTGAGCAGTTGAATGTTAGGTTTCTGTGCTTGTTTGAGAGCCTCATCAACTCTAGGAACATGAAGAGAACCATAAAATCAATAGTGGATCCATAAACTATAACATATACTTGAAACCATGTTAATAGTTGATAAAGTTTCACATAGGGATATGTTACCTTAAGTTTTCCAAAACAAGGACTCTGCTTTGTCTTTGGTCTTCCTACAATAGAATGTCTTGAAGTCTACATAAGTCTAAGTTTTTCCATAATGAATACCTAGCATAGGGGAAATGATTTTACAAGAGAGATTGGTTATTTTTTCATGTAAGTAGAGTGTAAGTAGGTCTCCATCTCAAGCATTCATCCACTATAGAATGATAGTATTCTCTATAGTGTTTTGAGTTCAAATGACTTTATAACACTATGAGACCTAATGAAGGTATAACTTGTAAGAAATTAAATATATTAGAATGGTAATGACACTATGACATAAAATATCAATCAATGGGGTTTGTAAATAAGAGTTTGACCCATAACACTACCTATAGGAGTTATTTTGGCTCAGAATGGTCACTGATAGTTTGACTATAGTATGGCATTATAAACATGACAATGTATATGTTGAAAAACAATCCTAATACATGATATGAATTAGATTAATAAGGTATGATATGAGTTAAATAATTTAAGGATGTTTTGGATCATGAGAAAAAAGGGTTTAACACTAATGGAAACCTACAAGGAACATCCAAAAATTGCCACTTATAATACACAATTTGTATACTAGGCCTAGGTAGTGGAGAGAAGTAAGAGATGAAGGTTGGCCAAGAAGTAAGGTGTTGGTCACATTAGAAATAAAATTAGTAATTTTTTCATCATCTCAATGAGGTCATTAGACCAAATAAATAGGTTAAAGGAAAAATCAACCAAGCAAGTCCAACCCCACACTTAGAAAATCATGCATAATCACTAACATGAGAAGTCTATTTTAGAGTTTGTAGAGTTTAAACACTCTATAAAGGTGATACATATTTGAAATTTTGTGTATAATGTCCTTATGACCAAATACATTCTCCCATACCTATAAAATATCTATACAAATAGGGGAAGTTCCCTCTATTTTGTCTCAAATAAAGGGCACTCCCAAGCAGCCTATAATGTAGGATTGGGTGAGCAAATAACAAAAGAAGGTGTTGGTAAGGATTTGAACACTAAATAAGGGTTTATAAAGTTGGAATGAGGGCACATATAGGTGTTTAAGATTTCATAATCATTGGAAACTACATAGGGTGATTTTGGTCATTGAGGACACAATTAGGCCTATTAGGCCTAAATTAGGCCTAAAGCCCTAAAGGGGCCTAATCTCATTTATAAAACTAAATGAACCTTATAATGCATTTTAGGACCTTAAAGGGGAGAATTTATATTTTTTTATAGATTTTTATATATAATAAATCATGATAAAGTCATTTTTTGACTTAAGAACAACTGAGGGGTATGTAGAATGTACTCCCAAGCTCGAGAGGCTAAATTCAAAAGTTCACACCAGTATGGATATGTTGTATGGTGACCCAAGATATTTATAAAAGTTTAATGAGGTCTTAAACATTATTTTAGTGAAATTTTTTCATAGGTTCAACATCTGGTTTTTATGAACAAAAGATAAGGGTCAAAACCACCTAAAACCCTCCAAAACCCTGGCTTTTGATCTAATTAGAAAGAGATGTATAGTAATACATTAAATAGGTAATTATTGATCATGAAAGTGTCTTGTAATTATATAATACTCTCTCAATATCCATTCCATCTAATTGGTTGGTACCCTCTTTGTATGAATAAGGTACATAACAATGGTTTCTTGGTTGATTTTATGGGTTTTGTAGGTACATAGTAGAATGAAAAGTTGAGAATAATTGGGGAGGTTCAATTGGTAATTTTCCTAACTCCATATTTCAATTTATGTCCACATATATTCATAAAAGGTATTCTGTAAACTCGTTCATCTTAGGCAGTCTGAGATAGATAGTGAACATGAAGAGTGATTGCCAAGTGAAGAGATGAGAAACCCAATTGGGATGCATTTTAAGGTTTTCCTAATGGGTTTGGAGGAAACGAGACACTTAATAGGTGTCATAACACCCATACATGGATTTTATTGAATAACTAATGATCATTTGGGTGACAAATATAAGGATAGACCTACAAAGCTAGTGATGGTGATTGCAAATGGTGCGAATAGGTGTCTAGAATAAGGTTATGAGTTAGGGACACATGATTATTTTTTTGGCATGTTTCTAACCCCTCATTGACATTACACATGTCTTATCTCTCCCTAGTTTATTTTGGATCACTCAAGAGAGACCTGATGATGAAGGTAGTTTCCAAAAAGGTAGTTGAAGGGTCATATGCTAGATTTGAGGTTTGTTCATGCTTCACATGGAAATTTGTCAAAAATTACATTTCATGGTTTATTTAATACTCCTTTTTCATAAAAAATAACTAATTTTCATTCCTTGGCAAGTGGCATTGTGACTTTTGAGCTCCACTTCTCCCTTTCCTATCACACATTCTATAGATGCAAGCTATTTTGGCTCTTGTAAAAACAATTCCACACCTATTATAGTGAAGCCCTATTGGTTTGATATTTTACTTTGAATTTGAATAATATATACAATCTAGTTTTGATTTCATAAATTATCTTCTCAAAATGTGTGAAGATATGTATATTGAATAGTCAAGTGATTGATATCCATCCATGTTTTCTCTCAATCCTTTCATGTTTGATGCAAGTTGTTCCACTCTATCAGGTCACATGAAGTGTTGCCAAGTGTTTGGGTCTATTTTTAAGTGTCAAATTAGCATTAGGATATAAAACTTAACTTTGGTTCACTCACCTCAGGTATATTTTCATTCACATCACCTCCATGTTGAAATACTAATGTTAGAGTATTATAGGACTTTGAAGCTAGTCTTATAGGTGTTTTATCTTAGTGAAAGAGTATGATGTTCTTTTAGAAATATTTATAGTGTATCACAATGTTAGAGTAGTTTAATTTCATTTCTAATTCTATCCCTTTTCAAATAAGTAATCAGTTAGTGTATGTGATAAGAACTTAAAGAACAATCTAAGGAAATAACCATTAAACCTAGAGGTCTAACTCTACTATAGGAAACCCACATGCCTAGAGGTATTCTAATCTTGCCTAAATCTTAGAGTTGGATTGAATAACCTCCTCTAGGGTGGAATATTTGTTAACAAAAATAATGTTAGACCTTAGCTAACTATTCACTAGCCCATAAGGGGCCAAGTTCTTTAGCTTGTACTAATAAAGTTCCCACATAGTCATAAGTTAAACCATCGCATTCCCATCTCTTGGTCCCCACAAGCAATCACTCAATTTGTGTATTCCCTAGCTACTAATCCTATGGTTCTTTTGTCACCACCCATATCAGGGTTGAATGATTTATATTCAGATCAAGGGATTGTAACCCTCAACCATAATGTTATTATGCACCATTCATGTAGTCCCTCTTCCTCTACAAATGAGGATTATGTGCCAAACAAAATGAACCCTTCAAGATTTCATAATTTTATCTTATAAGCTTAGATTTAAATTGGTTTGTATCCCTATCTAACCTTTTTGAGGGAAATGATATGAATTTAGATGTTTCCCAATGATAGTTTACTCTTAGAATATTTGAGGACTCATTGATCTAACTCGTAAGTATATGGTCATGAATAGTTATCATCATATTGCTTACATGAGATTTTTATGCATGTAATAAGTCAAAATTTCTATTTTTTTGCTTCAATATATATCTTGCACTATCTAGATTTGGGCCCTTTGTTAGGCCACCTATCACGAGTCTAGTTATGGGGATTTATCAACCTATTGGTTATTGACATGTCTCAAAATATCATTTCCTAGGGTTTCTACCCCACCCACGAGGTGGTATAGACTATTTTTGACTGTGATAATCACATCATTGGCCTTGTAAATTTGTATGACTATAATGATGTTGTGAAACACACCTTAATCTTGTGATCATTGGTTGATTACCTCCCAAATGTGCATTTTAGTATTTTTGGTGACTTTAACATGATTGAATCTATGAAAGACAAAGAAGGCCACCTTCCCATGAGATGGTGTGAGGGAGAACAAGAAGCTTAGTTTTACATGTGAAATAAATGTGGGGTCTTTGACCCAAATAATTACAAAATGGGAGAATGAAATTATTTATGATTCACATGGTCAAACTTATGTCAAGGAGAAGATCGAGTCATCAAATGTCTTGATCATGCTATGCTTGCTAAGAAAGATCTTTTATTCTTTACTCTCGTTCATGGTTGGAGTGTTTCTATGATTATATAATCTTTATTATATAACCATCATCCCATTTATTTATTCATATAATGGAACTCTCCTCAAGTTAAACCCAAGGGTTCCCATTTTTACCTCAACACTACTCATCTCAAGCATGAATAGACTATTGGGCATATCATCAGGATTTGGAACATGGATCCCAGAACCATAGGGGCCACTAGCTAGATTGAGTGGTGTTATAATACTATAGACCATACCACTTCCTCTATATCTATGGTAAACAAGTGGCTCTTTTTAGGTAGTACATTCATAATGTTACAAACTATGAATACTTTAGGGTTTTATAGGAATTATAAGTTGTGCCTTTAAACCCAAATTTTTAGACTTAGATTTCCATGTGGAGACATAAAATATAGGTTGTAGAGGCTTATAAGTTTAGAGGAAATTTTTTCTTAGCAAGGATGCATTGGTTGAAGGTAGGAGATAAAGTGACCAAGGAATGTTTTACTCTCTTTTGGTCAAGACAAGTTTTTAACAAAATTAAAGCCATTATAATTGATTCAAATAGGCTTCCCCAAATACTAAATATCCTCTAAGCCTTTATGCATCACTACCATGGTGTCTTTATGGTGTAACCATCAACTCATGATCATGAGGTTACCCTATCTCAATGTATTATTTCGTTACCTTATAATCTCTCAGAAGTTCATAGATTTTCTTATGATAGACCTCTCAGTATCAATGACCTTAAGGAAGTTGTTATGTATATGTCCTATGATAAATCCCTAGTTATTTATGGTTTTCCTTGTGAATTTTATCAAACCCTGTGGGATACGATTGGATTTGATCTCCATAGAGTATATTATAAAGCTATCCTGACCAACTATTTAGGTCATCTCATCAATCATGGAAACATCAAATTCATTCCCAAGGTAGGGGACCCTAAGGTAATTAACAATTGGAGACCCATCACTTTTATTAATGTTTCCTAAAAATCATAGCCAAAACATTCTCTTAGAATCAAACACTTGCTTCCCTTATGTGAAGTGATCAAACTAGTTTCATGTAAAATAAATATATTATAGATAATGTTATTATTGTCTAGGATGGTATGGAATTGGATAGAATATATAACTAGAAGGTATTGTTCATCAAGAATGATTTTGAGAAAGCCTATGATCAAATTGAGTGGCCTTTTATCATAACTATGTTACATGCTCTAGGGTTTAGCCCCAAGTTTATTCACACCATCAATATGTTGTTTAAGGATGTTGGGGCTTGTATCACCATCAATGGATATAAATATAAACACTTTGAGCCCCAAAAAACCATTATATAGGGTTGTCCCCTAACTCCCATTCTTTATAGTTTGGCTGATGAAGGTTTTAGTTATCTATTGGGTAGTTATGCTTCCAAGGATCTGGTCAAGGGGATTTATCTTCCTAATTTAGATCATTATTTAATTAATGCACACTTTGTTGATGATGCCTTCCCCACTCTATAGGAGGATGAATACTATGTTAAACATGTCATGCAATTTTTAGATATATTTTGCCTTACAATTGCGTCATCCATCTAATAGCATAAGACCCAATGTTATCACCAATCTATCACCCAAATTTCTTTGGTTGGAGGGATATATTGAAATGGATCCTTCCTATGGTCTGATTTAAATTATTAGGAATTCCATTTACTTTTAGAGTCTTTCCTACATAATTTTGGTCTTATGTGGTTTAAAGAGTTGAGAAAAATTCTCATTTTGGATCACTAAGCCTTTGACTTTGGTTAGAAAATTCCAAATTTTTTCTACGTTGCTCACTGTTACTCATGTTTAATATCTATCTTATTTGGATACTTCTATTCATTATTATGCAAAGCTTAAAAATTCCTAAAGGACTTTCTTTGGGCCAATTATGAGGGGCACTAGGGTTTTCATCGAGTCTCCTAGGTTATCTATCATTGACTTAAAGAAGATAGTAGGTTGGGGAATATATATATCAAGCTCCAAGGGCTCACTCTTGGGGTTAAATGGATCATTATAAGTGTATAAGAAGATGAAGCCAAGAAAATTATACTGAGGCACTACATTTCTCAAGGCTTCCCACTCAACAAAAAAACTTGACAAGGCATTGGCTTGCACATCATGTTTATCTCATCGGTGATAGTCAAATTAGGGGGACTGTTTGTCATGCAAAGTATTTGGAAGGCCTATAAAACTCTCAAACCCCACCTCATTTGGGTGGGGGATGGGTTTGAAAGTGGTCTTTCTCTAAACTCCCTATCGTTATGGTGGTCTCCCAAGCTAAACTTCCACAACATCCCATTTACCATGGTCCCCTAGATCAAAAGCTTGATCCTATTTAAGAAAGGTATTCTCATGGTTGGTGATTTATTTTTTAAGAACTTTAGGGACTAGATTCCTTGGTATAGGCTAAATTAGAATTTATATCTTAATAATAAAGATGTAGAATCCATTTATAAATTATATATTTCCATGCATGATGAATACTTTCATAAGATTGGAGTTTCCTCTCTCACACTGTGGTAGAAGAAATGGTCCTAGCCTATAACCATGCCATTTCATCAATATTGTATTTGGTTGGGTTAAAATTTATTGTCTCCTCAACATATTAACACTGATGATGCCCTTATCAACTGGGGATCTCTCCAATCCCTCCAATGGGTTTGGGCCCAAAGATTTGATAATATTTGGGTGGATTATATTGAGCCCAAAAAATCCCATTTCCTTTTGTGTAATTTATACCAGGGTTTGACAATGGGAAATAGGCTCAAGCACATGGGGTTTTAAATCCCACTTGCTCAACCTGTCATCACCCAAAAACTATCAAGCATCTCTTTTGATTTTGATTTCATGGCTAGTTTTATTGGAGATGGATCCATGCCCTTTTCAAACCCTTCAGGCTTGAAATGTTCACTTGGAAAATGGATCTGCTAAGGGACTCCACCCTATTACCTAAAAGATATAATAGATTTTTGTAGAATTTTTGTGATAATATTTTGTTTTAGATTTGGAAATTTAGAAATAAAACATGTTTTAATAATGAAATAATGGAAAAGCATTTTTCTACAACTAATAAATTTATAATTACTAATGTAATTCTATAGATTCAGAGTCAAACAGATAAGGTCTGGCTCAAGGTTCATCATTTGTAGCTCCTCTTAGACCATTGGGGGAATGTTCCTTATGCAATTAGCTATGAGCTAGTTGATCCCCTACCTCACCACTCCCCTCTTGGGGGTTGTGGGCATGAAGGGAGGTTCCACCACTTTCACAAATGTAGGTCTCAAATTTTAAGGAGCTCCTCTCCTCACTCTCACTGGACATCTCCTCCCAGAGGATATGATAAAAGGAAAAGAGATAATGATGGTGGGGAGGAGTGGAGCCGCCCTTCATAAGACAAGTTCACATAGTTGGCATTATCCATCTCTCCTCCCCATTAGGATTCTAAGGTGCAACATGATTCTAAAACTAACTAGCAGGCTGATGGTTGGGACCCCTCCTATTTGATGAAGATTCCACAATCCAAGATGGATGGGGAGAAAAACCTCGTGACCCTATACATCTACCTCCTCTATCAACCACCATGTTCATAGCTGTTTCTTAGTTATTTCCTTGTTTTTTGTGTGGTTTCATTATCATTTTTTTATCAGTTTTCACTTAAGTTAATTTAACTATAGTTATTGGTTAGGTCATGTCATTTATTAGACTTTCATTTCTATCGAGGCTCCCTTATCTTAGTTTGGATTATAAGGTGTGACATTTCCACCCATTTTTTTTTAATTATCAATGTACTATAAGTTTTTCAAAAAAAATAATAGAAGTGTGCTTTTCAATCCAAAAAAGGTAAATATAATTTTCCTATTCATAACCAGTCCCTTCATCATCTTTATCTTATATGTTATCCTTAGATAAGATAAATTTAATGAACTATGATTGGTACATTGGTAAAAATAATAATGAAAACTTCTTTCAATTATATAATTTTGATAAAGAAATGTTAAAATTACACACACACACACACAGATATACTAGATTGTAGAATTTTTATCCTACTTAGTTTTTAGGATTGCAAGTATATTTCATATAAATTATAATTTTCATTTTAGTTTATAATTTTTTTATATATTAATATTATTACTAAATTTTCCTTTAAATATTTTTATATCAACTTAATGAATAAGATGAAAATTTGGAAGAAAGTTACAGTTTTTTTTCTTGACAAACATCACCATTTTTTATTAATGAAGATGCTAAACACAATTAAATCTAAATTTCACTGATAATATCATCACACAAACCATTTATTAATTATGATGAATTTATAATGGATTATTACTCAATATTAGGTCAATCATGGAATGATTTTCTTAAAGAACACAACCAAGGATGAATATCACTACCTCCTGAAATTTTCTTAAAGAATACAATTTACTCTTGTTATTTACATTTATTTTATAAAAAATTGCTATAATTTATATTTTGTAGTTTTTTGTTAATAGATATATTAACATCCCGTGACAACTAAGACAAAATGGGGGGAAAAATCATACTAAAGGGGCCTTCAACATGGACATTGTGTGTCAAACACCTCAAGTGTGAATATCAATTTAAATGCAAATAATTTGTGATTCATGTAGTTTCATTACAGATGGCCAAACTTTAACAATATTGATATAAAATAAAAATCAATAGAACTCTTTAAAGTTAATAACCCACAAATAACCATCTAATATTTGATGTCTTTTCTCCTTTTGGCCTCCCTCTTCACTTATCATTTTAAAATTCAATGTTGATGGTGTTTCTCAAGTGAATCTAGGGGCTTTTAGTGTTGGATGCATCCTCTAGGATTACACTAGATATTTAATTATGGTAACATCTTTTCATCTTTCTAAGGTTACCAATAATGAAGTCTAAGCTCGTGCATTATATTTTTGAATTCAATTGTCACCTGACTATGACATTGATAACCTCACCATTAAAACTAATTCAAATGTGATGATCTCTATTCTAAGTCATAAGAAAGCTATCAAATGGAAGCTTGAAAATATCCCTTACAAAAGTTGGCCTTTTCTTGATAGATTCATACACTAAGAGGCTTTCCATTATTTTAGAGAGGCCAATAAACTTATAGATTATTTGGAAAAAAAGTGGGTGAATCAATCCTCAGTCATGAAGGTGGATAATATTGTATCTCATTGTGTGGATCTATAGAAGCTTTTGGATAAGATTCTTCCTTTTTAACTATCTATTGGGATTTTTTGTATGCTCTAACTTTGATTTAAGGTATGGATATTGTAATCATTTGTTACTTTTTCATCTTTTGGATTTAATCGAGAAAGGGACCCCACAACCCTTATTTATTCATTAAAAAAATGACCCATAAATAATCTTTATATTTGGATTTGAAATGTAAAAAACACATATTGAAAGGTTTTGGGCTTTAATTTTTAGGTGTGCTTTAATAGGTAGCATTCACATGAAATCATGAAATTGCATAAAATGTTGGAATCTCAACCCATATTTCATAAATAAACATATAGTGGATTATAATGATGAGTAAGCATAAATCTAACTTAGTGGGCTCCTTTAGATAAGTAGCCACAAATAAGAGGTATCCACATTATCAAATTCACCCAGGGCACGATCTCAGTCCTAACCACTTGACTTTTCATTTTTAGTATCTACGGGAATTTATACATTGGTGGATGGATATAAACAAACATCATCCTCATCAGTCAGACTACATCCCTCTTGGTTGGGGATTATTTTTAATACCATTGAATATGAAAAAAATATGAGCCTGACCATCGATTAATCTAGAATGGCATAACCATTGAAATCCTAAGAAAAAACAATGTCCATACAGAGAAAAAAGATACGAGGTGTTAGGAATTTAAAATTCAATTGACACATGTATTTTAAGTATTGTAATGTATTTCTAATTTGTATTTTATAGTTTTAAAGATGTGAAAAAATAGTTTTTTTGTACTACTTGTTTAAAAATTTACACATTTATTTGATGTTGGTATGATAGATAATTTTTCATCCATCCATGTATGCTTTATATACAATAAATTATATATGGAAATTCATAAATCATGAAGCATGTCATTATATAAGGATACAATATATATTGGAAATATTGATCAACAAGCTTTAATATTTATTGCAGTATTAAGAGAGTAATCACTGTCAGATTTATATATCTCCTCTGTATGCAAGAATAAAAGAAAATAAAAACCTCTTAATCCACTAAAATTTAAATAAATAAAAAACTTTGATATCTTATTTATTTTTATAATATAATAAAAACCAAAACATATTCCTACTACTAAGAGAATAAAAATAAAAACATATACCCAAAAAAACTCACTTCCCAATAGATAACTAAACAAAAACATAACAACTAACTAAACAAAAATGAGTAAACAAGCTATCAACTTGATACACAAGGCCCACCAATGCTATATAGATATAGAACAAAAAAAAGATAACCAAATCTATTATTATCCTTTTTGAAACCAACAATAAGAGCATGACCTTCAAAAAAAAACTAACCCAGTAGAACTCTTAGGAGTAATGCACATCTAATGTAAAATCTTTCACATAAAGACATGCAATATTTTAATTTCATCCAAGGAACTAAAAATTACATTAAAACATAAAAAAAATTATTAAATTATTCACATTTATCCATTATAAATCATGCACCATAATTCCTTAGTACATCATCTTAAATCTTTCAATAAGTTCTGCAAGTGTATTTAGACTAACAATAATTATCTCTACATGCAACAAAAAATGTGCACAACATACAAATAATGCATGCTCATAGGTTAAAAAAACTTATATATAATAGGGGTACACTAAAAATTGGTGCCAAAAAAACTTAGACAAATTCCCTAACATATTTTTGGTTTATGCAAGATTACACTTGGACCTAGATAGTCTTGCACCATACACCCCGAGTAATAAAAATGTGAGAACATGGTGATCACACACTATAGCTAGGAGATATAACCCTTTTTTTCCCTTTGTCAAAGGTATTATCATGGTATTTCACCTAGTGATATGAATCTCACCTTCTAATTCACTTGGTTGATGGATCAAGTTGAAAATCAAACTCCTCTAAAAGCCTCATAATTCACTATTGTGTCAAATCCCACTTCACTTGGGTCAACTTCCTCTATTTTTCACTGTGAAAATGACTCTTCCACTTCTTTCCTACAAATTTACCCAGTGAAATAATGCCATTCTTTTTTTTTATTTTTCACCCTTATTACCCTACTCTATGTAGTATTACTAGTTATCTTCACATCATTACTTTCTTTCCTCAACATGTCTCTTTTATGGGTCTTCACAAACTCTACTACATATAAACCAAATAAATTTGATGCACATCCTCTTTGTTCTTCACCTTCATTGGATTTAGAATATGGAATTTTTCATCCTTACTCAATTGCATTATATTTTCTCTCCCATCATATAATATCTCATGGTCATACTTCCATGATCTACCCAATAAAATATGACATGAAACCATCTCTAACACATCGCATAAAACCTTATCCATGTAGATATCGATCTTAATTTTCAATTTTCATTATTATAAAACAATGTTATCTCAACCTTATACTAATCATTCCACTTTGTATCACCTTGGATGCATCTTTCATACCAATCTTAGCTTCTTCACCTTCTCTATAGACACCAAATTATCTGTGCTTCCATTATCTACCACAACTATATGACATTTACCTCTTATTCTATAACTAGTCTAGAAAGTATGTCTTCATTTTCCCACATCTTCACACTTTTTTGTGATATTAAACACTCTCATCATTGATATTATACTTTCTCCTCCTTACTCAGGCTCATGTTTCATAGTCCATGCTTTTATTTGTAAGACTTTCACACCACCAGTTCCTCTTTTTCCATCATCAACATGTGTATGAGGGAACTTATATACATGGTGTCTCACCTCCCCACATCTAAAACATTCTCCATTAAACCTTCCACCTTTTACTTTACCATGTCTTGCATAACATGATCCTCCCCTTGCTTATGACACTTGCATTGTGATTACATAGTCATGGCTCTTTGCATTGGTTATTATTTATTACCATAAACATTCAATTTACATCTCATGGTACCTTGTTTGTATGCCAAATTATTTTATTCTCTTAGTGCATATTGATACACTTATTCCATTATTTTTAATCTCACTATGTTGATCTCATCTTAGATGATCCATCGCAATCCATTAATGTATTGTGCTACCTTCTCTTGGTCCATCTCACTATGATTAGCTTGGATAGTGAACTTGTATAAATCCTCTATAGACTCTTTTACACACCTCATTTTATCCCATATTATGAAACCTCTCCAATATATCTATTTGATAATCTCTAGGTAGAAACTTGGCTTTCAATTTCATAATCATTCTCTCCTAACAGGTGATTTTGTCCTTATCCTTGTGATTCCTCTCAAGTTATACTTCCTTCCATCATAGAGTTGCATATTTAAACTTTATTTACACAACCTTTGTAATTTTCACATCTGATATTTCATAAAATATGAAGTATTCATTCATCTCTATAAGCCATTGTATAAATTCCTCTAAGTTCATTATTCCCCAAAAACATGAAACCCTTGTTTACATTCCTCTTCCAATCTTGGAAATAGATTTGATAATAATATATTATCCCTCATCCAAATCAATCTTGTGATGAATATTATTCTTCATCCTCACCCTCTTAAAATTCAACGTCTCCATCACTCACATTATCCCTTGGGATGAATCCTCTTCTTCTATTTTCCTCTATTGTATCCAACCTTGTTTTCATAACTTATGACATTTTTATGATCTCATTCGATCTTCCATTCATATTAATAACTATTTCATACACTCTCCCTACTCTTCTCGATGACGGCTTGACTTTTCACAACATTAACATATAATATTGTACCACTCACAATCTTTCATAGACCTTTATTTCACACTCCTTTTGCTCTTTACCCACCTTTGCATAAAATGGACAAAACAAACATTGATCTCTCAACCCCAGAGTTACTTCTCTTATTTGATACCAAATGATTTAACCACATTTAGGGGTCCTAATTTGGAGATGACTTAAATCATGCAACCCATAAACAATTAATGTAGGAGGATAACAATAATAAAAACTTGTTCTTTATTAATCAGAAAATGAGAAATTTCACATAACCAAACACCAATCCAACACTTTAGAATGGTTCCAAATGACTCAACTCCAATATCCCTCCTCAAATATGTGCAAATTTTTTTTTTTAGTACTCTTGAGTCCTTACAACCCCACTTTTAGGATCTTTTTCTTGATTTGGTATTAAATCCCCTTTAAAATGTAGGGGAATTTTTTTATATAGATACACAATCCCCCAAATTTACATTATTTGGTCAAATGACTAACTAATGTCATTTAATACATCTTAATGTGACATAAATATTAAATGTCTAATACAATTCCAAGACACCATAACATGTTACAACTTAAATGTCATATTTGATGAGTGTAAGATTTCAAAGATATGTGAAGTAATCATTTGGGTGACCACATAGATTAGTTCTTTTATGTGGAAACAAGTGGATTGGATAACTTGTGGTAATTTTTAAAAAAAATCTTGATGGATATGAACATCATGGCACAAAGGTTTTTAGCATATATTGTGAAGAACAATTTATATAAAAATAATTTGTCATTCATGTAGTTCATTAAAAATGGCCAAAATTTAACAATATTGATATAAAATAAAAATTAATAAAACTCTTTAAAGTTAATGACCCAAAAACAACCTTCTGATCTTTGATGCCTTTTCTCCTTTTGGCTTCCCTCTTAACCTAACATTCAGGGAAAATTTTAGTGGTGAATATTCATTAATTGATGAATATTCAATTTTAGGAAATTGGAATTTTGTGATTTTTTAGGGTGTAGCATATGACCCTACCATCTAAAATTCTAGGATGGTATTTTTTTAGGGGTCAATTCACCAACCATTTTCAATATTTATGTGGTTATCCATGCAATTCACCATACATACATACATACATACATATATATATATTTATATATATATATATATATAGACACACACACACACACTACATATGTTGGTAGAGTTCACAAAATTACCACTGAAGTATCTTTCTTTATCAAATTTCAAATATTTTGAGTCTTGATCCTTAAGGCCACACTCTGCCGCTCAATTGGTTTAAGCAACATGACCTCCACTAGCATTATGCCCCATGATGCAAACTGATTAACAAGCAGCATTGTGTTGCATAGTAGAACTATGTCACCTGATGGTATTATTTCATGTGGTGGTAAAGTGTCTTGTGGGGAAATGATGTCTCACAACATCAAATTATTGTACATCAACATGATGTTTCACAACTACAATGTGTCATATGATGGCATAGTGCCATGTGATTATATAGTGCCATGTAATGGCATAGTTTCATGTGATGGCACAGTGTCACATGACAACATTATATCACATAGTGGTGCCATGACACATGGTGGCAACCTGGCACCCATCGACACTATGCCAAGTGATGGTAACCAATCACCTAGTGGCACTTTGTTAAGTGATGGTAACTAGGTACCTGGTCGCACACTATCAAGTGAAGGTAACCTATCACCTAGTGTCAATGTGTTGCATAAAACTAACCTATCACTTAGTGTCAATGTTTTATGTGAAACAAACCTATCATTTTATAGCATTTACCCACTTGAAAACAAAGTTATGGCCTTAGGTGGTTACAGCAAGGGTAAAACACCACAACAAATACAAAAAAAAAGTGACATCATGTTTTATTTCAAAAATATAGTAAAGAGGGCCCAAACAATAGGCACTTTGAATACAGGTAATTCTTAAACTTTTTTTTTAAAATATTAGTTAGTTTTTTTCACTTTAAAATAATTATAAAACCATTTCAATGAAAAAATTGATAGGGATATTGACACTATTTCCATAGAAAGAATTAATCCCAATAACTTCTCACCTCTTGAAGCTTTTAATAATGAAATACCACCCCTAGAAGACATAGATCTAGGTATGTCAGTAGAACACACTCCTCTAGGCACTTCCCAAGAGAAAGGTAGTTCTTTTTAGACATCAAATTTTGTTGAAAATTCCACTCAAAAAAGTTGACATAGGAAGAGAAGTACATGGACAATAAGAAGGTCTTTTCAAGTTGATCAGGCTAAAAAATTTCCATTTATAGAACCTATAGAATTAGAAAATAGTAATGAGCCTCCAATAGAATGTAGATGCATAATTTGCAATTAGAAACTCAAAAAAAAGCATAGAATGCAAGTTAAATTGGACACAATCGAGAAACACTGTGGGAAATTATATATATTCGTGAAGCACCCAGATGGACAAATAACAAGAACACATAGATGGAAAAATACAGAAGAATGTATGCATGTAATATATGCATGTGAATAAGAAAATAATTAGAAATGATAAAAACATCTTGCTGAGAAAGGGGGAACCATCAAAGCACAATTTTGAAAAGTTATATAGTACAATCTCAAGGAAAAATATGTACACTTATCTACTATTTTCCACATTTAAAAAAAGGGAAGACCCATTTCTAATTTTATATATTACAAAATTTTGTTTCAAAATAATGGTTTTTTTCATATTCCACAGTCACATTGGTCAGATAACAGTGTTTGGGAAATGGAAAAATGTCTAGCCATTCTTGAGAAGGAAGATTTGAAAGAAAGTGTTAAAAGATCACTATTTATCTCTTTATCTATCGATGAGTTCACTATAGTTGACAACATAACATGGGTTTACATGCATGTTTACACCTTTGAAAACTATACAAGGCAATCTCATCTTCTAGATGTCCATAAAATGGTAGAAAAATACAATTCAAGAAACCTACATAAATTGGTTGTATCCAATTTAAGAGAGAGAGATGGGATGGATGATTATGCCATAGCTATGAAGATGTTATGTGTTGGTACTAATGGTGCATAAATGATATAGGGGCATAGAAATAGTCTTTATGTTCACCTTCATATAATAGTTTCTCCATTTATGATTCCAATTCATTGCATAGCTCATAAGATGAATCTGGTGTACAAAATTGTTAACACTTTTAGTAATGTTGTGAAAATGGAAGAGTTGATTCATTATTTACATGCGTCCATGTCTAACAAACCAAAAATATTTATGGAGTTTTAAAAATTTCCAATTGGGGTGATAGATGGTAAAAAACTACTAAAAAATGTTGAAACCAGATAGATTTTCATGTATGAACCTACATGCAAAAATTTTAAGAAATATCCATCTTTTACAGGGTTTATGTATAAATATCATAGGGAAGTTCACAAAGCAAAAGATTTGTTGTGTCATTTAATAGATTTAGAAACATTACTCACATTATGTGGTATTTTTTCAATGTTGAAGGAAATCAACTATTTAATGAAACATGCCAAAGATAGATCTATCTATATTGTTGACTTCATAAGTTTGAGAAAATGTGTATGTCAATGTTTAGATATATTATAAACATCAAATGAAAGATTTCAAAACCCTATTTTTATAACTTGGAAAATTTTGACAGATATTCAAAATCTAGAGAGTTATTATAAATTCAATATCCATGATCATCTTTATGTCGCAGTAAATGGCATTGAGATCCTAATGTACACAAGCTCTAGAAGACTTGATGTTGTGGGAGCTGATCCTAAAGATGTACCTATGACACATTTACTATATGATACTATTTTGTCTAAAATACAAATTAAATTGAGCAAAATCTTAAAAAAATTAGCTATGGAGATTATATAATGTTTTAAAAGGGATGAGTTGTTGGAGGGCAAGGGAGTGGTGAATCCTATTTTTTGGAATAGTGTTAACAGTCAAGAATAGATCAACACATTATTTCAAAAATACATGGGTATAATTGTAATGCATTTCTATAGATCTATAGATGTGAATGGAGTTTAGATTATTGGTATTTTAAATAAACAATTATTGACATCTCAGTCAACACAGTTTGGGATTACAATGATGGATCAATTTCAGTGTTTAATTAACCCAATAGAAAATGGTGCCATTACTTGTCTATGGAAAAAATTTATCCAAGTAGCGTATTAAAATAAAGTATTAGTGAATATTTTAAATTATATGAACTTGTTCAAATAATGATTTTGGGATCTATGGAAGATGAGCGAGTGTTTAGTGCATTATACTTCATGAAGTCAAAACTTAGAAATAAATTGGATAAAAATCTAGAGACTTGCTTGAGACTATATGTTTCACATTATTCTATGGACAATTTCCCATATGATATAGCAGTGGCAACATGGAGTTCTTTAGTGGAAATAAGAGGTGTGACTAATAATGGTACCAATATAGAGGATGGGAATATTGACATTGAATATGGCTATGGCATGGTAGATGCAAATCACACTTACGATGAGCAAGTTTCTCAAGGATTATTTTAGCTACCTAAATTTTAATTTGATAAGTATAACAATTACTCTTTTATGAAAAATTTTCTTATTCTTTCATCTTCAAATACATTAAATTCTATAATCTATTTTGTGGATCATGGATGTTACAATCATGAATCTTATTCATTACATTAGAATTAATATTTTTTTGTTCCTATTAAAATTTTATGATTTCAAATAGTACTTTCTTTCCAATGCATTTCATTCATTAAGTAGCAATCATAATTCTGATTAAAATTCTATAGAACATTTCCTTATTGCTTTAATAAAAAATGTGAAACATACAAGTCCCATGTTTAGAAAGGCACAGTGTACCCCATGACACCATACAAGATTTATTGTTTTTCATTTTCTTAATTGTCTAAAATAGTAATTTTGAGAGCATATATATAGCTATAAACATGCATAACAATGTAACAATAATTATTTTATTCCAAATTTACATTAGTACCATTACATAAATATCTAGGAAATATTTTTCCTATAGTCAAAAATTGGGTTCACATATTTCTAAATTCCACCACAATCAATGCATTCAATGTTATAGGTATTAGTCTACTAGAATAGTGTAACATTGCATTCAAATATACAATTAGGAGAAGTAGAGAACAATATACAACTTCTAGAACATCATAGCCAAGCATTCAAATGACAAATGCTACAACTACTAGAGATGTATAACAATGTGTTCAAATCTACAAATACTAGAATAATAAAACACTATAACCATGCATTCAATATTAAAAATCCTAGAACAATATAATTTGATAGAATATTTACTTTACAATAGCCTATTTTTCCTATAACTAGTACAATATTCAAATACTACTAGTACTAGAAATATTTTCCTACATTTGGTTTCAAATATACAACTTTTATAACATTATAGCCATGCATTCAAATGCTAAAATTACTAGAACAGTATAAGAATGTGTTCAAAACAATATAACACTATAATCATGCATTGAAATAACAAATATAAAACTATAATAGTATATCATATGCATTAAACAGAATATCAGTATAACAAATGCATCCAACACTATAACAATTTAATAAATGCATTCAATACTATAACAGTATAATAGTGACTTTTATTTTTCATCATACAAGATATAAATTAAAGAAAAAACATTTAATATATATTAAAAATTAAAATTATACAGCTAAGATTATTTCAAATAAATATAAAATATATTTTAATAAAACTAGTTTTTTTCAAACCAACATTGTATAGATTGTTTTAAACAATATAAACTCTGAAATTGTCACCTTAAAAAATATTATGTCAAACAAATCAACATTTTTCTACTTGATAATCTCCACCACCTTGGTTTTTATCATCACCACACATTAAAACTAAGTTGTCTTGACTTTCATGTGCATTCTCTAGTACCACTCCTTCCTTCTAAAGATCCTTTGTAGCAACATTCATTTGAGCAAGAATCACCCTCTCCAGATTTGTTGCATCTCCTAGTGAAAGAATTGTAGGATCCACATCTATTTTTTTTATTTAATAAAACACTTGGATCCATACCATGCTTAATGATATTCTTCAAAGTGTTGTTCTATTTATTTAACAGAACCATCTTTTCCTTCAACTAAATCACATTGGAGATACTTTTGCGGGCATTTTTTAAATGCACATTGAGAATATTTGCTTCTTGATTTAAATTTTCATATTTTTCCTCCCATCAACAGTTAATGTGGGTCATGCACATACCAAATTATTGTAATAATAAAAATACATGTTATAGATACATAAAACTTACCACAGCCTTATCCTTCTTCGCTTACGTAATGGTAACCAAGTTGATATCTTTAATCCATTTATTGAAATATGTTTGGGATTATCCATTTAAATTTTCCAAACTATTTGTCATAATCTCTAAAATTATATCATTGTAAACAATGTCAACATAGATCAATCGAAATTGAGCTTGCTAGAACAAAGCATCAATCTTTGATGGTTCATTTTGAATAAGAAAGAATAAATTCATTCTTTGGTCATGGTTGTGATAATGGGCATTTATTTCTTTGATAAGGGCGTTTGCCCTTATCTCCCATTATTTCAGATCATTAAATCCTTCAATCACACCATTTTTTAGATTAGCAAGCACATTTTATGAAACTAGATTATTGAAATAAAAATTAGTAAAGGCATCATCAAAAACATTTAAATTACTAGTGTGGGGTGGAAAGGAGGTAGCTAGACAAGAGGCAGCCATAGGAGGCACTTGTGAAGGAACATTAGAAACTTGAATAAATTCATGTGGATTGAATCCACCAATAGCTGGGGGCCTACTTTCAAAGCCAAGAAACTCTTCATCAAGATCAATCTACACCAAACAGGTAAGACCCTATCCACCTAAAATACCACCAATAAAGAAAGTTAGGAAATCAAAAATTTGTAGAGTTCGTCTGTTTCACACAAGGAGGGTGATGTTCTTTACTCTTCTATGAATCTATTTTGGTGGTGGGGGTGGTGACATACTTCTCAGTCTCCTAACAGATGTTGGGTGCACTAAAAAAAAATTCAAAAATGGTAAATTTGAAAACATAAAACTAATGCAAGTTCAAATTAAAACTTGTAATGTTATTACCTAGTGGTGTGACTACCTAATCCACTCTGGCAATCCTTGCTAGAGTTATCTCTTCCCCTATGGTCCTTGGGGGAGTTGGTGCTTTCCCTCTCATTATGCTTGTGGGTGGTAGAGAGACATTAGTCTTTTGACCTGTAAAACACGTAAATGATCCAGTTATTTAACTAGGAAACTCTTAACAAACTTTAAATAAAAAATAAAGTTGTAATGGTAAACATTGATCATGTTGAGTGGAAGAATCCTCAATAATAACATTTTGAGAGTCAACTACAAAAAAAAACCAATATGAATATTTTTTTCCATTGAAATACAAGAAAAGTAGATTACAAGAATTTTGGGGGAACCTAGAAGTAGAGATGAAATAGAATTAGTTCTTGGGTGTTTCACAATTCAAAATTAACTAAATGAAGACTCTGTGGACTGAGTATCACTAGAGCCCTCTAGAGCATGCTAACTCTATTTGCTACATGTTTTCTTGTGTCATAAAGATGTGCCCTTGCCTATAACAAACAATAGAATAAAAAACATAAAAATTTTGAAAATATAAAAAACAAAAAACTGAGACTCAATGAAAGCAAACTTACCTCATGTTCTTTAATTGATAAAGCATTAGCCTTCATTTTTTGATGAAGGGAAGTGGGAATTGGAGTATTATGGATTTCATACAAGGCCTCAATGTATAAGGCTAGAATGTAGTTGGAAGATGAAATGGTGTAAGTGTCCTTCGAGAATGCCAAATTTAACTCAGCCCTAATCTCTTTGGATATTATTATGCACCAGTCACACCTAACACCCAAGAGAGAGCGAAGAATATAATAAACCACCAAAAAGGGAATGTATGATGGTCTTCCCTATAAAATAATTCTCACTTGAAAGAAATGGAAAATAGATTTGAGAAATGGATTGTTGATTTTTTCCATAGGGATCCCCCTTCGATTTTGAGAATCTATAATGAAAACCAAAAAACAAAACATGTAATTGAATTAGGATACCAAACTATATATAAGAAATTATTTGATTATATTTAGGAAATGAATTAATAAATTTAACACTCACCTGATGGGTCAAAGGATAAATTATAGAATGGCTCCAAATAAATCATATCATCTTTAGAAAAGACAACCTTTGTGCTCACAGGACTTGCATTACAATGTGGAAGAGTTGTTAAATTATGGATATCTAATGTATATGTGCCAGAGGATATTGTTTTATTGTTAAAATAGACATAGAAATGACCATTGTTATGGTTAAAACAACTAAGCAAAGATTTTAGAAGGTTATTATTAATAGCTAAATCGTACTAAGGCATCTGCACAAGTCCCCTAAACCTAAATTGATTGATCTATTCAACAAAGGATTCTAGCTGCTCCAACATCTATAGGAAATCTGAACACACAAGATTTTTGAAAACACAATTGTGCACCCCCAATGATTGACTCCATGTTTCCATGGATGTGAAAGTCATTGTAACTATAAAAATCAAATGAAAGTAGGTAGGTTGACTTGTAAGTTAGAAGTAGTTAGGTAAAGTTGGAAAAACTTAAGTTGACTAGTCAAGATGAGAAAAAGTTTTAAGCAAAGTGTGAAAATGAATTCACTATAGAGGTATTTATAAGTAAGGAGGGTAATCAAAGTAGCTATTTGGAATGACCCGTGATCACTGTGTCACTATCACGTAGTAGTGAAGTGTCACACAACAACAACATGCCATGAAAAAATTGTATAAAGTGCAACACCATTTAGCCATGTGGTAGGATTGTGCCAAGTGACAACATAGTGTCGTATGCTAGCTCAATATCATTCAATATCATACTATCATGCATCAATAAAAAACTAAATGGTTGAACACTAGTGTGATATAGAGTGATAACGTGTGATAACATGACACCACATGATAAAATGCTATTGTGGGGACCAACACTACCAAGTGACACAAAGTTATCGCATGACACAATGTTGTCATGTGGAAGCATAATGTCATGTGATAGCATGGTGCCATGTGATAGTGATGTGTCACTCAACACATTATTGTTTTGTGACATAAAATTATCATGCAATATAATACTATTGTGAAACACAATGTTGTCATGTGACACAATGCTATCAAGTGACACAACGTTGTCATGTGACACAATGCTATTACATAACACAATGTTGTCATGCAACACAATGCTATCACATGACATAATGTTATCACATGATATAATACTATGGTGTGACAAAATACTATTGTGTGACACAATATTGTCATGTGCCCTAATATTGTCATGTGACAGAAATACAAGGCAATTTTCCACCTACTCTATGTAGTTTAATTCACCAATGGAGCAAATCTAATTCACCTACCCAAACGTAGGGGGTTTCCATCATAGCCTCTTAAAGTGAACCATGCTAACATTTTTAAAGTCAATGATGATGGTGTTTCTCGAGGGAATCTAAGGGATTTTAGTGTTGTATGCATCCTCTAGGATTTCACTAGTTATTTAATTAGGGAAACATCTTTTCATCTTTATGAGGGAACTAATATATTTTACCATTCAATTAGCACAAGACTACAGGATAGAGAACCTTGGCATTGAAACTAATTCAATGGTGATGATCCCTACTCTAAATCATAAGAAACCTATTAGTTGGAAGCTTTCTAATATCCCTTACAAATGTAGTCCTGTATTTTATATATTCATACACTGAGAGGCTTTCCATTGTTTTAGAGAGGCCAATAAAGTTACAAATTATTTGGAAAAGTTTTGGGTGAATCAATCCTTAGCTACGAAGTAGATAATACTTTATCTCCTTGGTCAGATCTAGAGAAAATTTTGGATAAGGTTCCTCCTTTTTAAATGTCTATTGGTATTTTTTGTCCACTCTAACTTTGATTTAGGTTATGCCTATTATAATCATTTGTTACTTTTTGGTCTTTTGGATTTTATAAATAAAGGGACCCCATAACCCTTGTTTATTCATTAAGAAATAATGACCCACAAATAGTCTTTATCTCTAGATTTAAAATTAAAAAACACATATTCAAAGGTTTTGGCCTTTTTTTGTGCATGCCTCAATAGGTAGCATTTACACAAAATCACAAAATTACATAAAACATCGACATCTCAACCCATATTTTAGAAATAAACATATAATGGATTAAAATGATGATTAAGCATAAAAATAAATTAGTGAGCTCATTCATCTAAGTATCCACAAGTAAGGGGCATCCACATTATTAAATTCACCTAAGGCATGATCCTAGCCTTAACCACCTAACTCTCCATTTAAGGTATCTAGATATATTTGTACATTGGTGGATGGATATAACTAACCATCATCCTCATCAATTAAATTTCACCCCTTTCAGTTGGGGCTTATTTTTTATACCATTTTAGATGCAAAAAAATATGAGCCCGACCATTGATTAATCTAGAATGGAATAACCATTAAAAATCCCAAGAAAAAAATAATGTCCAAATAGATTAAAAAAAAAGATATGAGGTTTTAAGAATTTAAAATTCAATTGACACTTATAATTTAAGTATTTTGAGAGTATTTGTAATATGTATTTTATAGTTGTAAAGATGTGAAAGAATTTTATTTTATTTTGTACTACTTGTTTTAACTTTTACCCATTTCTTTGATGTTGGTTGATAGATAATTTTTCATCCATGCATTTATGATTTATATGCAATAAATTATATATGGTAATTCATAAATCACAAGGCATGACATTATATAAGGCTATAATATATATTGGAAACATTGATCAACAAGCTTAATAGTCACTATGGTATTAAGAGTGTGATCATTGTCATATTTATATATCTCCCCTGTATGCAAGAATAAAAAAAATAAAAACCTCTTCATCCATTAAAATTTAAATAAATAAAAAACTTTGATATCTTATTATTTTTATAATATAATAAAAAAAAACATATACCCATTATAGAGAGAAGAAAAATAAAAACATATACAAAAAAACTCACTTCCCCATAGCCAACTAAACTAAAACATAACAACTAGCTGGACCAAAATGAATAAATAAGATATCAACTCGATACGTAGGGCCCACCAATGCTATAGATATAAAGAAAAAAAAGATACCCAAATCCATTATTATCATTTTTGAAACCAACAATAAAAGCATGACCTTCAAAAAAAACTAGCCTAGTAAAGATCTTAGGACTAATGCACATCTAATGTAGAATTTTTCAAATAAGGACACATGTAATTATTTTATTTTATCCAAGGCACTAAAAAATAAATTATAAAATAGAATTTTCAATAAATTATTCACATTTATCCATTATAAAATGTGCCCCATAATGTCCCAGTGCATCACCTTAAATCTTTCAATAAGTTCCATGAGTGTATTTAGATTAACAACAATTATTTATGCACTTAACAATAGATGTGTGGAACATACAAAAAATACATGCTAATAGGTTGCATGAAACTTATGTATAATAAGGGTGCACTCAAAATTGGAACCAAAAAACACTTAGATAGATTCCTTAAGTAGCATATTTTTGGTTGATGCAAGATTGCATGTGGACTTGGATAATCCTGCATCAAACATGTCAAGTAAGAAAACTATGAGAGCATGGTGCTCACACACTATAGTTAGGAGATAGAATAATATTTTTGTCCTTTTTTAAAGGTATTATCATTATATTTCACCATGTGATGTGACTCTCACCTTCTAGTTCATTTGCATGATGAATTGGGTTGAAAATTGAACTCCTCTAAAAGCCTCACAATTCACTATTGCACTAGCTTCCACTTCACTTGGGTCAACCTCCTCTATTTTCACTATGAAAATGACTCTTCCACTTCCTTCCCAAAAATTTACCCAATGAAAAAATTTTGTGCTTCTGGTTCACACTCTTATTTACCCTACTTTATGCAGTATTACTCGTTACCTTTGCATCATTACTTTCTTTCCTCACTGAGTCTCTTTTATATGCCTTCACAAACTCTACTACATACAACCAAATGACTAGTATATGCATCCTCTTTTTTATCCACCTTCAGTGGATTTAGGATATGGATTTGTCTATCCTTACTCACATTGTATTTTCTCTCCCATCATATAATATCTCATGGTCATACTTCTATAATCTACCCAACAAAACATGACATGCATCCATTTTTCACACATCACATAGAACCTTGTATGTGTAGCTACCGATATTAATTTTTAATTTGGATTATTCTAATGAAATTTTATCTTGACCTTATACTAACCAGGCCACTTTGTATGGCCTTGGATGTGGCTTTCATACCAATCCTAGCTTCCTTACCATCTCGATAGACACCAAATTATCTGTGCTTCCATTGTCTACCTCAATTATATGACATTTACCTCTTGTTCTGCACTTGGTCTATAAAATATGTATCTATTGTCCCACATCTTCATGCTTTCCTATGATATTCATCATTCTCCTTATTTATATTAAACTTTCTCCTCCTTATTCAGGCTCATGTTCCATAGTCTCTACTTTTCTTTATAAGACTTACACTTTACCACTTCCTATTTTTCCATCATCAAAATGTGCATGAGGTACCTCATATGCACGGTGTCTAACCTCTCCACATCTGAAACATGATCCATTGAACCTTCCACCTTTTACTTTAACACCTCTCACAAAATATGGTCCTCCCCTTACTTGTAACACTTACATCATGATTGCATCTTCATGGTTGTTTGGAATCGGTTGTTATTTATTACCGTCGGCCTTAATTTTACCTCTCATAGTAACTTATTTGTGTGACAACTTATTTTCTTATCTTAGTGAATATCGATACACTTAGTACACTATTTTTAATCTCACTATGTTTATGTCATCTTGGATGACCCATCACAATCCATTAATGTATTGTGTTACCTTCTCTTGGTCCATCTCACTATGATCATCCTGGATAGTGATTTTGTAAAAATACTCTATACACTCTTTTACACATCTCATTTTGTCACATATTATGAAACCTCTCAAATATATCTATTTGATAATCTCTAAGCAAAAAAATTTCTTTCAATTTCATAACCATTCTCTCCCAATAGGTGATTTTGTCCTTACCCTTGCAATTCCTCTCAAATTATACCTCCTTCCACCATAGAGTTGTGTGTTTGTTAATCTTTATATGTGCAACCTTTGTATTTTTCACATATGATAATTCATCAAATTTGAAGTATTCCTTCATCTCTATAACCCAATTAAAAAATTTCTCTATGTTTAATGTTCCCCAAAAACATGAAACCTTTGTTTGCATTCCTCTTCCAATCTTGGAAATAACTTTGATAAGCCTCTCTTCTCCCTCATCCAATCACTCTTGTGTTGAATATTCTTCTTCATCCTCACCCTCTTAAAATTAAACCTCTACATCAATCACATCATCCCTAAGGATGAATCCTCTTCTTTTATTTTCCTCTATTTTATCCAACCTTGTTTTCATAACTTGTAATATTTCTACGAACTTATCTAGTCTTCCATTCATATTCACAAATATTGCATGTTGTCTCCATACTCTTCTCAATGATAGATTGACTTTCCAAAACCTTAAAATCTACTATTGCACCACTCACAATATTTCACATGCCTTTCTTGCACACTCTTATTGTTTTTTACCCTCCTTTTCAAAAAATGGAGATCACAAACATCGATTCCTCAACCCAAGAGTTATTTTTCTACTCTGATACCAAATGATGCAACCAAATTTAGGAATCCTAATTAGAAGATGTTTTAGATCATGCAACCCATAAACAATTAATATAGTAGAATAATAATAATAATAATAATAATAATAATAATAATAATAATAATAATAATAATAATAATAATAATAATAATAATAAAGTTTATATTTATTAATAAAAAATAAGAGTTTCCACACAACCAAACACCAAACTAACACCACAATATGGTTCTAAATGACTCAAATTGAATAGCCCTCCTCAAATATGTGCAAAAACTTGTTTACAGTACTCATGAGTCCTTATAACCACACTTTTAGGCTATTTCTCCTAATTTGGTATCAAATCCCCCTTCAAATGTAGGGGAATGTTTTTATATATTTACATAATCCACCTAATTTACATTATTTTGTCAAATGATTAACTAATGTCATCTAATACATCTTAGTGTGCCATAAATATTAAATATCTAATATAGTTCTAAGACACCATAACATGTTAAAAATTAATGCATCACAACATACTATATTATATGAAGAATTCTTAGTAGCTTATGATGATTCAAAAACTTTAATGCGACAACATCTTCCCATAACACTCCACAAGAATAAGTGTGCCTAAACATAGATATGAATGAGACAAGTTCCAAAAAACTCATAACCTCACAAGTTAGGTTGTAAGACTTTGTAACCAAAAAATGAGACAAAAACCTTTGCACCATGATGTTCATATATGTCAAGAACATTTATGAACATTATCGTATGTTATCCAAATGACTCATGAATCATTGTAGTATTTGTGAGGGGAAGAACCAACTCTAATAACTTTTAGCAACCCAGTTGATTCCATAAAAAATAACCAATCTATATGGTGACCCAAATGATTACTTCACATATATTTGAAAGGTCATGCTCATGCAAAATACCAACATCACTACTTGTGCAAACCTCCTTATGTTTATCCATATGAACATCAAATATGACTATGTGCAACAATAGGTGCTCAAAATATTAAACACAATGCATACTCGTAGGCTACGTAAAACTTAAATAGAATAAGCACACACTCAAAAGTGGTGAAAAATAACACTTAGACAAATTTATGAAACTATGAACCTGACCATCGATTAATCTAGAATGGAAAAGTGGTGTGTAAGTTGATTTAGAGGTTTTGGGCTTATTTTTGATACCATTAAAGATGGAAAAAAAATGAGTCTGACCATCAATTAATCTATAATGGCATAACCATTGAAAATACTAGGTAAAAAAATTATATCCAAATAGAGAAAATAAAATATGAGATGTAATTAATTTAAAATTCATTTGACCCTTGTATTTTAAGTATTGTGAGTGTATTTGTAACATGTATTTTATCGTTGTAAAGCTATGCAAAAATAAAAAAATTATTTATGTACTACATGATTTAAATCTTACATATTTCTTTAATGTTGGTATGATAAATCATTTTTCATCCATGCATGTATGCTTTATATGTAATGAATTATAATGGTAATTCATAAATCACAAGGCATGGCATTATATAAGGGAATAATAGATATGAGAAACATTGATCAACAAGCTTTAATATTCAATGCAATATTAAGAGTGTGATCAGTTTAAGATTTATATATCTCCCCTATTTTTTCCTATGACCAATACACAAGAATGAAAGAAAATAAATATTTAAACATCAAAAAATAAGAGGAATCCAGACTTTCTTCAAAACTTCTTAATCCACTACATTTTCAATAAATCAAAAACTTTGATATCTTATTTATTTTTATAATATAATAAAGAAAAGGGTCTTCACCCTTAGACAAAGAGAATAAAAATAAAAACATATACCAAAAAATTTGGATACCAAATGAAAATAGAAAGGGTAACAACACCAGGTTGCCCAATAGCCAACTAAACCTAAAGCTAGACCAAAACATAACAACTAGCTAGACCAAAATGAGTAAACAAGCTATCAACTCGATACAAAGGGTCCACCAATGCTAATGAGACTGAGAGCTAAAAACAAAAAGAAACCAAACCTATATAAGGTCACATTTCACAATAAATTCCATTAGCCTTTTTGAAACCAACAAGAAGTGCACAACCTACAGAAAAAACCTTCATCAAAGCCACTAAGTAAGACATTCACAAGGAGGAAGGATAAAAAAGACTAGTCAAATCAAGAACATGTATTGAATTCAAGATCTTAGGATTAATGCACATTATAATAGCTAAAAACCAATATTATACCCATCTTGCATGGCCGACAACCCCACTAAGACAAGTTGATTTAAGACAACCCAGTTTAGAAGAGGAACTTTCAGTCATTTGGTCATCTTAATCATAACATGACCAGAGGTATCATTAATTAAATCATGTTTCATCCAAGAAATAATCCATAATAGGCCTCTCCAACTCAAACTTCATAAAGAAAGAAATTAAGGGGATCTAAGAGACACATGACCCTTTTATGGATTATAAAAGGGACGACACGAGGGGTACAACATTGGGATTCCCATTAAAATTCTTCATAAAATACACTATATCTATTAAAATTGTATTCAAAATTTCCAAATTTAGATACCAATGTACTCCCCAAATCCAACAGTTCTGATTTTTATGTCCTTCCTTTTGTTGTGAAATTTTTTAAGAATAAAATATTTCATTCCCATGCTTCTTAAATCCTTCAAAAAATACTTCTTAAGTCCTCAACCCTCCATTTATATGTGATTTAATCAATAATGTTCATGCTCATAATTGTCTTAATGAAGTTCAGGGCATTAGTAGAGGAGGGATGACACACTTTAAACTAGTTTTCATCACACAAAGGACCATGAAAGAGCCTCTTGTCATATAAGTAAGAGTAAAATATTGACTGAAAGAATGAAACATTTTAATCATGTCAATGAGATTGAGTAGTCTATAGGACCAAGGGTTGTAATAGAGTTGTTTCATGTAAACACAACTACCTGGCACAAGGGTTATCATACTAATCATGAAAAATATCAAACCCATTCTTGATGCTACCTCTTCTACTATGGATCTTGATTAGAGTACTTGTTGTTATTTAATATTTCCTCTACAAATAAGTCAAAAAAATTATCAACCCTTAAGTTGTCTTTGTACTTGATGTAAATGTTTTTATACACTACACATTCCATAATAAAATACCATTTTATCTCCACTATTCCCTTGTCATAAAATAAACATATTCTCATTTTCCATTCTTCCTTGGGCATTGTCCACCTACTGGTTTCACAAATAAGATGATGAGAGTTAGTCCTCAACTATGCAATCAACATCTGTGCTTTCTATTTGATATCTTCCCCTATGCATTTTTTTCTTTGTGTTCTTATGTGTAATTAAACTTTTTGATGTAGTATGATTTCTTCCATCCTGGTTGATTTATCCACATGGCTGCCCTCAATTTCTCTCTCATATATTTATTTCATCATTGGTGCTTGGATATTATTACATGTTTCATCCCATTTACTCATCCATTTGTTGTTTTGTTTCATCCACATATTTTTTATTATGTTTATCTCTTCTTCGATTACCATTTTGAGCCATCGATGGTTCTCCATACTTTGAATCTTTTTAAAATAGCTTAATGTTCAATTCATTGATGATGCTTCGAATGGAAAATTCCTTGTTTTGAATAATAAAATCTCATATGGAACTAATTTTTTTAAATTCCCTATAGTTACCTTTAATTTAGATTAGACAAATTGTTGCCCCAAACTTCACATCTATATAAGACCACTGGTGTGACGAGTAGGCCAAACAAGGTTCTTTTGGTTTTCTAATCCCATAATTTTGTAATCTTACACCCATTTTGCAACAAATAAAAATCCTTCCAACCTCCTTAGATTTTTTTTCCCTATAGATCTCCAAATTAAAATTTTTATGGAAGTAAAGCCCAAGATATTTGTATTCTTCCATAGTCTTATAGTGAACTTCCTTCGAAAAGGAACTCAATTTGTTTATTTTTCTATTTAGAGAAAATATCATGACTTTTGTTTTTCTATTGTTCACTTCTAGATGGATTACATAGAGGAGTAAGAATGTAAGGGAATATATAAAATATACTAGCCTAGCCCAAAATGATAGCATTGAACACATCAACCCCATAACATCTTCCCCCAAGGTAAGCAATAACTGCATAATGCAACAAGCCAAAAATAAAACATTAAAAGATAGGTAGATATATGAGAACTAGAATACATTATTAATCCCTCCTAAAATTACATCACTCAAGTCCTCAATCACAAGATAAAAATTACTATTAAAAAATAAAAAATTGCGTTCTTTTTTTTTAGATCGATATCAAGATTTTCAGGGCCCTTTCCTGATAATAAATTTAATCAAAGAACCAAATAAATTTGGCTTAACAGTAAAAACCATCAAGGCATATGATCAACCAAAAAAATCAAATCTAACTACCTAAAGTATTAAAAAATACTTTAACTTATCTAGAAGGAACACAAATAACTAAAACTAAAACTAAAAATACTACATTTCACCCCTTTTCCCTTTACTATGAGAGTGAAGAATCTTGGAAGTAGGATTGTGTATAAAACATCCTCTTTTCTTATTTCTAATTATCATCTATTCTTTTGAATTACTGATATGTACTGAATCTGATCTTGGAGAGATATACCTTTCCTTATACAAACTTTTACTAACCAAATTTATGATATCTGAAACCCTATTATTCTTAATAATTGATCTAACGACCTCCATCAAATAAGGTTATAGAACTAAATTAGTCAACCCTACTTTAGATTCCTTCTTTATCAGGACTTCTACAATGAATTCTAATAATAGAATAGGATCATTAACTAGAAAAATTGTGAAAAACTATTCCCTTGGCTCATGCTACTAAGAATATTCCACTTTGTGCTTGGAATTTAGACAAGATTTGGTTAGATGACCAATATTGAAAAAAATCATACACCTATAGTTAATACCCTCATAATCAAGGGTTTGGGACTAGCATCTATATTTAACTCTCAATTTAATCTTCTCAAGCAAGGCTTTAGAAAAATTCAAATAAACAAAACCCTGGCAAAGGTTGTTCTAGAAAAATTCTACGAAGATGCATCAATTTAAAAAAAAATCCCCAATGAGTTTCTAATAACCATTAATCCATATTCTAAACAAAATTGAAGAGGAAGATATGGTAGTCACACCCAAATAGGTTTGAAAGACAGATTTTTAGATAAAGGGTTAAAATCTAGGGCCCAAGGTTTCATAAGAAGAAGATGATGATCAAAACTCTAAGATTTGGACTGTAAGATATTATTATGATCAGTAGGAGCTTCAAAAACCACTATAAAAAATCCTCTAGCATAGGTATATAATTCCAAACTATCTTCCAACAATGGTCACCACACTTCTTAATTCCATTGATGAAGACCATAAAGGGAAGGCCAGAACCTGTCGAACCTACAAACTAAACTTGTTTTTGAAAACTCAACCTCATTTTCAAGAACTTCTTCCAAAGCTTATTTCTCAAAAATGAAAATCATCAAGTATTTTGTAATGACTAGGGTTCTAAACTACTTCTTCTGATAAATTGATTGGCCAAATGATTGACTAGGTGCATGCAGTTCTACCTGGGAAGGAGAGGACTCAAGCTATAAAGCTCTTTTACCAGTCACCACCATCTCCTTTATTTTCTCTTTTCTCTCCCCTATGTCATCCAATACTTCCATCCCAATTCACATTATTTTTAATCATTCTTCTCCCTTTCCATAGTCCTCATCTACCAGGAAAATAGTAAGCTTTGTAGGAGGGTGTAGAGTTTTTTTGACATTCTGGCTAGTCACGATAACACTTGGGCAAAAATACATAATTCCCAAGAGTTAGCATATTTACTCCAACAAAATATAATATAAAATATTTTTATTAAAAAATCACATCCTTGATAATCATTAAATATCTCATAAAATTTTAATTAGATAATTATTTTTATTTTTTAAATATTTTATTTTACAAATTTCTAAACATTACTTTTTATTATATTTTCTTCTTCAAATATAATCAAAATAAACCATTTTAATATATTATCTGATGGTAGAATTTGTTCTTGATGAAATATATCTATATATTAATAAAAATATATAATAAATAAATAATTCACAAAAAATAGGTAATATGGAAGCATGCCTTGAGCCAAACTAGGCCAATCCTAGGAATAAGTCATAAAGGTACAAAATAACACCGTTAGGCCCTACTTAGGAATGAGTTACAAGAGAATTAACAAAAAAATATAATTAAGCTTCCAATTCAAGGTCGAAAGGAAGAGGATCCATATCATCTAGATGCCAACCCAAGCTAGCCTAGTCACCAACTGGAATGGCTCCCAACCAAAAGCATGAGCAGTGTCCTTATCATCTTCCTAATGTTGAGTGGGATAAATAGCAAGAGAGAGCCTAGGTAACTTATCCAACATGTCTATCTAACCTATAGGGGGTGTACACAATCATTTGGATGCATAGGATGAGGAGGAACACCCCAACCATCTTGCCCATCAGGGGAAGGAGGTGGGGGATGCCACCCTCACTGTTGTCTAGGAAGAGACATGTAATGATATGGAGTTCCACTATGAGAACTATGTCAAGGCCTATTATGTCAGTGACCACCTATGGGAGGAGAAATAGCATTTATTCTAGTAGCTATGTTATCCCTAGGTGGGGAAGGAGGAATCTATGTCATAGCACAAGGATCATATCCATAATGAGTGAAAAGGTCTTGAAGATGGCCAAGCTCTATGGCTACTTTATTAGTCTATACTTAAATCTAAAAAATCACATTAGAAATAATGAAAGATTTGTTGAAAGCAAAAAAATCACAATCTTAAGAAACATTGCTAAATACTACATTATTTCTTTCTTTCCATAACCAAAATAGAATCTCCACTTTGAAAGTATGCCAAATTTGGGTATATTTAAAATTCAACATGGATTTATCTCCAAGAAGGATATGCTACCACTAAAAAAGCTCAAGATGGAAAGGCCTAAAAAGGTCATGAATCCATGTCCAGACCTATTGGGATTTTGGAGAAGTGTTATAATAAATGAGGGAGTGTTTCCAAATGGCCACCAAAAGGACATTTGGGATTGGAAATACCTAAATGCACAAGCCTTTTACTTATAGGAAAATCTTGATACAACACACACCAAGTGAAATGGGCTAACGTAGGCTCCAAGTAAGCCTCCCAAATAGTTTGAAAGCAAAAACACCAGATATGAACTAAATAATTAAGACCCCATCGATAATTAAGCTTGTCCACCATATGCATGTGGAGAGTAAGCCACCTATAGACAATTTGGGGAGTGTGATTACAAAACTGAGTTTCCACATACCATTTCTAATCTTTCTACCAAGGGTGAGTAGAAGTAACATAGATTTTGTGTAGCATTGAAGGTGGAACAACATTAAGTATTTCTTCATAAGACTCTCTATCAGCATTGGCTAACCAGAATTTGGTTTTCATTTCTTCCTAGGATAGCGAAGGGCAAGATTGATTACAAAAAATGTCTTGGACAGTATGAATGCCTCTATTAAATAAGTTGAGAGCATTAATCAAAGGAACCTCAACTAGAGGGACTTTATTGAAATTTATAATAGGTAACCACCATAGAGAATGTGAGTTAATGGACAACCCATCTCAAAACCTTGAGTCATTCTAGAGAAGCTATGGTTTGATTTTTCCCATGATTTCTAGATACTTTTATCAACAAAGGACCCTATAATTTGAACAGTGGTTTTGATGATGATAATAGTAGAGAGTCCAAGCCTTTTTTAGGATTTTTTTCTTCTAGGAAGGCCTAAGGAAATGTAGTGTTGAAATAATACCTTCCAATCTTCCTTTCTTTCAATGGCTCACACAATCCATTTGACACATAATGTAACTCCTTGATGAGTAACGTCGATGAGAGCCATACCTCTAACATCCCATGAGAGGTATAAATATTCTTAAGTAACTTTTTAAAAACCATGGCCATGGGAAGAATTGGCCCAAAAAATGTCCTTGAGAAGTTTTTGAATTTTCTAGTAAGAATTCTTAGAAGGCACCCAGCATGAAGAGTAGTAGACATGATTAGTCGCAAGCACTTTCAAGCAGATTTGAAATTTTACTACTAATTATAAGGACTTAGTAACCTAGTACTCTAGCTTCTTTACCACTCTATCAATAACATATTTCCATAACATGGGAAGAGAGGCCTCAAAATCAAAAGGAATGCTACGAAACTTGAACATTTCATCATGTTAAATCTATGCCAAACCATACTTGCTAGCCCACATCAATAGGGAGAGGTATGACTGCCTATAATATCTAATTTTTTTCCATTAAATGCTTGAGCCAAAGGCAAGGCAAAAGGTATTGAGACACTATAATTCAATGTCCACATTACCCTCTTCTTCAATAATAGTAAGAAAAGAATCATTAGCAAAGGGGCCATTCAATAATTATGTATATTCCTAAGGTTTTTTTTAATCAAGAGGGAGATTGATTCCTTTGACAAGGCCCCTAGTTTGGGAATTTCTAAGAAGATATCCAAAACCCTCCACTACAAGCACATAAAGGGCAGGTGCTAAGGGGCATCCTTGGCAAATAGACTAAAATAATCCAAATTATTTTGATGTAACTCCATTAATAAAAAGGGCAATCAAGGTGTCTA
Source organism: Torreya grandis (assembly GCA_037957365.1). Taxonomy (NCBI): domain Eukaryota; kingdom Viridiplantae; phylum Streptophyta; class Pinopsida; order Cupressales; family Taxaceae; genus Torreya; species Torreya grandis. The sequence continues at coordinate 1,607,217 of JARHVA010003665.1, forward strand.
AAAAAAGCATCTGGATGGTTTGAATAAAATTTGGCCCAAAGTCTAGGTCTTTAACCATGGCAAAGATAAAAGGCCACTCAATATGGTCATAATCTTTTTCAAAGTATTTTTTTATGAGCATAGCTTTTTGATTAAATCCCCTAGCTTAGTCCATTCTTTCCCAAACCATAATAATGTTGTCTAATATATACCTACTTTTGATTAATCATGTTTGGTCAGGGTGAATAATGTGTGGCAACATATTACAAAATAAAAGCACCAAAGCTTTAGTAATGATATTGTATGAAACATTCAAAAGGGTGATCAATCACCAATTATAGATCAACTCGAGATCCCCTTTTTTAGGTATGAGTTTTAATTTTTATTTTATTTATCTTCCCTAGAGAATGTTTGTGAAAGGCTTCTTGATAGACATGGTGTAATTCAAAACCCACAAGGTCCTAGAGAGTTTTATAAAATTCACAAGGGAAGCCATCAATGCCTAGAGCTTTATCATTTACCATATGAACCACTGCCTCTTGTAGATCATCCATAGTAAGGATCCTATCACATGCCACTCATTGATCATGAGTAAGTTTGCATGGCACCACTATGAGACATTGATGAAGGGTTATGTCATGCTCTTTGAAAATATCATTGAACACCTATTTATAATGGTGAATAAAATCTTGAATAATCTGTGACATCTATGATAATCTCCTACCAGTATTAGAGATAGCCTAAATTTATTGCTTCATGTTTTTAGCTCTAAGCATTCGAAAGAACTCTTTGGAGGATTTGTCCCCTATCTTGAGCCAATGAAGTCTAAATTTTATTTGAGCTCCCTGGGCATTGTATTTATCTATAATATGGATGTGATGCCTCAAATAAGAGACTCTAACCTACAATATCTCATTGAAAGGATATTTTTCTAGGGTTGAAGCCACATGGCTAATCTCTAAGGAAGTAGTCGATTAAGAGTGTCATCAAATTTCAGCAAGTTGGTAGCCATAGATTCTTAGGAAGTGAGAAGTTCTTTTGATGGCATCATTCCAATAGAGAATCCAATTAGAATTTTAGGTTAGATGAGGATCTAGATTCCAAACTCTATGAATGTGAACCATAGTGGGTCCATGCTTGAGTAGGAGGTATTGAGGAAGAATAGGGATTTATGAACCTTGGGTTTTGTGAACTTCCATGTCACTTGAAACCAAATGGGGAGTGATTAGAAAGCCCAAAATCTAGCAGAGCATGCACCAGAGGAGAAAATATGTCATCAAAAGAAAAGTTGTTATCAAGACATTTAAGAATATGAGAAGGGTCATCTCTAAGATTAATACAGGTGTACCACACTCCATCTAAAGGATGGTGGAGTAAGTTTGGGTCATAAAATCTCCATTTAGTACACATATAATACCACATCTCCATTTTCCCAACTAACCATCACATTGGTAGGTGGCCCACTTTGTCTTTGAGAGATACGACCCTATTAAAGTCACCATAAATGACCCAATGAGCATCAGGGAGATCCTAAACAATCCATCACCATTAATGAGTATGTTCAAGGGCTTCATTCATGGCATAAATATTAATAAATCCAAAAGAGTGGCTTTCAATGTTAAAAAGGGTCCAAATTAACCGATTGGTGGGGTCTACTCTAGATTTTACTAAGTGCAGCCACCACCTTGGAGAAATAAACATGGTCACAACACCATGCCCTACCTCATGATTACTATGCAGAATTATACTATCATGCCAAATAGATTTATTGGCCACTATCAATAATAAATCTACCACCTTCACTTCTTATAGACAAAGAATGCCTATTTCAGGAAAACTTCCTTCTCAAATCATGCACCAAAAAGTTGTGTTTTGGGTCTGTAAGACCCCAAACATTCCATGAAAATTAATTCATGGATGATGGGTGTTGAGAGGCATATCCTCATAATCTAATCCTTTTAAGGCATCAAATCAATTTTGTAAAAAAATTCCCCTATTGGCATTTAAAAAAACATCCAATTATGCTTGTTTCCTCACAGTATATTCAACCTAAAACTCTCCTTCCTTCAATTCATTGTACCTCCTAGGAGTCCTGTGAGAGAATTTGGGTGCATCCTACCAAGCAGGAAGTGGTAGAGAGGTTGGATGTGAGTCTAAAAACTAGAAGAACTGGCTTGAAAAGCTCTTGGATGCTAAGATAGAACATTGGCATCAAGAGGGGTGTTATAAACCCTAGGTTTCTTTATCACTTTCATAGCTTAAGCCTATGATTGAGAAGGCTCTTTCTCAAAAAAAAACCTAGTCCTATGGGCCACTACTTATTGATGGTTTACCCCCTTTGGAATTTCTTGTGTTTGAGATAATGGGTTTATTGTGGTTGTTCTTCTTCCCTATCATAGTCCATCCATTCTTATCTGGGTTTTTTAGATTCTAGAGAGAGCTTAAGAGAGAGGTTGAGTAATTGGGAAAAATTTTATGGGCTAGTTGAAGGGGACAATTAATAAGTTTTATGATCGGTGTCTTGGTAGTGAAAGTAAGTATTTGGAAAATTGATATACAAACCCCATTGGAAGTATCTCACATCACCAACTTGAATCTCCACAAACTCTTTGAGATCCCAAGAGAGGTTGACCTCCACATAAACCCATTTTTGTGGCTTATCAAAATAAAACCTACTTTTCTCATGATAAATAACCTGACCTATAAAGAAGCAATCTAGTGAATAAAATGCCAACAGGGGAGTGAGAGATCTAGAAATTCTACCCAGACTGGGACCTCAAGAGCAGTGTGCTTGGAGACCACAAAGTCTTGTGTCCAAGGGGAAAAAACCATGAGTGATTTCCTAACATACCATGTGGATGAATTATGGATAATAACTCCTACATGGGAAGGATCGACAAAACAAAAGAAAAAGAAAAACATGAGTCATATTATGGATGCTTTTAGTATTTATGCCATAAGCAACCCAATGGGTTTGAACCTAAGATCTAAGCATACTTTTAGAATGTATTCAACCCATAAAATAACCTCTCAAATAGAAATATTATATCCATTGAGAAGCAAAGTCAAATTCTAGAATTGGTAAAATAAAATTAGATTTTGAAGAGTTACCTCATGATATACCTTTGGTACTAACTTCTTGGGGTGCTTTCATGGGGCTATTGCTCGATGCTTCATCATTATCCTCCATAGGTGAATCAACCATGAGATAATGAGGAGAAGTCTTTAAATAATTTGGCCTTGCCCAAAGGTGAGAAACCCTAAAAGACAAAAAATGATATTCTCATAGACAAACTAATAAGGGTCGTGGTATGTAAACAAGTGGACCTAATAAAAAATCAAGGGTTGACCCTATGATGGTACATGGAGAAAACCCTAGAAGATTAAAAAATGCCAGAGTGTAAGCATATATGGTATAATTTTATTAAACTATATTTCACACTTGTAAAACAAAAAATCACATCCCTCCCAACTCTTACTACACCACATATTACACCATAGTAACAAAGGACTCTATAAAACATTTAAAACCATTGCTGGTTTAACCCATTAAGTAAACATTTTTGTCATCCATAAAATCAAGATAAACATCGCTAATTGAGAAAGAGCATATGGGGTAACACTTATCACCATTTTTAACATGTTGATGTTTTAACATTCTTGTTCAATCATTTCATTACCACACAAAAATAGACTGGTAGAATCACAAAGGGGTAGGTAATTCCATTTCAATGTTATGCTTTATTTTTGATGAAATATATTTGTATATTAATAAAAATATATAATATACAAATAATTCACAAAAAATAGGTGGTATGGAATTGTGTCTCGAGTCAAACTAGGCCAAGCCTAGGAATAGATCACTACAGAAATAAAAACATCACTAAGCCCCACCTAGGAATGAATCATCAATACAGCTCAAATAAAAAAGGAAACATAGTTAAGTTGTCAGTACAAGGCTAGAAAGTGGAGGATCCATATCATTTGGACCCTAACCCAAGCTAGGCAAGTCATTACCATCTAGAATTGACTCCCAACTAGAAGCCTAAGTAGTGTCCTTATCATCTTCCTATTGTTGAATAGGATAAATAGAAAGAGAGATCCTGGGGAACTTATCCATCATGTTAATAGTTTCATAGTTTATATCATTCATTTTCTCAACCTTTGCACCTATTTTTCTTTGTAGATCTGATGTAGAATCCTTTAATTAACTTCAGTCTATGTACCTTGCAATATTTTCATTTTATCCAAGAAACTAAAAATTACATTATAACATAAAACTTTCAATAAATTATTCATATTTCTCCATTATAAATCATGCACCATAATGCCCTAGTATAGTTTCTTAAATATTTTTGTGACAATTAGCCCTATCTTTTGAGGTCACCAGTTTTATTTTCTTTTGGAGTCCTTTTGTAATTATATTTCTAGAACCCTAAGCTCTATGGGTGGATTGACATCTTATGTGTTTTAGGAATAACAGTCCTTTCTTAGACATAAAATAAATGCATCCCTTAAATTATAGCCACAATTTACATGAACTTGATATAGGAGTAAAAATTTTCAAACTTTCTAATAAGGAAAGCATCAAACATCCTTCATTCCATATGCATAACAAATTTGTTCGGTAGATGCATATTAATTATATGCTAGCTCCTTTACGCGTTTTTTATCCAATGGTTGATTGGTTGTGAGATGAGTATTTTTCCATGATCAGTCTTCCCCTATCTTCCTATATATCTTCATAATCTTGAAAAAACCATTCAAATGTCTCTAAATACATGCCTTATGACCCCAAGTTGGATAGGTCTATTTAGTGCCCCTTGGAAATGCTTCTACGAATCTAAAATCCTCATTCACTCATTTTAGTCTATCCTATGTAGAAGTTATAGACTCTAAAAATTGATTTTGTTTCATTTTTCTTGAAAATACAAATCCACACTAAAAGGGTCTTTGATAAGGCACTTAGATTCATCTATATTGTAGCCTCTCTCTAGTAGAGTTTTAAATTATATTTGTGCAGAGCATGCTAATCTAAAGGAATTGAACTTGTGCCATATTTATTTTGAAAAATGCATCTTATATTATTTCATGGAATAAAAAAGTTACTTCAATCTTCCAATAGGGTTAATGGGAGCTCTTGATGCAGCCAAAGTTAGGGGTCTTGATTAAGATATGCCTTAGACCACGTAATCCACAATTAATTAACACAATGGAATAACAACAACAATAATAAGAACTTGATATTTATTAATTAGAAAATGAGAGATTTCACATATAGCCAAATTTGGAATACAACACACAAAAATAGATAGACTGATCATCAATGATATAGTATCACAACAAAAACATGCCCTAATTCACAACTACTCATAGGCTTATAAACATCAATTAAAAATTATAGTGTGGTTCCAAATGACTCAAATCCAATAGTCCTCCTTAGATTTATGCACAAAATTATTTGTAGTGCTCATTGAAACCACATTCCTAGACTCTTTCTCCTGATTTGGAATCAAATCCTTTTTTAAATGTAGTGGATGCATTTATATAGATACATAATCTACCCAATTTATATTAATTGTTTAAATGACCCACTAACATCATTCAATACACTTTGGTGCGCCCCAAATATCAAATGTATAATACAGTTCCAAGACACCATAAGATGTTATAGCTTAACACATCACAACATACTACATCACATGAAATATTAAATTAATCCTTAGTAGCATCCCATGATTCATGGAATTAAATGCAACAACTCCTTCCCATAACATGTCATAAGAAAAAATGTGCCCAAACTTAGCTAAGCATGACAAAAGTTACATAAAACTCGTACCCTTGCAAGGTTAGGTGGAAAGACTTCACAACCAATAAATATGCCAAAAACCTTTGTGCCATGATCTTCATATATGTCAAGCACCTTCCTGCACATTACCGCAAGCTCTCCAAATGACTTGTGAATAATCATAGTATTTGTGCAGTGAAGAACCAACTCCACTAGAAACTTTCAACAACCTTGTTGCTTTTATGGAAAACAATGGATCTATATAGTGACCCAAATGATTGCTTTGCATATCTCTGCAAAATTGTACTTGTTCAAAAGACCAACATCACTTCTTGTGCAAATCTCCACAAGTTTATTCAAACTAAAAACAATTATGTATTCATGAAACAACATACATGTAGAACATATAAACAATACATGTTCACAGACTGCACAAAACTTACATAGAATAGGGGTGCACTCAAAATTGGCAAAAAACAACACTTAGACAAATTTCCTAAACTAACATATTTTTGGTTGATGCAAGATTACATGTGGACCTGGATGGTCTTGCATCATATACCCCGTGTAACAAAAATGTGAAAGCATGTTCACACATTATAGCTAGGAGATAGAACCACCTTTTTATCCTTTATCAAAGGTCTCGGCATGCTCTTGCACCATGTGAGATGAATCTTGCATTCTAATGCGCTTGGTTGAAGAATTGGGATAAAAATTGAACTCTTCCAAAAGTCTCTCAATTCACTATTGCACTACCTCCCAATCCACTTGGGTCGAATCTCTCTATTTTCATTGTGAAAACAACTATTCCACTTCCTTGTTACCAATTTTCCCATTGAAATGATCCCATGTTTTTGGTTCACACTCTCATTTACCCTCCTCTATGCAATATTACTCGTTACATTTGTATCATTACTTTCTTTCCTCTATGGGTCACTTTTTTGTGTCTTCGTAAACTCTACCCCTATTCTACATGTAAGTGTTCCCTGCTACTACATACAACCAAATGATTTTGATGTGCATCCTCTTTATTCTCTGCCTTAAGTGGATTTAGGATATGGACTTGTCCATCCTTCCTCACTCACATTATATTTTATCTACCATCATATAATATCTCATAGTCATGCAGCCACAACCTCCTCAAAAAAATGGCATGCATTCATATCTAACACATCACATAGGACCTTGTCCATGTAGCTACCAATCTTTATTTTCACATTGCATTATTCTAGGGCAATGTTATCTCGACCTTATACTAACCATACCACTCTGTATGGTCTTGGATGAGGTTTTCATACCAATACCACCTTCCTCACCATCTCTATAGACACTAAATAATTTGTGCTTCCACTATCTACCACAACTATATGACATTTACCTCTTGTTCTACACCTAGTCTAGAAAATATGTCTTTATTGTTTCACATCTTCACACTTTCTTGTGACATTCAACACTCTTCTCATTGCCAACAAACTTTATCCTTCTTATTTAGGATCATTTATATGATGTTTCATAGTCTCTACTTTTGTCTGTAAGACTTTCACACCACCGCTTCCTCTTTTTCCATCATCAACATGTGCATGAGGGCACTCATATGCATGGTGTCTCACCTACCCACATCTGAAACATGTTCCATTGAACTTTCTACCTTTTCATTTTCCACCTCTCACAAAAGATCATCCTCTCCTTTTCTTCAACACTTGTGTTGTGCTTGCATCTTCATGGATATTTTTCATCAGTTATTTTTTGTTATCATCATCCTTCACTTTACCTCTCATAGTACCTTATTCGTGTGCCAACTTCTCTTATGATCTTAGTGCATATCGATACACTTCAACTATTTACAATTTCACTATGTTGATCTCATCTTGGATGACCCATCACAATCCATTAATGCACTACACTACCTTTTGTTGGTCCATCTCACTATGATCAACCCCGATAGTGATCTTGTAAAACTCCTCTATATATTATTTTACACACCTCATTTTATCATAAATTATGAAACCTCTTCAACACATCTAGTTGATAATATTCAAGCAAAAACTTGACTTTCAGTTTCACAACCATTCTCTTCCAATGGGTGATTTTGTCTTTACCCTTTGTGATTCCCCTTAAGTTGTACCTCCTTCCACCATAGAACAACATGTTCGTTCAAATTTGTTTTCACACTTTTGTCTTGTGCTCATCTAATACTTCATCAAATTCAAAGTATTCCTTCATCATTGTAAGCCAATCTATAAATTCATCTAGTTTTAATGTTCCCTGAAAACATGAAACCTCTGTTTGTGTTATTCTTCCAATCTTGGAAATAACTTTGATAACCCTCTCTTCTCCCTCATCCAATCTCCCTTATGCTAGATCATCTTCTTCATCCTCACCCTCTTGTAATTCAACCTTTGCATTGCTCACTTCCTTCCTTGGGATGAATCCTCTTCTTCTATCTTCTTCTACTACAACCAACCTTATTGGCATAACTTTTAACATTTCTATGATCTCATCTAATCTTCCATTTATATTTGAAACTATTGCATCCACTCACCTTACTCTTCTTGGTGGTATCTTGACTTTTTAAAAACCTTAAAATCTCTTGTTGCACCACTTGTAATCCTACATAGACCTCTCTTATACACTCCCTCTTGTTTTATACCCACCTTTGCAAAAAATAGAGAAAACAAACCTTTATCTCTCAACCCTAGAGTTATTTTTTTTTCTTTGACACCAAATGATGCAACCACAGTTAGGTATCCTAATTAAGAGATACTTTAGATCATGCAACCTCCAAATAATTAATGTAGAAGAATAACAGAAATAAAAACCTACTCTTTGTTAATCAAAAAATGAGAGATTTCATACAACCAAACACCAATCCAACACCATAGTATGGTTCTAAATGACTTAACTCCAATAGCCATCCTCAGATATGTGCATAAAATTGTTTGTAGTACTCTTCAGTCCTTGCAACCACACTTTTTGGATATTTCTCCCAATTTAGTATTCAATCCCTTTTCAAATGTAAGGGTGTGAGTTTATATGGATACATAATCCACCCAATTTACATCAAGTGATTGAATGACCAACTAATGTTATTCAATACATCTTAGCATGTAACAAATATTAAATGTCTAATATAGTTCTAAGACACCATAACACATTACAACTTAATGTATCAAAACATACTACATAACATGAAGGATCCTTATCAACTTACCATGATTCAAAAAATTCAATGCAATGGCTTCTTTGCATAACACTCCACAAGAACAAGTGTACCCAAACTTAATTGTGCATGAGATAAGTTGCATGAAACTTGTAATCTTGTAAGTTAGGTTGCAAGCATTTGTAACCAACAAATGAACTAATAAACCTTTACACCATTATCATCATATCTTTTAATAACCTTTATTCACATTATTGTAATCTCTCCAAATGACTCCTGAATCATTATAGTATTTATGTGGTGAAGAACCAACTCTTCCAATAACTTTCAACAACCTTGATGCTTTCATTGAAAAGAACCAATCTATATGGTGACCAAAAAGATCACTTCACATATCTTTGCAAGGATTCTCTCATGAAAAATACTAGCATCACTTCTTGTGCAAATCTCCCTAAGTTTTTCCAAATGAACATCAAATACCACTATGTACAACAATAGATGCGTAAAACATTACAAACAATGTGCACTTATAGGTTACATAAAACTTACATAGAACAATCACACACTCAAAATCAATGCAAAACAACACTTAGACAAATTTATAAAACTAACATATATTTGGCTAATGTAAGATTGCACGTGGACTTGGATGCTCCTACATCAACTCTCTTCCCAAAAAACCCAGCACAATTAACATATGTATATTTTCCCCAAGTGGAATTGACTCTAACATCTTTATTGATAATTTTGGATTTAATTTTTATAAGTGAAACTGAATCTTTACCAAACTTCTTTAACTCCCCTAGCCTAAGCAAGGAGGTGTTTTATTAAAACGTCAATGTACATATTGGTTTCCAAAATAAAACATATACTTGTCAACTGCATTGTGTGTCATAACAGTTGCAAATATCCTTGATCATCCAAGTATCCCAAAATAAGGGATCTCTCCAAGAGAGGGGAACACTAAGAATGCAATTACATTTAGCTTGAAATGGATCCCAAAAGGACTTAGTTGCTAACCATCATCAAATTACATTAATGGTAAATGTAAACCCAAGTAATTGATGTATATGATGGGCAAGGTTGTTCTCACAGGCAGATGGTATGCCAAAATAACTTGAATTGGGATTTCCAGTGACTACTTCTACTTTGTTCTACTTTGCCATGTGAAAATGATGAGAGAGAACCATATCCAACAAGACCTCAATTTCTGTAAAAAATCTATGTTTCAATAATGTTGGCTTTGCATTTTGTGTGTTTATTTTGCCTTCTTGAATTATGATGAATTTTGGCATCTAAAGGCATTGTGCATGAAATAGAGAAGACACATTACATAGTGAAATGCTTTTAACTACAAAGCATAATTTCCTCCTCTTCATGATATGTATTGCTTAAACTCATTAGTGATTTAGAGTATATTCTGTATAGGTTCACATTATTGGTGAAGCAATGCATGAAGTTGTATGGGAGGACCAAGGTTGCTTTCTTATTAACTATATCATGTCTAGGATAGTATGGTACATACAAGTCAATTATCCATTAAATATTACAAACAAGCACTTGCAACTTGTAAGGCAGGGCATATTTGACCATGGATACCCAAAATTTCAAATAAAAACAATGTTAATGATAGTCTATGCTACTTCTGACTTAGATTCTACAAAATAAGATTCAAAAGACATGAAAATGAGAGAAGACTTGCCTTGTTGGCAAATGGTGTACTGCTACATGAAGCCTCAAGCATAAAAATAAGCAATGAGAATTCATTATCTCAATGGTTAGACATTAGAGGGGTAAAGGAGATACCTCAAGCCCATACACTGAACCAGGTCTTTGAAAACAAATTTGTACAAGACAGTGAAGGCAGTTTGAGGACCTTTTGTCAAGACAAATAAGGACACAATGATGATGCATCCATTTACTAACCTTATTTATGTTTATATGTACTTTGGGTGTAAGTAGATTGATAATGGCTAGCTTACTTATGAGCTTGGTCTTGAAGTTGAAACCCAGGGGTGCAAAATTTGAACAACATATAAGGTTAACAGAAAGAAATACCCTTATGGGCTTCCACAAGGGGGATCTCATTTTCCAAATAGGCATCTAGATTAGCTTTGACATAAAAAAACATATATCCTTAAATATGATAGCTACATCCATGTATGATATGGTTTCTAGACTATAATTCATGTCAACATGATCCCAAGGCTAACACTGTACCATTTCAACAAAAGTTACAATAGATATATGAATCGAATAATTCTTGATGTTATAAACTCAAGGATATGGTAAGAAGTTAGAACTAACATTCATTTTAATACAGTGATTGAGTGTTTTCTTAGGAAAAGTTGCATAAATAATGATTTTTGGTGAAACCTATCTAAATGGGTTGTTATTAGTTCTAATTATTTTCTACGTGAAAGATTTGGTTTTCCTTTTTAGATTTTAAATTTGTATATTCTTGTTGCTTAAATGTAAATTTAGTACACCTACGTAGATTGATTACTAGATAAGGATCAAAGTTCATGTAAGTCTTTGTTATGATGATTACTACACATAAGATCTGTATTTATTTGGATGTAATGTTTTTTTCATCATGCTTGTGTAGTAATATGAAGCATGGTTTACTAAATACTTAGGTCAAAGCTAATTGGTCAATGCTTCAATTTTCACATACTTGGTCCCTACAATTTTGTTAGAAGACTATTGAAGTTGATTGGGCTATTGAAGATCCTTTTTTATTCTATTTTTTGGTTTTACTCTTTCTTATTCATACTTTAATCATGATCACACAAGTTTCAAATTTTGACTACATGCATAATGACTTGTCAAATTTGACCATGTGCATAATGAGGGGGCAAGTTGCACTTGTGCACACCTAGCACCGCTTACCCATGTGCATACTCAAACTCAAGTGAATCTAAATCAAGTTAAGTTAACAATCAATCTTACCCAAGTTAAGCTTATAATTAGGTTTAAACTAACATCCCCCTTAAGATTAACATGGGGAAGAAAGGAGGAGGAGGAACTGTAGATAATCCCCCCAATGATAACTTTGTGTACTCCAAAAAATAGGTGAAGGAATGAAGACCTAGATAGTGATGTTGATGTTGATTCTATAATAAGCATGGGATTATTGTTGTCAACGCTGGAGTGATTTGACAAAGTTGAGAGTTCATATGGTTGACATACCATCTCACCAAATGGCACAAGTAACCAACCATTAGGTAAAGTAGCTAATGGTACCAAGTATTGGGGCCATTATATAAAATCAACTAAAGGTTTCAGGACTAAGTGGTGTTGGTCTACCAAAAATGCTTGAGGTCAAAGCTTAAGTGACAACATATTGTACTCTAAAAACCATATTTGTGTTTCACAAAAAGAATAAAATGCCAACTTTCACCTAATAAAGGAGGCATGAGATAAATGACAAAATATGTTGAAGGTAGGAGAGAACTCAAACAAGTCCTTGCATAACTTGTAAACTCAGTCAAACAAACTTCTTTATGGAGAGGACGGAAACATGCCTAAATTGACTCATAACTTGGTCTAACTCCATTGGAATGTTCCAACAAGAAAGTGGTGGGGACACCTAACCAGTGGCATGAAAGGTTTAAATACCAACTAAAACCTACTTGGAACATGAGCATCAAAAATATAATGGAAAAGACCATCAAAAAACATAAGTGGCATTATAATGAAGCCCAAGTCATCATCCTATCTGTAGAAAAGCAACTTATAACATCATTTCCAAGAGTGTAGAGCCATTCTTGGTATCAATTCTCGTGAAGAAACTACGAAATGAGGCACTAGAAGTTTTTACAACATAGAGAAAAGGGCACATTGGAGAGGGGATAGGCAAAATACTTAACATATGGGTCCCACAATTTGACTATAGATGCTAATGTGGTAGAAACGCTAACTAGGCAATAAAAAGGTAAATTTACTGCAGAGGGTTTGACCATCTGATAGACCAAGTTCCACCCTTTTGTCTTTAATTTGATTGAAAGATGTTTAACTAAAATATTCGGGATCATGAGACTTGAACCTAGGACCTCTTAAACCTAAATTCCTTAGAGAGGTCCCCATTAGCACTATACCACTCACATGTGGGGTTAGGCATAATGCTTAACACATGGGTATGTGTGTCCCACAATCTGACTATGGATGTTGATGTGGTATAAATTCTGACTGGGCATTAAAAAGGCAATTTTATTATGGAGGTTTGACCATCTGTGGGACCAAGCCCCACCCTCTAGTCTTCAATGTGATTGAAAGATGTTTTATTAAAATATTTAGGCTTATGAGATGCAAACCCAGGACCTCTTAAGGCTAAATTCCTCAGAGAGGCCCCAATTACCACTATGCCACTCACATGGTTGTTGAACAAGTGGGATGCCAATGTTTTGAAAAAATTACAAAAAATAGATGATTTAAAAAAAATTAAAAATGATTTAATAAGTACTATCTTTGGTAGTAACAATGGTCAAGGATGGCAGCACAAAAAGCCATGAGGAAATGGATTTATAGAGGGGTAAAGGTGGATAATGTCAAAGTTGTAGAACCCTTGGAAGTTTTTTTTGTAAATGGGCTATGACAATGGGGCATTGGATGGTAGGCAAGGGCCAAAAGGGCTTGTGAGGGTCATTGGAGGAGTTCAATAAGATGACAAGGCCACAAAGGCTAGAGATTCAAGGTTGTAAATAAGCAAGGGATGCATGGGTGATGAAGGTTGCGCCTCAAGATTTGAATTACCGGTGAAAAATGTACGAAGAGGTCGGCAACAGGGAGCTTGAAGTGCCAGCAAAGCAAAGGTGCTAGTTTTAAATGGCTATCTATAGGGACTAGAAGGGTGTCAATGTTGGTGTAGGAGTTTTGAAGTGTAAGGGAGGCTCAAACAAGTTGAAGGTGTTGTTGGGTCAAAAATAGAGAGGTGCCTTGCATGTAATGCTGAAGGTTGAAGCAATGGGCACTAGGTTCAATGGATCAGTGACAACTTGTTTGAAAGGTTGAAGTAGCTAAGGCAAGTGTGTAGCGAAGAAGAGCCCCCAAAAGAACAAGGCTTCAAGGCAAGGTTCTGTAGATGAAGAGATTGTGAATTGGGATGGTGTGGGGGGCCAATAGGTGTGAGGATGCCTAGCTAGGAGCTTATTAATAGAGAAGCACAAACTTGTTGTATTAATTATGAGGAGCAAAGTGACAAAAGGCAATGATAAATAGTTGCAAAACAAAAAAGCACGCTATTTTCCAAATTGCTTTTTAGAAAAAACATCTTGAAACCAACCTTGCATCTTAAATTTTATTTGAAATACAAATAAAATTAAATGAGCCTTTTAGGTTGAAATAAAACCTTCAAATTGTGTTTTTTCAAGTATTCAATTATTACTAAGAGTGAAACAAGGCTTATTTTGTACGCTTTATACAAGGCTGCAAGTATTCAAATTAGTCCATGTGAACCGTGAGGGGGCAAGTTTCACAAATGCACATCTAAACCCACTTCTCCACTTGCATACTCAAACTCAAGTGAATCTAATTCAGGTTAAGTTGACGATAGTTACCCAAATTAAGCTTACAACTAAGTTTGTACTAACAAGGGAGGCCAAGTTCGGTAGATGAGTATGAAAGCCAAATACGGAAGAGTATTATTTTTATCAATAATGCTAAATTCTAGGAGAGGTGGAGAAGAAAACCTCCTGCCTTAACACAATTTAATCCGATTAGAGAGATATACACCTTTTAAAGTGAAGTAAACTGTATTGAGGGCATAAACGGTACCTTTATCTCTTTTATCAGATTTGTTTTTCTTATCATTCATGCTTTATATCTTTTATATATTTTAAATTCATTTTTTTCCCTCCATGTTCTTGTTTTTTTACTCTACGTAAATTTTAGAATGTGTAGGCTTCTACTATTGTGTTTGGATAGAATTCTTTGTCTCTACCTAGATCTGGTGGTAAGGGCTCAAAAAGAGCGTGGATGTCTCTGCATTGTGACCAGCTTAGTAGCAATCAATGGCAGGCTAATATCTAGTAGGAGTTCGTATGGCTTATTAAAATAGGAAGCAGCCAACTGTTTTACAAAAATGGACTCTAGAAAATTCAGATTTTTTATAGTCCATCTAAATTCTATCCAAATCATTCTATAAGGTCTATACAATTTTCAAAATCATTCTATAAGGTTTATATGATCTTCAAAATCATTTCCAATATGTTTATAGACTCTATGGAATGATTTGGATGGACTGTAAAAAATTTGAAAATTTTCTAGAGTGTATTTTCTCAAGACAATTGACCACTTCCATTGAAATACATGCAATTAAGTAGTAATCCTTTCCCTATATTTAGCATTTTTTAGCTTGGAATAATTATTCTTTATAACAAAATGGGGGAAACCATCATGGTTGCTTACTATGGAATGAAAATTATTCTTATATGTAAGCCTTAGCATGGGCACCTCCTCCCAATGAGTTGCCACTTGTTGGATGGATGGCACACCCATAACATAAGTATTGGGTGAAAGCCTATTAGTTGCATGGTTTATATTGTTCTTCATTGGTTAACAAAATCTGAATGATCACTAATAAGATTGTCAACATAGCCCATTTTTTCATTTTAATTTAGAGTGTATTTCTTGATTGATGGATGTTATAGAAGGTTGGGATCTTCTTAATTCTCCTTTGAACTCATCCCTAAAAGATGAATGTGGCTCCAATCAAAGATTAATACATCAAAAGCATGCATGTACAAGGAAAAAAAAAAAAAAAGTACCATGCACCTTAACAATGTCATCAACATCAACACAGAGCAACACAGTAAATAGTGAAGAACATGAATGAAACTCTCCTACTAACCCGATTATTGCTAACACTAGACTTAAAAAGTGGAGCACATTGAGTGAAGAAGAAAGAATTGAAGAAGAGGGCAAGAAACAACAAGCTGCCATTGCCCCCATTGGTAATGATGCCAAACAAAGATTGGATCATGAGATGTCTTAAGTTCCTCCCTCCATCATGATGTACTCCTATGTGAATAATTGTAAGCACAAATAATTGAAGCCAACACATAGAGCTAATTAAGGAATAGGGAACAACTAGTTTTCTTAAGACATAATGCTTAAGTTTCCATGATGAGTGAGGAGGGATGCTAATCACTTGACCATGATTGCAATTACTTAGGAGACAAACAACATAATATCTCTCCTTCACCAAGATATTAAGGCGAAACACTAAACATAGACCCAAAAATAAACAAGAAAATGCCTATATATGTGCACTTACGGATGAAGAGAACGAACCGTCTTTCCATCTACATTTTAATTTTCATTGGACAAATCTTTATTAAGTGTGATAAGCTTCTCCAGTATATTCAAATCCATACCTATCGTGAGGGCAATGGAAATTTTGGAAAAAAACTCCCACCAGATGTAGACCACTTCAATTGCTTGGAAGAATTCCATCAACTATCTTATCTCCTTGACCACTTTAATAGATTTTCAGCTGTTTGGTTGCTTTGTTTTATTCCCTAAACAAACCACCAAGATATCTGAATCCATCTCAACAATTTTAGATATCAGACCAAAGTGAATCGACGCTGGAAGACCTTTTTAATGCCAACAGATTCTGCCAGGTTATTCATTTGAACGCCTACGCTTTTAGCATACCAACAAAATGGATCACCATGGCAATTTTGACAAATCCCCCCATATCAGTGGCCCCTTTGGAAGGCCCTGTCAATGTTTAGTTTATTCCATCCCAAGAAAAGTCGAGTCCATTTCAAGACTGAATCTCCTCTTCCCACATATGTATAAACAGCTATACTATTGTAAAGATAATACAATAAATAACAAAATACACTCACTCTTCCTACCCCCTTGTCTATCAATGTAGGTTATGCCTCTCACTGTAATTAAGTAATGCAACAACTTTCAAAATTGGGTCTGTATCCACGGGGTCTCTCTCCCAACCACACCTTCAAAATACTTCCTGACCCTCTTACATATGCCTATTAGATTTTGGTCGCAATTCTTCAGCATACCCTTTCATCGCTAATTTTATATTTTATTAAAACTATGTTGCAAGAAACACAACCTGGGACGTAACCTGTACTGTTTTGATTCCAAAGGATGGAAACACATTTCCAAACAGAAGCTGTTTATGGGCCTTTAGTTGTGTCGTGTGTCAAAAAGCAATTATCTGGGACAAGAAAAAAATGACAACTTTTTAACTGGATTCAATCCATTTTGGGCTATTTTGGAGCATTTTAACTTCTTTCCATCGCATTTCCAGTCGTTTCTGGATGTTTTGAGCAATTTCTGATCTGTTTTGGGTTGTATTGGATTGTCTCATGAACGACTTTGCATGGCATGATATTCAAAGGCATGTTGACAGCCTACTGATATTTTAAATATGCAAAGGCCAAAAATTTTCAAGAGCGTTTCCTTCCCTTAGCTTTACTAACGTAGTTCTTGAGTTTTGTAAATTTTATATCATTATTTTTCGATTGTTTTTGTTCGTAGGAGTACAGGGCAGTGATTGTGATGCTTGTACTTTATAGCAGCAACTACATGCTATTCTTCATCGTTTTAAGTAAATGAGATGGCTAACAGTTTTGATTTACATCCTGCAGGCTCTCTGATTCAAAGTCTTGATGGGGTTAATTGCTTGATTTTTTAAGCTTTAAATCCTCTTAATTAAAAACTTGGCATGTACTAGTCCCTTGATTGTGAGACAAAAAGCATCTATTTGTTCAATACAAGACTTTTTCTAGGTATTGACTCCATTATTGTTTTGTAGGTGATGCATTGGCCGGTTATTCCTGTTTCTTTTTTTTGTACATTCTCTAAATAAGGAAATTTGTTCATCCATCCTTTGGTTATGCCAAATGAATTCTGCTTATTTTGGAAAAACTGCAGGTTGTTTTTGTTGGAAATAAGTCATACCTGGACCAACAATGGGTTGGCCATAGAGAGGCCAGTAGCTCAGTTGGTAGAGCACTTCAGCAGCAAATGGAAGCTCTTAGGTTCAAGTCCTAGCCCAACAATAGGCTGGCCATAGAGAAAATTCTGAATTTTAATAATTTGGTTCTCTTGCTGAATTTGTCTTATTTCATGTATGTATTAATATCAGGGTGAATTTGCCTAATTTCCTGCATGTATTCATATCGAGCAAAATTCACCCAGAAAAACAAAGACCAAAAAATTCAATCACCTTCATGTAAAGGATGTTTCGAATCCTCTGTACAATTAAGTGCTCATATGAATGTTTAAATAAACCCCATGGGTTCATGTAATGCATTAAAAGTTGACTTAGTTCATTGAGCAGCTGATTACACTAATGAAGCATGTAACTTAACAAAGCTTTTTAAGCAAGGTAAGTTTGTAAAGCATTGTAGAATTGTTAGAGAAGCTCCGTATGTTTTTGGAAGCTCAAATTGAGCAATTGGCTTGGCTTGTAAATTTGTGTAATAATAATGAAAATAAAAAGGCACAACTCCACTCTTCTAGAGTTTTTCTAGACTGAATTTTTCCATGATAAATTCTAGTGTTAGTTCTCTCTTGCCATGTTTGTTTCAGCATTTTAATAGACCAATTTCATTCTATGCAACTACTTTGCAAATTCGAACACTTAAACAAGCATACAAATTACAAGTTTAACTGATTGAAAACATAGTTCTTAATTACAAGAGCAAGTAAAAATAGAATTCAGTCATATAAAACATAAAGAGTCTGCATTCCTTTTTTTGTTTCACCATTGATCTAATAGAACACAGTCTCTACTCTTAAGTTAGCTGACAGTGACTTTATAGTACCACATATTGTAATCCCTTAAGATTCTTGACACCAATTCTCCCTCCATAAAATACCATTTCCAAGAGGAAGTTTGATAGAATCTGGCATCAAAGAGAAAGGTAATGGAAGGTCCACATTTAATTGCATTGTCACCAACCCTCTGAAACTCTGATTGTGCTGATTTTTCACTACTGAAGATTACTCCTTGTGGACAACAAGTTCCCCTTGCAAAGAAAAATTAAAACCCAGGCTATTGTTCAGCGCTGGAAGGTTGGTGAAATTGAGAATAGCCTGCTGGAAGTCAACTCCAGGTAATTCCTAATGTGGAACACCCTGAAACATAAAAATAATTAGTACAATTTCTACTTAAAGAAGGCCAAAATAATACTATTGAGAAGTTTCAAAAATAAAATCTTTTGAACTCTTAAAAATAAAAAGAAAAAATTAGATCTTTAAAAAGTTAAAAGTAATCTAACTAAACTCTTAAAAATATTGGCTTCATTCTTTATTTTTCTGAAGATGAATCCACTAATGAAATCTAAAATATCCAACAAAAATTGAAATTTAATTTTCCGTCAAAACATTTAATTCAGCTTGCCCCCACGTCAGTTTTTGGGGATCTCCTCCATCTAACCCCAGAAACTATTTGCCTGCCAACATTTATTTTTGGTAGGTTATTTTGAAATCAGATTTGAGCGCTTATTTTTATGGGCATACAAAAAAGACAAAAGGAAAGGAAAATTACAGCCAGTTTTGAAGGAGGGAATTTTGGAAGAGTAAGACACTGAGAAAGAAAACTTGCAGTAGCAGCAGAAGTGTAAGGGAATGTTCCAGCAGAGAACAAGGAGATTGCAGCAGAAAGAAACAACACAAGAGTAGAGGATAGAAGGTGTATGTGCAGTAACACAGTGAAGTTACAGACAGCTCCAGAGTTTGGGGAAAAACACAGTTTGAATGTACAAAACAAAGCAGTAGCTTTGAATAAAGTTTGTATGAAAGTTTTGAATGTGTATTTTGAAGTGGAAAGTATATAATATATATTGTTGTTATTGTGTATTCTCTCTCTCCTCTTTTGTGTTTTTTTTATGGTGTTCACATTGCTATAGCAGTAGTTTTAGGACAGCAAATAAATCCCTTGCCTACCAACAAATGGTATCAGAGCCTTATTTTACTGGGCAGTTAGAAATTATTTGTGGATGTTCTTGGAAAAGCCCTAGATCCTCTAAGCATTAATAGCCTTCTCAGATTTGAGAAGCATGGCAGGTGGGGACAGTAAAGGTTGGTAGCAACCACCAAACTTTAATGGACAGAACTATGATATATGAGCTAAGAAGATGAAAACAATGTTGGTTACAAATGACCTATGGGAGTTGGGCATTAATGGCTTGATTGATACTACATATGCATCAACCTATGCAGCCCTATCTAATTCCCAAAGAAATCAGTTGAAGGAACCCCATATGAAGGATGAAAAAGCCCTCAGCTTGATTGAGGTAGCCTTGACAGAGGCTATTTTCCCCCACATTGCAGCAGCAAACTATTCAAAACAGGCATGATAAATAGTCCAAAACAGCTATAAGGGGACTAATAAAGTGAGATTGGTAAAGCTCCAGCTACTAAGCAAAGATTTTGAAAATTTGCAAATGAAGGACAATGAGTCTATTTCACACTTTCACACTAGGGTTTCTACCATGATTAATCAGCTTAGAATAAATGGATAAACCATGGATGATCAAAGGATTATTGAGAAAATCCTAAGGAGTCTACCTTCTAGATTTGACCCCATTATCATAGCCATTAAAGAGGCCAAGGCCCTGTCCAAAATGACAGTGGGTGAATTGATGGGTTCACTACAAACCCATGAGCAGCAGTTGAATAGATCCGCTCCTTCCTTAGAGCAAGCCTTCAAGGCTCAAACCAATGCAAGAGGTAGGGGAAGAGGAAGAAACATCATAGGTAGAGGTCAAAGAGGTAGAGGAAGAAGCAACTCTGGAAGAAGAGTTTCAATCAACGAAGAGGAGGCAAGCACATCACAGCCAAGCTACCAAGATAAGAAGAAGAACAACAGTTCTAATCATAGGTATGACAAAAGCAATGTGCAATGTTATTACTATCATAAGTTTAGTCATTATGCTAGTGAATATAGGAAGAAACAACGTGATCATGGAGGCCAAAATGCTAACGTAGCAAATGAGAACAAGGCTGAAAATGAAAAATAGTCAAATGTATTTATTGTTTGCAACCTTTCTGAGAGGAGTAGTGATGAAGTAAGATACTTAGATAGTGCTTGTAACAACCACATGAGTGGTAACAAAAACTTTTTTTCCTCTATAGATAATAGCATACAAATTGAAATCAAAATGGAAAATAATGAAAAATTTCCTGTCATGGGAAAAGGTACAATCAACATCTAAACCAAGAATGGTGAGAGGAGTAAGATCCAGGATGTCTACTATGCCCTAGGCATAAAACATAACCTATTGAGCATTGGATAAATAGTCCAAAATAGTTATAAAATCTTGATGGAGAATGGAGAGTGCACGATATTTGACAAAGGATGCAGCAAGAAAGTCATTGCAGCAGTACAAATGATGAGAAGTAGAATGTTTCCTCTAAGGATGCATATTGAGTCTCTAGCACTATCTTCATCACTCACAACAGTGGGACAGTAATCTGCATTTAGGATAGTCATCAAAAACCCATCCAAACTCTAGCATTTAAGGTTTGGGCACTTAAGTTTTTCTGGTTTGAGTTTATTGTCCAAAAAAGGCATGGTTAGAGGGCTACCAAACATTGTAGAGCCTGATAGAAAATGTGAAGCCTACATATTAGGAAAGCAACATAGACAACCCTTTCAATCAGGGTATTCTATGAGAGCAAAAGCACCATTGGAGTTGGTGCACTCAGATTTGTGTGGTCCCATGAAAACCCAAACTTTGGTTGGAAAGAGTTATTTCATGACATTTATAGATGATTACAATGAAAAAATATGGGTTTATTTTTTGAAAAATAAATTAGAAGTCTTCAATAAATTCAAGTGGTTTGAGGCCTCAGTTGAAAAGAAAAGCAACCACTATATCAAAGCCCTAAGAATAGATAGAGGGGGAGAGTATATCTCTAAATAATTTTTGAATTTCTACAAGAATGAAGGCATAGAAAAATAGTTTACAAAGAGGTATACTCCACAGCAAAATGGAGTGGCTGAGAGGGAAAATAGAACCATTCAAGAGATGGTAGCAAGCATGTTGAAAGCAAAAGGACTAACAAGTGATTTTTGTGATGAAATTGTAGAAACAGTAGTATACCTATTGAATGGATGTCCTACAAATGTTGCTCATGATAGGATTCCATAATAGACGTGGACAAATAGAAAATGGAGTGTTAAATACCTAAGAATATTCAAGTGTGTGGCATATGCATTTGTGCCAAAGGAGAAGAGGCACAAATTTGATGATAGAGGTGAAAAATGTATATTCATAGGCTATAGTGAAGAGTCAAAAGCCTACAAATTGTATAATCCAATCACCAAAATGATTGTGATCAGCAGGGATGTTGAGCTCATTGAGAATGAAGCATGAGATGGAATGGTGGATAGTACCATGGATATTTCAGTCACAATACCCCTTGAAGACAAAGAAGCTTCAAAGGAAAACTCTAGAGGAGCATCGAAGAGCAACAACTCAGGGAGAAACTACCGTAGAGCCTTGGAGAATAGTAGCTTTGAAGGTGTTCAGCAGAACAATAGCTCCGGAGGTGGATAGTAGTACAACTTCAGAGATCAACAGCTCCAGAATTTAGTAGAGCAACAGCTCCGGAGGTCAGCAATAGAATAGCTTTGGAGGTCAAAATAGCAGCCGCTCCGTAGGTAACTCAGACCCTACACTCGCCTCATTGATGCCACACAGGACAAGGAGTGTGAGAGAGATTTATGACATCACAAGGTATGTTAATTTTGATGAGAATATGGATTTTGTATTATTTTATTATAGTGATCCAATGCACTTTAGGGAAGCTGTGAAAGAAGAGAAGTGGTGTAAGGCCATGGATGAGGAATTTGATGCTATAGAGAGGAAGGATACACGGCAGCTAACTGATTTACCCAAGGGTAAACAAGTGATTGGAGTTAAGTAGGTTTACAAGACCAAGTCTACTACTGATGGAAAGATTGAAAGACATAAGGTAAGGTTAGTTGTCAAAGGATACAAATAGCAACTTGAAAGAGATTATGATGAGACATATGCACTAGTTGCAAGGCTGGAAATCATTCAGGCAGTCATAGCAATAGCAACCCAACACAAATGAAAGGCGTATCAAGTAGACGTGAAGTTAGCCTTCTTGAATGGAGTGCTTAAAGAGGAAGTTTATGTGGAGTAGCCACCTGACTATGAAGTCTCATGGTAAGAGGACAAATTATATAGGCTTTGGAAAGCCATCTATGCACTGAAACAAGCACCCATGGCATGGTACAGTAAATAGACTCATATCTAGTGAGTAATGGCTTTAGCAAAAGTAGCAGTGAGCCCACTCTTTACATCAAAGCAGCTGAAGGTAATATTTTGATTGCTGTTTTATATGTAGATGATCTAATTTTTATTGAAAATAATGATCTCTTCATTGTTAATTTCAAAGAGGTTCAGGAGCTATATCTTGGGCTTCAGGAGCTATATCAAGATATATTTTTCACATGGGTTCAGGAGCTATATCTTGGGCTTCAAGAAACAACCGATGGTGTCACTTTCTATAGCTGAAGCATAATACATAGCAACCAATGTAGCAACATGTCAGGTTATTTGGTTGAAAAGAATCCTTGCAGATTTGAATGAGCGGCAAAAAGATGGTACAACCATTCGTTGTGACAACATTTCATCAATAGCCCTTACAAAGAATCCAGTCTTCCACAAATGAAGAAAGAACATTGAGATCCGTTATCACTTCATAAGGGAGTTGGTAGAAAAAGAGAGATTGAGTTATAATACTACAGATCTGATCAACAGCTAGTTGATATTTTTACTGAGTCGTTGTCCAAAGACACTTTCATACATCTAAGAGGAAGGTTAAGGGTCACAAATGCAGCAACATCAGGCCTACAAACTTTTATGGAAGCTCAATAGTCCTACAATAGAGCTACGAATTTCAACAGGGTAGCTACGGATTTTGACAGTCCAACGACGGATTTCGTCAGTGTAGCGACGGATTACAGGCCAACTCTGAAGATGCAGACATAGTGCTTCGGAGATGCAAAAAGGTACTTCAAAGGTGGTCTAGAATAATAGTAATAGCTTTAGAGATCCGCTCTGGAGATCAGTTTCGGAAAAAAAAAATTTAAAATGACACCTCTGACTTTAGATTAAGGAGGAAGTGTTGAAATTTAATCTTCTGTCAGATCATTTAATTCATCCTGCCCCCACGTCGGGTTTTGGGAATCTCCTCAATCTGACCCCAACAACTCTTTGCCTACCAGCGTTTATTTTTGGTAGGTTATTTTGAAATCAGATTTGAGTACCTATTTTCATGGGCATGCAAAAAAGACAAAAAGAAAGGAAAGTTACAACAATTTTTGAAGGAGGGTTGAAAGAGTAAGACATTGAGAAAGAAACCCTGCAGTAGCAACAAAAGTGTAAGGGAATGTTCTAGCAGAGAACAAGGAGATTGCAGCAGAAAGAAACAACAGAATAGCAGAGGAATGGAATTTGTATGAAATTTTTGAATATGTATTTTGAAGTGGAAAATATATAATATATATTATTGTTATTGTGTATTCTCTCTCTCCTCTTATGTGTTTATTTTTTATGGTGTCCACATTGCTATAACAATAATTTTAGGACAGCAAACAAATCCCTTGCCTGCCAACAATTTTAATAGAGATGACTAAAAATAATAAGAATTAGTTCTAGTTCACTGAATTTTCAATTTTATTTATACAAATAAAAGATAACATCCAACAAATACCCTTACTTTAATATATATATATATATATATCTTTTTTCTTTTTTTTTTTTTTTTTTTTTGGGGTGGTTCCATTTTTTTCCGAAAAGGTTAAACTGGGCATGTGAATTTTCATTATAAAGAAAAATGAGATTTAACAGCAGATTAAAAAAAATAACTTCTTCATTAGAAAATACTCTGAGAAAATGCAACAAAATTTTAAATTAAATTGTTTTCTTAATTTATTTTTATTTTTTATTTTTTAAAATAAGAAATAATTATCGAGAAGTCCAAAATCCAATCTAGTTTGGAGGTGGCCAAAATGGGGATGGAATTATTTTTTTTAAATAAAAATTTTCAACAAAAAATGTTATAACCAAACTTTCACAACCCAAAAAAAAAGTAAGATAAAGAAAATCTAGAATATGAACCTTGACATAACATGAGGAAGTGGCTGTAATGGTGAGCAATGTTGCAGGCTTCGGGCGAGTTTGCCAGACATTGTCATCCAAATAATTTATCCTCAGAAGAATCTGGAAAGTTGATTTTCACTATCCTGTCAAGCTGTTTTATGTAATTTCTCCTGTTGAAGCTAATCCTTGTTGTTTGAATGGTATGTTCACATTTCTGGTTGCTTTCGATTCTACCAATTGAGCATTGATTATATTGATGTGTTTGGATTTTCTAGACTTGGGTAATCTAAGGTCGCGACATTATTGTTCACTGTTTTTTCATGTTTATGTGAGAAGGATTCATTGTGGGAATTGCTGTTCTGGAAGGAAATGGATAAGAAGTCTTTGCTTACCAATTAGCGGTCCTAGACGGGACCATATTTTGATTAGGTATGTGTTTAATCCCTGCTGTGGGTATGTGCTGTAGAAATTTTGTGATGTTTCCCAACCACTCATTGGAAAATAAGGCCAAAATATCGCTGGTTACAAGGTTAGCATGCCAAAAAGTAACAAAAGTTGTAGCTAGTTTGAGATACAACATAAAGCTTTGTCACTGGGCAATCATCATTGTCAATGAATGATGCAGGAAATGACATTATTGAGCTAAAAGAAAGCCGGTAAACCCTGCTGACTCTTACATGTGAGAGGATATGATTATAATTCACAGAGGGATTAGTAATTGTTTAATTTGTATTTAATAAACCATTGAATTCCAATATGACATTTATTTTATCGTAAATCAATTTAAAATCTAGACGTAATTCTCCTACATGCTCCATATAATAGGATATGATTATAAAAGTGTCAATTTCAAAAGAAAGTAAGATTAATAATTGTTCAACTTGTATTTAATATATCAATTAATCATAATGTGATACATTGGGTGTATAAATGTTACAACTCTCAATTCAAAATTTATTTTGGTGGAGTTTTTCTTTCTTTAATTTTCTTCTGCCATGTATTCTAATTGGCTTTTTTATTATGTAAATTTTTTTATTATTAATTTTTTATAATAAATTTTTTTGAAACATTCCAATAATAAAATTTATTTTTCTTTCCAATTAAACAGTTATACGAAAATAGTAGATTTATGATGTAAATAACTTTTGAATACCATATAATGTACTTATTAGACCTTACATATAAGTTGTGTGGATATTAAATTGGGTCGTTTAACCTAAGTACCATTTGTCACAAAGTATTTAATGGTAAATCCAATCGAAGTATTAAAATAAATATACTAAATAATTACATTAAGAAATAAGTTTTTGGAAAAAAATTGTGCCAAAAAATTGGAATCAATGTTCATGGTTTACACTTATGATCTATCATCAAGTTCATTTATCAATGTTAAGCCCAATGAAATGTTGTCTTTAAAAAAATAGTTATAATTTTCAATTATTTTATATTATAAGTTGTAGTCATTAAGGATCATGTTTTTTTTCAAAGATAAGGAGTTATATTATTAAAAACGTTGTATCTTAAGTCAATCCCTTAAGCTACAAACAATTCCCAGAAATTTAAATTAAAAAAAGAAACTATAAAACATAGAAGCTGAAATAAATTAATTGAAAACTAATAATTCAGAACTAACTTGAAAATGTTCATGTGAGAAAACATAAAAAAAAAACTAAGACATCTTACAATCACCCAAGTATTTGACAACTTGGACTCTTTGTAGTAGACATAATGTAAACATTGTAGACACCTTAATTTTACTGCTCTGATATCATCACTATTCATTATCACCTAATTTATCGCTAAATAGCCCACTTTAATATCATAAACCGTGACAACACCCCCTGATCAATTAATCATTCTATCACACTTCACACCATGACCCTATCTAAACCCCACCAATGTCACCTATTAATTAATTGACTAATTAATCATTACTAATTAGTCAATTAGCCCTAATAATAAAATCCATGTATATCATAAAATATAAAAAAATAATCAAGCCCATCCCTCAATCATGTCAAATCTCAACATTCTCATATAACCTCATAACTCCTCCAACTCACTCAACCTCCTCATAAATGATGATTCAAACCCAACCATCCAAAATCAAACAAATTCCAATTAATCCTATCTCTCCATTTCTCCACCAAAAATATATATAAATTGAGCCTGTCTACCTTCATTTGGACAAGCTTGAAGAGCCTAAGGAGTTCATGCCCATTTCATAAGCCAATGATTGATATCATCTAGCCATCTTTCCCATCCTCCAATCTATCAATGATCTTAGGGATATGATTTTGGAATTGTTGCAGGCACCTAATTAAGCATCCACAAATCAACAAGCAAGTCCACATAATTAATAAGGGTCTTCGTGGCAAGTGGAGGTAAAAATATTCTTTTGTTCTCTATTAGAGGTTTCTGTTTGATTTATATTTGCAATAGCTCTAATTTTGACATATAAATTCTTAGCACGCCTGGTGGGACTTGGTCCGTTATATTTCGCTTTTCTTATTAGCTAGAAGTTATTTTCTTAGCTACTTGATGGTTATGGTCTAATTAGTGGTAAATTTACATTTCTAGGCTCTATAATTTGTTTTCTATTCATAAGTGTTTACACCCTAGGGAGTGATGTTTGTCCTCTCATAAATGGCATTTTTGTACTATCAATTAGCATTTGTATTTAATCAGTTATTTTAATCTTGTTCTAGTCCCTGACATCTATGCCTTGTGAAGTGGCATATGTGCCATGTCTAGTGGGGGGGGAGGGGGGTGAGGGGGGCAGGGAGTCTTCACCCTCTCCCCAAGCATGTGTGCTTTCTCTTGATGTTTGTGCTCTATTTATTGGTGTTTGTATTTTGTTTAGTGTTAGATATGTGACAACAAAGTTAAATGTGTGGATTTCTTTGAAGTGTAGTTTGTAGCACACTTCTCGATAGGGGCAACACCCCCTAGTGTCAGAACGGGTTCTAGGGGGTGATAATTTAAGGAGTCAAACCCTTGTTTCTAGGAAGATGAATTCTACTAGATTATATTTTTAGGAAGGAAAGTCCTAATATCATTTTTATACTATATTTTTAGGAGGAGGAATCCTAACGTTATTATGCCAATTAGGTGTCTTTATCTTTGTAGAGTTTGCATGTAATCTACACAATGATTTGATTGTAATCTATTCAACTTCAGTTAATAAAACCTTGATATCTTACACCATGGATGTTTCCTTAGTTTTGCTAAGGTTTTACCATGTAAATCTAGTATTTTATCTCATGCATGTATATTTTGTTTATTTTATTATCTTTGTTATTGTAAGCTTGTATTTTGTTATTTGTTGTTGTGAAGTGCCTAGTATCCTAACATTTAGTGATTTCTATGCTATATTTTTTTAGCATTTGTGCTCTATGTCTATTGATGTCTCTGCCCTATCCCCTATAACTCGTGCCTTGTAAATTGTCATTTGTGCCCTATCTAGTGATGTCTATACCCTATTTAGTGGTATTTTTAATGTGATTCCAAACATCTATGTTTTGCATCTGTCAACATCTATGCCATATCTAGCGACATCTTATGCTCTAATCTTTGGTATTTATGTTGTGTAGTGGCATTTATGCCTTTATTTTGGTATCTATACTTTTTGGTGTCCTAATTTACAAGTACTTCTTTATGTAAAGAATACCAAATCAGCTGAAATAATTAACTTTTTTGATAGAACTATTAATCAAACAATCGAGTATCAAACAACTTTACATTTTAAGAAGTTAATTATAAAATCAATAAATAAATTCTAGTTGTCTTTTGTTTTGACTATGTGTTCAACTAAAAATTGTGTATGTTATTTCCTCACACCACAACCTTGGAAATCAAGTGTTATAGGTTATTTGTCCCCCTCCCAACTCTAAGTCTATGTTTGCTCTTTTTTCATGCTGCAAGGTGACCTTGAAAATTAAAAAATGGCTATAATTTTTATTTTATTTTTATAGGGTCTAGTGACTTGGATTTCATCTGTAAGCATTAGCCAAATTCCATGTTCTAGCAAGCTCTATAAATTCTAAGGGTTGGATGTTATCATTTTATAAGTCATTATCCTATATCACTAACACCGTGAAGTGAGGGAGTTCATCCCAATACTCAGGCCTCCAACAAATCCCTTGTCTCATAGAGTCAGGTCTCACATACCACAAGGTATATTGAGGACTCCCCTTGTCAACCTGTTTAGCATAGCATAGGAACCATTCAATTTTAATAAAGTAGTGGTGCTAGGAACATAACATTCCCCAAGATCATGCATAATGTGCCTTTCAAAGTATTATCTATGGGAAACTATTCGGTTACAATACCATCTGATTAGTAGAGGTTGTTTATGTGCATGCATTGTTTGATCCTCCTTGTGACAAACCAACTTCAAACCAAACCAACTAAAATCAAATCCAAATCAAACTAAATTAGATCCAAACCAACCTAAAATGGAAACTAATTTTATTCAAGCAAATCTAAATGAAATGACAATGACCAAAATAAGATTTCAAACTAAACTAACTCAATACCTAGACATGGAAAGTACCTTTAGTCACAATCTATTCTAATTTGATCAAGAATGCATTCATGATAATGATAATGTTAGCCTCTCCAACTAAAGTGAGTATAATGATGAAGGCAATGAATTGTTTAGAACCGATCAAGGTCATGTCCAATTTGACCAATACCTATTTGAAAATAAGGATGACCTCTTAATTTGGCTCATCGAAATAAGAGGTTGGCTTCCTTATGAAACAATCTTGATAACCTCTATAGCATAATAAGTGGAAAATAGCTAGCCTTTCCCAATCAATATTAGGCTAATTCTAGTGATCACATAGGTCAAAATTAAGTTGACCTTGAGTCACCCTATCAAAATCCCAATCCTAACATGTCCCATGCCAAATGAAAATTTGCTCTATCAAAACAAATTTTCCAACATCAAAACCATGTCATGTTTAACCAACTTCAACACCTTAGTCATCAATTGGTGAAATTGGCTTCCCACATCAATTGTATAGCATCTACACCTTCACATAAAAAGCAACTATCCAATCAAAAATAATAAAAAATCAACAATCAATAATCAAATCTCAATCAGGATTTTGTGTCACCAAATCTTAATTATATCCAACCACCACCAATGCCACTTCAATTCATGCCATTTACTTAGGACTATGAATATATAAATGATGCCCTCCATGGACTACAATTAGGAATCAAAAATAGGAAATACAAATTTGAAGAGTTTTGCCCTTATCCATTTGGCCAAGAAATACTACTTGTCCACTTTCCACCTTACTTCAAACCGCCTAAATTCAATAAAGACAAGGGAAAGGGTGATCAATGCAAGCATGTTAATTAATTCTTTGTGTCATGTCAAAAGGTTGCGTATAATGATCTATAAGTACTCAAATTACTCCTTCACAATTTGGGAGGCCAAGCTCTTGAATTGTTCTTGCATTTACCAAAGGGTTCCATAAAAAAATTGTATATCTGTCTAAATGGTTTGTAAAATGTTTATCTTACAATGTAGAATGTGTGCTCACCATGATGAATATATGTAATGTGAAATATAGAAAATTTGAAAGCTTATCTTCCTTCTTACAATGGTGGAGAATCCTATCAATCTAATTCCTATGGTCAATCCCCAAAAAATGATTAGTCAACATCTTCATCATTAACCTCAACTAGGAAATGGACTTTCAATTACAAGTACATTATGCCATAACATATGATCAGATTATTGAAAATGGTGTTCAAATTGATAAATCCCTCATAGCAAAGGGATTAGTGAAAATATTCTCTAAGGCCCATAATAGTCAACCACCATTAAAAAAAATCCCAAGTTATTCAACAAAGACAAGGATGTGGTCGGTGATGGGGTGACTGATGCTAAACACATACAAGTAGTTCAAAACACTTATAGGATCACCATTCCTTAAGGTCAGACCAAATAGGACATCAAGAGTAGATAATACGCTCTTTTGGAGGAACCATAATAATCATTATTCCATACACTACCAACTACATACATGATCATGTTCCCGAATATCAATCCCTTTGATGAGAATCAACCTAAACCCACCTAGTATAAGGGGATGGAATATTGTAAATTTCATAATATCAAGGGCCATTATACAAATAGATGCATGAATTTGAAGAACTATGTTCAAAAATTGATCAACATAGGGGACATTGAAATTGAAAGAGAGGCATCTGCATCCAAAAATTAGAAATTGGGCATCTACAAGGGTCACTTTCCTAAGCACGATAAAAATCCTCCATAACCAAATCAAGGTTATAAATCCCCAAAAAATCACATCAAATATTTCAAATCCTCCCATCCATATGATTCAATTGTTGGCCATCTCAACAAACATATTTCTACAATCAAGATCAAATCCCCAAACTATGTTATCATAACTAAGCATGGAAAAATGACTGTCCAAAAACATCCCCTACCTAATCTTAATGAATAATACAACCTCATTGAACACCCTAATAAAAATATTTCCCAAATATCCATTTTGGATCTTATCAAAACATCTACTATTCACAAGGACATCTCATACAATGTCCTATATGACTCAAGAGTCATAAATGACATCAACCCATCCCCATTCCAAGTGTTTGTTAGACACATGTCCTCAATCCATTAACTCACCTCTGACCAAAATGACCTACCACCTATTATTCCACCACAAAATATCCCCCTATACATCGAATCCTTCATTACCAAGCACAAAGTGAGGAGAGTCCTTGTAGATAACATATCAAGATTGAAAATTTGTATGTTGACCCCAATCAAATGCCTTGGATACTTTGAAGCAACATTAGATCTAAATATAATTACCTTAAAAACCTATTAAAATGTAGAGAGAGAATCAATGGGTGCCATACATCTTTTTATCATGGTTGGGCCTGTCATACACCAAAAAATATTACATGTTATTGATCTTGATCTCCCCTATAACATCCTTATTGGCCGACCATGGATTCATGCCCTAAATGCCCTCCATTCCACTTTCCATCAATACATCAAGTTTTTGCATTCCAACATGGAGGTGACCATTATTGGTGATCCTCAACCCTTCAAATATTAAAAAATGTTGAAAATATGATATTTTAAAATCAATCATTGTCCTAACATCAAAAATGTTTTTAAAGAAGACAAATCTATCTCACCTAGAATAAATAAGCCATAATCCTACATCCATCCTGATAGCCTCCCATCCACATCCAAATCCAACCTTCAAACTCTCATTTCAAGATCATTGAAAAAGGATTTAGAGAATATGAAATCCACAATGCCTTCCATGTAGGAAATTCACCCTTTCTCTTAAAATTTAAGGTACTCCTACCATGAATAGGAAGATAGGATTGATATCCTATCTGTTTGGTCAAATTGTTTTTATCCAATCAAGTTTTGTTGTGGATGAAAATATCAAAAGCTTCAATAACCTCAACTAAGAAATGGAATTTCAATTACAAGTACATTGTGCCATAACATATGATCAGATTATTGAAAATGGTGTTCAAATTGAGAAATCGCTCATAGCAAAAGGATTAGTGAAAATCTTCTCTAAGGCCCACAATAGTCAACCACCATAAACAAAAGCCCAAGTTATTCAAGAAAGACAAGAATGTGGTTGGTGATGGGGTGATTGATGTTAAACACATACAAGTAGTTTAAAACACGTATATGATCACCATTCCTTAAGGTTAGACCAAAGAGGACATCAAGAGGAGATAATACGCTCTTTTGGAGGAACCATCAAAAGTAGTATTCCATAAATTACCAACTACATACATGATCATGTTCCTGAATATCAAGCCCTTTGATGAGAATCAACCTAAACCCACCTAGTATAAGGAGATGGAATATTGTGAATTTCATAATATTAAGGGTAATTATACAAATAGATGCATGAAGTTGAAGAACTATGTTCAAAACTTGATCGACATAAGGGAAATTGAAATTGAAGAAGAGGTATCTACATCCAAAAATTATAAATTGGGTATCTACAAGTATCACTTTCCTAAGCATGATAAAAATCCTCCATAACCAAATCAAGGTTATAACTCCCAAAACAATCACATAAAATATTTCAAATCATCTCATCCATATGATTCAATTATTATCCATCTCAACCATCATATTTCTACAATCAAGGTTAAAGCCCCAAATTATGTTTTCACAACTAGGCATGGCAAAATGACTCTCCAAAGGGATCCCCTGCCTACTCTTAATGAATAACATAACCTCATTGAATACCCTAATAATAATCTTTCCTAAATATCCATTTTGGATCTTATCAAAATATCCACTATTCATAAGGATGTCTCATACAAAGTCCTGTAAGACTCAAGAGTCCCAAATGACATCAACCCATCCCCATTCCAAGTGCTTGTTAGAGACCTGTCCTCAAGCCATCAACTCACCTCTAACCAAAATGACCTACCACCTATTAGTCCATCATAAAATCTCCCCCTATATGTAGAATCCTTAATGACCAAGCACAAAGTGAGGAGGGTCCTCGTAGATAACATATTGAGATTTAAAATTTGTATGTTGATCCCAATCAACCACTTTGGCTACTCTAAAACAACATTAGAATCAAAGATAATTAACTTAAAAGCTTATGAAAATGTAGAGAGAGAATCAATTAGTACCATACATCTTCTTATCATGGTTGGTCCTATCACACACCAAAAAATATTATATGTTATTGATCTTGATCTCCCTTATAACATCCTTATTGGCTGACCATGGATTCATGCCCTGAATGCCCTACCTTCCTCTTTCGATCAATACATCAAGTTTTTGCATTCAGGCATGGAGGTGACCATTCTTTGTGATCCTCAACCCTTTAAATATTGAAAATATGATATTGTAAAATCAATCATTGTCCTAACATCAAAAATGTTTTTGAAGTAAACAAATCCATCTCACTTGGAACAAACAAGCCATAATCCTACATCCATCCTGATAGCCTCCCATCCACATCCAAATCCCACCTTCAAACTCTCATTTCAAGATCATTGAAAAAAGATTCAAAGAATATGAAATCCATAATGTCTTCCATTTAGGCAATCTTCCTCTTTCTCCCAAATTCATGGTACTCTTGCCATGAATAGGAAGATAGGATTCATCCCTCATCTGTTTAGTCAAATTGCTTTTATGCAATTAAGTTTTTTATGGATGAAAAGTTCAAAAGATTCAATAAATAATGGTCATATGATGACAATTTAGCATATTGTTTTTAAATAAACAAGTATCTTGTAGCCAACATAATGTTAAAAATCATGAATTATAGAGGAAAATGTCTAGGCCCCACTAAGAAGGGAATCTTAGAACCCATCTAAGTTTTTACAAATAAGGAATATCATGTCATCGACTATAAACCACATGGTGATCAATATGATTATTTTAGTGACATTCTATGATTTCTAAGGAAGCCTCCTCCAATATGACATAGAGTCCTTTCATAGACTCTACAATGACCTTTCTACCACTAATATTTTTTATGACACTTTTATCCTTAACCTTCAATATCCTAAACTCGTTGATTGGGACCAAAAAGATCACATACCACTTGATGTCATTCAAAATGATGAATTAATTATGAAATTAATGGGACTCTAGGATGGCATGCCACTAGGGGACCACAAAAATGGATTCCAAATCAACCTTAACTCAACAGCATATTTTAGGGAGTAGGAACTGTTCCTTCATCAAGAAAAATATAAAATGATAAAATCTAAAAAATCAAAGTCCCATAGTGAAAACCTCTATGAATAACTATGAAACTTAAAAAAGAAAAAATAAAGATGAGTCTATTGGTGAATAACATTTTGAGGTGCGAATGGACATGGAACTCAACCTAGGAACTACTTGTAGCCCATCAGAACAAAAAAACTTTGAGAATCTCTTAGCATAATTTTTAGGTGTCTTCATATGGTAATATGATACTCTACTAAGACTTAATTTATCCCTTGGGCACCAATACAAGTATGTATACAAGGAAATAAACCCAACCCCTACCCCAACACAACTACAAGATGGCTCTACATCAGATGTTGAAGACACCATGGATGTGAACATTGGCACAGAGGAAAACCTTAGAACTATGAAACTTAGGGCTTCTCTCAGTCCCAAGGAATAGGAAATATCAATTGCACTTATCATATAATTCATATACATTTTCACTTGGTCATACGTCGATATGCCTGGGTTGGATCCATCACTTATAGTCCACCAACTTGTCGTACATGCATGTGTCAAACTGTTTAAACAAAATAATGAAATATGTATCCTAAGGTGGCTCTTCTTGTCAAAGAATAATTAAAAAATATTTTGGATGATATATTCATCCACCCAATTGACTAATCCAAAAGGATGTCCAACATCATTCATGTCAGCAAAAAACTAGCTAGTATCTAAGTTTACACAAATCTATGAGACATCAACAAAACCTACCCAAAGGATGATTTCCCTTTACATAATATTGAATGAATATTTTCCCAAAGGATGATTTCCATTTACATAATATTCAATGAATATTAGACTCAATTGTAGGTCATTAAATTATCTCTCTTGTAAGTATCTTCATGTTATAATTAGATCATAATCTCACTTGAGGATCAACATAAAACAACATTCATTGGACCTTATGAAACCATTTTATATCAAGTCATGCCTTTTGGAATGAATAAATATGGTGCAATCTACCAATGAGAAATTACTATTATCTTCCTTGACATGCTCCATGATATACTCTAAGATTATGTAGATGACATGTTGGACAAGTCAAAAACTAGAGCAAAACATATAGCCATCCTGCACATAATTTTTGAAAGATTTAGAGAATATAAGGTGCGTCTAAATCCTAATAAGTGAATTTTTTTTGTTATATCTAAAAACATATTGGGATTTATTGTATCAATAATAGGTATCTAAGTTGATATATAAAATATAAAATCCATTGTAAAAATGCCTACCCTTAGAACCTCAAGTAAATACGTAGCCTACAGGGAAAAATACAAGAAATCAATAGGTTTATTTCACAATTGGCTAACAAGTGTCAACCATTCACACACCTACTAATAAAGGACATGGAACTTTATTAGAATAGTGTTTCAATGTATTTTTAAAGCTAAATCAATAACTTAAAAATCCACCTATGCTTGTTCTACCTACTCTCGGAAAACCATTGTTGTTATACTTTTGAGCCACTCAGTATGCCTTGGGAGCCCTCTTGGCCCAACATGAAAATAAAAGAAAAAAATGAGTTGATTTCTAACTAAGCAAGAATTTAGTAGAATATGAAATTAATTACACCCCCATCAAGAAAGCATGTGTAGATGTTGTTGTTTCTTCTCAAAACATGTAACACTACATGTTCAACAATACAACCATACTCATTATCAAAGTGGATCCTCTCAAATATATACTATCTGAATCATATCTGACAAGCAGAATGGTGAAATGGGTCATGCCACTTAAGGATTTTTACATTGAGTATGTAAATTAGAATGTTATCAAGGGAAAGGTACATACAGATTAGTTGGTTAAAGCACCATTATAAAGAAAGTAGTCTATGACCATTGGGTTTATAGACAAGTTGATTGTATCTCTTAATGAGTCACTTAAATTAAAGCTTTACTTCAATGGTTACTTCACCATCCATGGCTCAGAGGTAGGGATCATGTTCCTCATTTCATAATGGGATATTCTCCCTAAACCATTCTGAATTAGGTTCTTATGCACTAATAACATTAAAAAATATGAAACACTTATTGTAGGCCTCAAACTGGCCATCCAATCAAATATTCAACATGTATCATTATTTGGTGACTCCTATATAATCATCAAACAATCCAATGATGAGTACCAAGCCAAATATGATAATTTTATCCCTTAAAAATATGCTTGACAACATGAAATAGTACTTCGTGCATAGCCAATTTTAGCAGGTCCCTCATTCCAATGACAAATCTACATATGCCATGGCCACCATTAATTCCATCCTCAAAATATCATAAGATACTCAATAATGTCATTTCTTGGTTGAATAACTATTGGTCCCTGCATACAACATCTAAGAATCCAAGATGTCGTGTGAGATTTTTGGTCTTGATTCCTTGTGTTACCATGACATTTAGACTTACCTCTAGGATCACATCCTCTCTCCTTATATTTATCATAACCAATGAGAGTCCTTCATCCACCACACCTCTTGTTTCACCCTTATTGGTAATATGCTCTATTTTAGGAGCTATGATGGTACCCTATTATGGTGATTAAATTCTAAGGAATCTAATTTAGAAATCAAGAAAGTCCACATTAGAATCTATGGTGCCCACACCAGTGGCATGGTCCAAGCCAAGAAAGTTATGATAATGGGATACTATTGAAATACTATAGAAACATATGCTTCTTAGTTTATCTAAAAGAGTATATCTTATCAAAAGTATGGAGACCTCATTCAATCACCTTCACAAGCATTTTAGCCAATAACTATTTTATGGACCTTCTCTACATGGGGCTCGATCTCATTTTGAATATAAACCCCTCTTCATCTGATGTCCATAAACACATGATAACTTCCATTAAATGTTTTACTAAGTGGTTAGAATCCATCCCCATCACCTACATATCCAATAAGGAAATATAAAAATTCATCCTTAACCACCTAATTTGGTGTTACGAAATCTCTACTGCCATCATCTCTAACAATAGTAATCCATTTAGGAACAATGATGTCAAGGCCCTCTACACTCATTTCATATCAAACACAAATGGTTCATGCCCTACTATCCAAAAGTTAATGGCCAAGCTGAGGAATTTAATAAAACCTTTTGGGGCCCTTTTTATACCAATTATGTGGAGTGCACCAACTGAACCTATCTTGGTGCAAGGAAATTTTGTGTAACAATTTCTCCCTTTTATACTTTTAGTGCCAGCTAGAGGAATCCCTAAGGATGTTCTGGAAGCAAAGGTGTTATAAGAGTAGAGTAAGTGAGATAGTGACCCCCTAGCGACAACTCAACATACAGTGTATAGTTGTCCAACCTAGGTAGTGTAGTGGAACTTGCAAACTAACAACCCCCAGTAATAGTTCATCACTTGGCACGTGCCCATCAGACTTGGCAAGGAGATGCCCAATTGACTATAAAATAAGGCTTGAATTTGAAGAAGAGGGAGAGGTGATTAATGTAGTGAAGCTCTACTAAAATGAAGAGCTAACATTAACATTTTGTAACCTGCATGAAATAGGATAGGTATTTGGAATGTATAGTCCAAGCTCTCTTGTGAACCATTGGGCATGAGTAGTGTTAAGGATGAACATATGCTCTTCTTTTATGTCTTGAACTTTATATGTTAAACTATGAAGTCAATAAAGAATGTTGTTGAAGCACTAGCGTGTTGATTCTTATATTATAGTTTGTGTAGTATTATGTTTATGACTTGGCTTTATATGATTAATTATATATTTTCTTTACTTGGAATGTATTGTGATATAAAGGTTGATCCCTAGTCGCTAATGTCATTCTTGTGTCATAAAGTGCCTTCAACCTACCCATAAAATAAACTAAGTATTGGAACTAAAATTCACCGAGGCCCTAATACCCACACCTATAGCACTAACCTGAAGAAGGTGCACTTGAATCTAAGCCATTCCTATGACTCAAATAATAAATGATCCTTAATCCCCATCCCCATGGCTTGCACTCTTAAGAACTATGTCTAACAAAAATGAATCTATACTTATGATTTCACCCTTGAGAAGGCTCATGCTTATTGAGCTTCCCCAGAATGACCTAGCACTGGTAGGCCACATGAACCCATCCTATCAATTATTAAGTCCCTCTTAGTCCAAAGTTGTGCCATGTTTCAACTAGCCTAATGTAGGCCCAGTCCCTTTACTATTATACTTCAGGTGAGTGCACAAGGCGTATGCCTTATGTGAAATTGATGCTAGCATAGTAGTGTGTTAAATGTTGTGCACTAGACCCTATTATTCTCATGCCTAGCCACATCAATTCTAGAACTGACCTAGCTTGATGATTAAGCACATGACTAGCACAAAATCTAAATCAGTGAACTTTTCTACAACATTTTGGTTTTATTGCTAGGACATGTGTTGAATTTTATTATTTCAAAGGTGTAACAAAGTGATACTCAAAATATCACTCAATAACATTGAGTGCTAGCTAGAGAAAATGGAAGATAGTTTCACGTAGAAGCATCCTACATGCAAAGGATAGGAGATGAAGAAATGGGTGCAAGATAACATGTACGATGCTTTGTATTAGGTTTTTTTGTGAGATCCCTGAGCGTGTGTACCAGTGGTTGGTTTCCTATGCTACCTCTAGAAGGTGAAGCTATGGCTATTATATCAAGTGGACAAAAGAGTGCATAGAGAGGCTTGAGAACCTAGATGAAGTTTGGATGTACATTGTCAACAAGTGGTAGATTGACACATTGAATAGATACATGTTAGAGTTCATAGTTTCAACCTTCTTGTACCTTGAATAAGAAGAGTATGAGTTTCTTTATGAACCAAGGGGTGCATTCATAAGATGATTTGGCATTGAAATGAAGAAGCTTCTAGTGGATTATGGTATAGAAACTGTAAGAATGGAAGGCTAAAATTCTTGTGCATATGAGCAAGTGAAGATAGTGAGAAGGGGAAGTGTAGGTAAGGTGAAATGGAATGGGAAGAGTAACCTGACACCTAAGAGCTTTGAAGGTTGAACTATAATAAGTGAAGGCACAGGCTGATGGAGGATCTGGAACCTAGAAGTGCTGAGAAGACTCATAGCAAGCAATAAGTGTATGGGGAAGGATCCCTTGAATTGCAATAGCATAAAAAGAGAGAGTAAGAATCAAGAGATCAGACTTATTAGTTGGGTTTAGGATGCATTGGGTTCCTATAAGATGTGGTGATTGAGGACATGTCACAAGCACCTATCTCTTTTGAACCTAAAGTGCAAGATCATGTAATGGATTCTCTATCAGAAGATAGAATAATGGTAACTAACCCTATTATTGATGTTGACTTTGATAGGATTCAAGAATTGGATCATGATTGAGAAAGTGATTCCTTATGAGGAATTGAGTGAAGACATAGTGAATCCAAAAAATTCCAACTTAGGAACCTTAAATACAAGCATAAGCATTCCTATGTAGAGGATATCAGTTGTATCAACTAGGTAATAGCCTGTAAGAAGTGACACAGTGCCACGAGTGGTACTATGCTAACAAGTTCAACAACACAACTGACAACAATAGGGTCAATGCTTCACCCTACAATTAGAGGTGTTGGAGGGCCACCTCCAACATAAATGTAAGGGGGATAAGCACCTTATAACCTAGTACCATCCCCTCATTAGATCTACTATGAGATGGTAATGCACTTGCCCAAGTATCATGATTTAGGTAAGTGAATCATGTGCTTAAGTGTAAGCTGTAATGGCACGCTTAGGGAATCACTCAGTCTGAGTGCAAGGTGACACAGTTCATGACCACATTGCTTCATCATGCCCATATTTGGTATTGTAAATTTGATTTGAACTAGGCTATGATTGACTAAAATATGTTGAAGGAAGCCTTCTTGAAATATTTTGATATCCCTGAGTTTGAATAATGAAATCAACCAAAGGTTATCCAATAATGTGCACTTGTACGATACATGATTTAAAACTTTTCTCTAAACTTCCATATGACATTCACCCCTCCTAACATGCATAATGGTTTATTGGAGGCCTGTTAGTACCCTTCAGATGAGTGTTATCCATGAAAACCTTCATGGACCCTCGTGAAGTGCTTAAATCCATGCTCTGGGCCAAAGCAATAAGTAGAATCGATATCAGGATCATCCCATTTATGGAGGTGCAAATCGCATCAATGGCCTCTCAGCTATAGAATTTTACTACTGGTTTGGCACATGACACTCACAAAAGGTTATGGTGTGTTTATTATGAGATGGAGGTGAATAACAAGAATAATTACCTATGAAGAAATGTTCATACCCTACTTCTCAAATGTGAAGTTTATCATGGGTCATATGACTCTCAGAACTATCTTCTGTTACAATGCACTAGTCAAGTAAAAGCTACCATTTATTTCAAGATGTACGATGCCCATATACACTCCATAATAGACTATTAAATCATCAATGAGATGTAAAAAACATGGAAATAGGTATGAGGTAGGTGACAACATTAAGCGATGATTAGGCAGGTCAAGGCAATGAAGGCTATGGCCAACACAATATGGGTTATGAGAACTAGTGAGGTGCGTATATATGAGGAGGAGGATGTGGTGGAGGAATATTCCCATCATGATTGTGTTATAAGTGTGGGTCTATTGAGAATTATTAGTGTGACGTACCCATACACCTAATATGTGGGTATTATCAAGGACCACATATAGTCGAGGAATGCCCAGACTTGTACAAAAAGCTGACTCAAGGTTGGCCTAGCATAGACAAGGGTGCCAGAATGGTTAGGCATGAATCCAAAGAAGAAAGGTGGGATCCCAAGCCACAAAAAACTTGTAATGAGCCACCTAAAGTGTAGGCTACAACCTGAGTGGGTTCACCACTCAGTAGACCACTGTAGTAACCCAAGAACTACACTTGGAGTATGGTGAATCAAGCCACACTGAGTGTATAGCATTATCTAAGCCAAAAAATATGCCCTATCCTGACCCTGCATGACAAAAGGATGTCTTACAATAATCCATGAGCTTGATATAGAATTTTTAGGGCAAACTCTAGATGGCTAGATATCTAGAGACACAGGCCATTACTTTGCACAGAAGACAAGACAACCAAGAGGCTAAAGTACAGGATTTGAATAAGATATTTCACCTCCTATAAACTAAATGGATGTTTCCCCTATTAAAATATTTGTTATTGAAGCATTTAGGGAATAAATTTGAAGGAGAGGTTGCACCTCAAATTATTAAAGCTAATGCATGGCATATGGAGCAGGCACGTGAAGTAAGGCATACTTAAAACATAGAGTATGACCAAGAATTATTGATAGATGCCACCATTAATAGATGGTTAATTTTTGAAGTAATTGTATACATAGGCATTGAGGTTAATATTCTAACCAAAACTGCATGGGAGAAGATGGGATGGCCACTCTTGAGACCCTCACCTCACATGTTGTTTATGCCTAACAAAACCTAATTATAACCTATCGGGGTTTTGAAGGGTACCATTGTAGATATCATGGGTGATGAGTTCCAAGTTGACTTCAAGGTTATCGAATTGGTAGAGAAAGACAACTATCTAGTGCTCTTGGGTAGGCCATGGTGCTACATGAATAACATAGACATGCACTTTAAGAAGCGCTATATGACTTTTGAAAATTGCAAAGAAAGGGTTGTGATCCCTATATCAAGTGACCAAGGTCCCCAATATGTGGAAAGTGTTGATCTCAAGGATGAGATCAACCACATTTATAGCATCACCCCATAGGGCATTGAAAAGCTCAACCCTAATGACCAAGGCATGCTCGAATGGGAGGATAGACAATCAACCTCTAATACAACTAACATAGCCTAGGAATGATGGGTAGAATAGGCTTATGAGGTCACTAACCAAAGATACCAATTGGTGTACACAACTGAGCCAAGGC
Organism: Torreya grandis; assembly: GCA_037957365.1. Lineage (NCBI taxonomy): Eukaryota > Viridiplantae > Streptophyta > Pinopsida > Cupressales > Taxaceae > Torreya > Torreya grandis. The sequence continues at coordinate 1,649,938 of JARHVA010003665.1, forward strand.
CAGTTAGAATGGGACTGGTTAAGATTGAGTGCAATTGGAAGAGATAGGTTCCCCACACTAGAAAGGCCAAAAAAGGGTGTTATAACTAAGTAAATGGAATCTTGTAATTCTCCCAAAGTATTAATGGAACCAACATATAGAAAGGTATGTCCATGACATTGAAGCTTACATCCCCAAGGAAATGGATAGAATGGGTACACTAGTGCATACCTTGAAGTGCATTGTTTGTCAATGGTGGGCATTGTAGATACCTAACTTGCCAACATGGAAAGATGTAAAGGCAACAATATGCACTATATTTGGCAAGAGTAATAAGGACTTTAACATACCTACTTACTCTGATGATTTTGACCCAATCACACATGTTTATTTGTGTGAAGAAACTTGGACTATCTATAACAAGAATGCACTAAGGGGCCTGTGGGTGCATGAATTTTACAAGACCTTAAAGACATGGGAAAAATTATGGTACATGAGACATGATGCAAGATATGGAACTAGGAGATACTCAAGGAGATTGTTTTGCATACGTTCTCCTTTTCTTCATAGAAATTGGAGCTACTAGAGCCACCACAAATCATTCACAGGGTAGTTTTTAAGGACACTATCATCTTAGAAGAGCACCTTAAAGAAATGTTCAAAGAGAAAGTGTTGGGGATCAACCAATAAAATTGATTACTATATGAAAGCAACTAAATGTGGAATTAAACCAGAATGATAAGTAACTAGAATCAGAAATAACAAAGAACAAGAGATACAAGAAACCACCCTGAAAACTTGTATTAAACTCTTTACAGAAGGAATTACAATTGAAGAAACTTCTTTTCTTCCACACCTCTCTCAGATGTACAGATCTCTTCCTAGATCTCTTTCCCTCAAGAGTTCTCTCTTTCAATTACAATCAATTCCAACAACCTAGATTGATACACATATATTTTACAATACTGTTCTACAATAACAGTTGTGTCTCTCTCTAAGCTATGAAGATCTATCCCTAATATATAACTTTAGAGATTCATGAGCATACAATATCAACCACTAGATGAACCTCCTAATCAAGGGCTCAAATTAGTTCTACTTAAAATAGAAAAATGGACTTAAGACTATCACTTAATCCTATCATGCAAGCATTCTATTCTGCACATGAAAATAGCTTCTAGACGCACAGGTGATCGGCGTCGGTCCCTGCCAGTCTGCCTGTGATCGACGTTGGCCGACCTACTACCGACGTCGGCATCCTTTAGTCAATCTCTGACCGTCGATGGTGACTATGGACTCCAGCAACTTCTGCATTCGCTCATTGGTGAAGCTTTTAGCTCCATACCTTAACAATCTCCCACTTGGAGATAAACAGCTGCACCAGTACCTGTACAGCAACATCTTCTAGCTCCTCCATCTTCAAACTCAATCATGAAGACCAACAGAAGTTGAATGAAGATTCAACTTCTCCTTTGTTATCGGCTTGGTTAACATATCAGCAAGGTTCTTATCTGTATGGATCTTTTTAAGCTTCAACTCACCATCCTCCAATACCTGTCTAATGAAGTGGTACCTAAGCTATATGTGTTTGGTTCTTGAATGAAAGGCTGAATTCTTAGCCAAATAAATTGCACTCTGACTATCACTGTATAGTCTACAACTCTCTTGCTCCCTTCCAAGCTCTTTCATGAACCGTGTCATCCATATCATCTCTTTGTTAGCCTCAGTGACTGCAATGTATTCTGCTTATGTGGTTGACAAGGCAACAACCTTCTGCAACTTTGAAATCCAGCTAACCGCCATTCCACCAATAGTGAAAACATATCCTGTGGTTCTTCTTCTGCCATCCAAATCACCTACCATATCTGAATCTACATAACCATGTAGAGAAGTGTTTGAGCCACCATAGCACAAATGCCTACTGCTGGTCCCTCTCAGATATCTGAGGATCCACTGAACTGCTTTCTAGTGTTCCTTCCCTGGATTGGCCATATACTTAGTTACAACTCCCACTGCTTGGGTAATATCAGGCCTAGTACAAACCATTGCATACATTAAGCTTCCAACTGCAGAAGCATATGGAACTTTCTTCATGTACTCTACCTCATCATATGAATTAGGACACTATTTTTTACTCAACTTGAAGTGTCCAGCCATAGGTGTGCTTACCAGTTTTGCATCCTGCATATTGAACTATTTCAGCACCTTGTTCACATAATCCTCTTGAGACAAAATCAACTTGTGATTTTTCCTATCTCTCTTAATATTCATGCCAAGGATTTTCTTTGTTGCTCCTAAATCCTTCATGGCAAATGTGTGAGCTAATTTCACTTAAGCTCAGAGATATCCTACATGTGTGATCCTGTAACCAGCATATCATCTACATACAACAACAAAATAATATATTTACCATTATCCAATCTCTTAAAATACATACAATGGTCAGATTGACATCTACTGTAGCCATGCTCAGTCATAAACCTATCAAATCTCAAATACCATTGTCTTGGAGCTTGCTTGAGGCCATACAAGCTTTTCTTCAATCTGCACACTAGCTTCTCCTTACCCTTGACCTCAAATCCTTTCAGCTGATCCATATATATTTATTCATCCAAATCTCTATGAAGAAATGATGTCTTAACATCAAGCTGCTCAAGATGCAAATCCTCAATAGCAACTAAAGACAGTACAATCCGTATAGAAGTCATTTTAACAACAGGAGAAAAAATCTCACCAAAATCAATACCTAGTTTTTGTGTAAATCCTTTCACTACCAACTTGGCCTTATATCTCATCTGTCCATTCTCACCTTCCTTCAATCTGTAGATCCATCTATTCTTCAGTATCTTCTTTCCCACTGGCAACTCAACCAAATCCCATGTTTGGTTCTCTCTCAAGGAATCAATCTCCTCATTCATGCCTAGCTCCCACTAATTCTTGGATTCCACCTATATTGCTTCATCAAAACTCTCTGTTTCTCCACCATTAGTAAGCAATAAATAGAATAATGAAGGGTAATATCGAATTGGAGGTTTGCTTACCCTTTTTGACCTCCTGATGGGTGTCTGAGACTCATTTACAACACGCTATCTACCCAAATTTTTTGATAGTGACTGATCTCGATCACCTGTAGGCCTGTAACTGACTGTCATTGGTTCTACCTGACCGACGTCAGTCACTGTATGACTGACATCGGTTCTAGTATTATCAACGTCGGTTCCTAACTGACTGACATTGGTCTCTGTGTTTTCTTGTCTGTGATTATTCTTTCTCGTGAGCTCATTTTAGACCTTCACCTCGTCCAATTCTCTATTGCTCTGCTCAGATTGATTTAGCTTCTTGAGCTAATCACTATACATCACTTTTTCATTGAAAACAACATCACGGCTCCTAATTATTTTGTTAGTTCCTAGATTCCAAAACCTGAATCCGAAATCATCAGAGCCATAGCCAATAAATGTGCACCTCATAGACTTAGCATCCAGCTTCTTTATATTTTCCTTATCAACGTGCACAAAGGCTTCACAACCAAAAACTTTGAGAAATGAAAGATCTACCTTTTTACCTATCCATGCCTCTTCTGGAATTCCACCATCTAGAGCTATAGAGGGTCCTCTGTTAATCAGGTAAATTACAGTATCCATAGCTTATGCCCAAAACTCTAAGGGCAAACCAGCATGCAATCTCATACATTGTGCATGCTCCATTATTGTTCTGTTCATCCTTTCAGCAACTCCATTTTGCTGAGGTGTCCTTGAAACCATTCTTTGCCTACGTATTCCATGCATATAACAATACCAGTTGAACTTATAGCTACAGAACTCACCCCCATTGTCAGATCTTAGGCACTTCAATCTCTTGCCTGATTCATTCTCAACCATAGCTTTCCAAATCTTAAACGTGTCAAAAACATCAGATTTCTTCTTTATACAATAGATCCATACCTTTCTTGTAGCATCATCTGTAAAAGAAACATAGTACTGTGATCCTCTAATAGAAGCAACCTGAGCCGGTCCCCACACGTCTGTGTGAACAAGCTCCAACTTATGCTTCTTCTTTATTGACCCAGTCTTGAGAAAACTCACTCTCTTCTATTTCCCAAAAATACAGTGCTCACAAAATTCTAGATCTATGCTTTTCAAATCTGAAAGCTTACCTTTTAACTTAAGAATTGTCATTCCCTTCTCACTTATGTGGCCAAGCCTTTGGTGCCACAACTTTGCATCTACATATGAAGTAGATAATATAGAAGGAGAATTATCAGTAATGCAATTACATAAATAGAGAGTACCTACTCTCTTACCTCTGGCCAATACAAGTGCACCGTTGGAAACCTTCCAAAATTCAGCTGTGAGAGTTACTGTGCAACTCTCATCCCCCAACTTTCCTACAGAAATCAGATTCCTCTTCAGGCTGGGAACATGCATGACATCTCTCAACACCCATGTGTTGCCATTCTATATTTTCAGCTGTAATTTTCCTTTGCCAACAATTTTGCAAGGCTCATCATCCCCTAAATAAACTATTCCAAAATCTCCATGGACATAGTCACTAAAATATTCTCTATTTGGGGTTGCATGGAAAGATGCACCAGAATCTAAAACCCAAGATTCTATATTATTATGCAAAGAGAATATAAGAGCATCTTGTGCAATAATACCTACCACTTTTGCTTCTTCTTTACCTTCATGCTGATTGTCCTCTTTTGGTTTTGACCAGCAATCTTTGCTTATGTGCCCTATCTTTCCATAGTTCTAGCAGGCTATCCTCCTGCCATTTCTGGATTTAGATCTACCTCTCATCTTTGACTTAGACCTTGATCTCCCTTTCTTGCTCTTCTCTTTTTTCCTTCCCCTGCTCTCAAAACTTAAAGCATTCCCTGATGTTTCCTCTGTGCTTTTTCTATGAATTTCTTCATTCAAGATTACACTAACAACATCATCTACTTTTAAAATATTTAAAGCAGATGCAGTATTACTAACTACCATTACCAAGCTATGCCAACTTTTTGGTAAAGAGCATAAGATTAATAGAGCTTTAATTTCATCATCAAACACTATTTTTACTAAATTTAATTGATTTACAATTCCATGGAAATCATTTAGATGATTAGGTACAGATCCACCTTCCTGCATTTGCAAATTAAATAACTACTTCATAAGATATACCTTATTTGAAGCTGAGGGTTTTTCATATAAATTTGCTAAAGTAGTCATTAACTCTACCATAGACTTTGCCTATGATAAATTAGATATCACAGTAGATGCTAGACTCAATCTTATAGATCCAAGAGCCTTTTTATCAAGAACTTCCCATTCTTCATCTTCCATGTCTGTGGGCTTCTTTGAAACCCCACCCAACGGTAAGTATAGATCTTTCTGATACAGATAATCTTCTATCTGCATTCTCCATAATTGGTAATTATTGCCATTAAACTTCTCCATTCTCAGTTTACTTTTTTCTTCCATTGCTTCTCCCACTCAAATAGAAATCCCTGTGAGTAACCTGTAATCAATACACACTAACCAGATCTGAAACACCTGTTAGTCAACCTGAGCTCTGATACCACTTGTTGGGGATATCAAGCTCTTGAACCTACAACCAGGCTCTAATACCACTTTTTGGGGATCAACCAACAAAATTGATTACTATATGAAAGCAACTAAATGCGAAATTAAACCAGAATGATAAGTAACTAGAATCAAAAATAGCAAAGAACAAGAGATACAAGAAACCACCCTGAAAACTTGTATTAAACTCTTTACATAAGGAATTACAATTGTAGAAACTTCTTTTCTTCCACACCTCTTTCAGATGTACAGATCTCTTCATAGATCTCTTTCCCTCAAGAGTTCTCTCTCTCAATTACAATCAATTCCAACAACCTGGATTGATACACATATATTTTACAATACCGTTCTACAATAACAGTTGTGTCTCTCTCTAAGCTATGAAGATATATCCCTAATATATAACTTTAGAGATTCATGAGCATACAATATCAACCACTAGATGCACCTCCTAATCAAGGGCTCAAATCAGTTCTACTTAAAATAGAAACGTGGACTTAAGACTATCACTTAATCCTATCATGCAAGCATTCTGTTCTATGCACAAAAATAGCTTCTAGACGCACAGGTGACTGGCATCGGTCCCTGCCAGTCTGCCTATGACCAACGTCGGCTGACCTACTGCCAATGTCGGCATCCTTCAGTCAATCTCTGACTGTCGACGGTGATTGTGGACTCCAGCAACTTCTGCATTCGCTCATTGGTGAAGCTTTTAGCTCCATACCTTAACATAAAGGACTAACACTACTGACATTATTTAAAGAGAAGGCTCTCAATAATGACTCTAGTGAGGAAGATTATGAGACCTAAAAAGAGCACAATTGGAAGGCTCTAATAGGAAGATAAAAACTTGTGCACCTTGTGGATGATAGTGCCCCAGATGAAGAAGATATAATGCATCTTCTAATTGAAAGAACTAAGGGGACAAGGCAAGTTGAAGACTCACATCAAGATAAGAATGATCCCTAACACATGCCACTCAAGATCACTAAAATATACATCAATGTAGAAGGTGAGCCAAAGATTGCCACTATAGGTGCTTAATGGTTTGAGGTGGAGATGGTGTAGATTATAGACCTCCTGAAGGAATTTTAAGATTTGTTCCCATGTAGCTACTAGGACATGAATGGCATCCACCCTTCCCTTAACAAAATGAGAATCAATCTGGTGGATGGCATGAGGTTGATCAAGAAGCACCTATATCGAATGAATCCCAATCTCTACGCTAAGGTGAAAATGGAGATTGATGGAATGTTTGCCATCAACATCATCTACCATATGAAAAAATCTAAATGGGTGAGCTTGATGATCATCAACATTAATAAGGATGGGTGAATACAAATTTGTGTTGACTATAGGCTCTTGAGCATCACCTACATCAATGACCCATTCCCAACCTCATTCATTGATGAGGTCCTAAATGGAGTCATAGGCTATAAAATCTATACTTTTACTGATGGTTTCTTAGGCTACCATCAAGTGTAAATTGAGGAGGAGGATAAGCCCAAAATATCCTTTAAAACTGAATGGGGTTGTTTCACTTATAATGTAATGCCATTTGGACTCAATAATGAGCCATTTGTATTCTCTAGGGTAGTGATCACTGCTTTTAAGGACTTTATCCATAAGTTCCTACAAGTTTTTCTTGATGACTGGACTATGTATGGTCTTGTGAAAGACCACTATGACAATATGTGCCTCATGTTTGAAAGGTGCAAGCAACTCCATATATCTTTAAACTTAAATAAGTGCATCTTCGCAACCCCCTTTAGAAAATTACTCAGGCACATCATCTACGAGGATGGTTTACTTGTTGATCCTGTGAAGATAGCCATCATGATTCAAATCCAGACTCATTTAATGAAAAAATATGTCCATGCCTTTCTAGGCCATTATGGCTACTACATGAACTTTATACAGAGCTATGCAAAGATTGTAGTTCCTCTAAAAGAGGTCTTGCACAAATATGGCCCATTTTATTAGGGTGAGGTGCAAGAGGAGGATTTTAAAACATTAAAGCTAAAGTTGGCTAATGCACCAATTTTACAATTCCCTAAATGTACTACTCCTTTCCATGTCCATCTCAATGCTTTAAGATTTGCAATTTGTACCATATTAGCACAACCAAGTGAGGGCAAAGTCGACCACCCCATCTCCTTCATAAGTATAAAATTGACATAGGCATAGTAGAATTGTACCACCACCGAGTGCAAGGCACTAGCAATGGTCTATGCCTTACAAACATTTAGGCAATATCTGCTAGCAACCCCATTAATCCTTTTCACTAATCATGAGGTGTTCAAATACCTCATGAACAAGCCTATTTTACACAAACACATATGCATATGGATTATGCTATTCCAAGAATTTAAATTCTCCATTATTGTTAAACCTAGAAAGTAGAACTTGGGGCCAAACCATTTATCCCACATTAATTATGGTGATGTAGCAGTGCCAATTGACGATGACATGTTGGACACATAGCTATATAGATTCAAGCACATCCCTAAATATTTAGTGGAGATTTCCACTTTCCTAACATCTAGACTTGCACCCCAGACCTTGTCAACTAAGGAGAAGATCAACTTGTGGTTCATGTCACCCCCTTCCACCTCATTGAGGGGGAGCTATACAAATTGAGTAGAGATGAATTCTTTCACTAGTGTGTTTTAGAACATGAAATGGACTCCATTCTATAGGAAGTGCATGAGGGAATCATAAGAGGCTATTATGTTAGAGACACAATGGCATGCAAGGTATTGTAGTTAGGCTTATGGTGGCCAATCATATTCAAAGATGCAAAAGAGGATGCCAAGACATGTGACATATGCTAGTGCACTGACAAGCCCAACCACTAGGATGACATGCCTCTCATTCCTATTCTTTCCTAGGCACCAATCGACAAATGGGTCATTGACTTTGTTGGGCCAATTACTTTCACAGCATGGTACACAAGTGTAAGATATATTTTAGTAGCCACTGACTATTTCATCAAGTGGGTTGAAGCCACATCTATAAAATACTGCACACTCACAATAGCTATGTGATTCATATGGGAGAACATCATAAGAAGGTATGTGTTCCCACTAAGTCTAACTAATGATATGGGTACTCATTTTTTCAATGAGACAATGCACATCCTTTTAACCAAATACATGGTGGTGCACCACAAGACTACCCTATCATCCATAAGAAAATGGCACAATTGAAGAATTCAATAAGATCTTGGGTACATGCTTGACAAATATATGTGACATTGGTCATAAGGATTGGGATGATCATGTTTTAGTGGTATTATGGGCATACCATATGACATACAAGTGCCTGATCAAGGCTACACCATTTCAACTGGTGTTTGGCATTGAAGTAATTCTACCCATGGAATTCATGGTGCCCTCCTTATGCATTTCATGGATTGGTCATTTAAATGGCCAAGAATATTTAAGCACAAGGTTGGAAGACTAAAATCACTTAGATGAAAAGTGCACCCAAGCAAGGTGGAGTCAACAGATCAAGAAGGCATGCTGGAAGTGTTGGCATGACAAACATATCAAGCACAAAGAGTGGACTAAAGGAACATTGGTGTTCCTCTATGATTCTAAGTACTTTAAGCACCCGATAAAATTAAAAATAGTATGTATGGGACCCTACATCATCCACCACATATTATAAATAGGTGCATTTAAGTTGTGCACATTATCCAGTGAAATGCCCATTGGGAATTTCAGTGGAAACCAACTGAATCCATATAGGTAGTAGGTTGGTGGTTGCACCATGAAAGCTCTAACTTCTTGGTCACTAGTCAGCTTGAAATTAAGTTGACTATAATAAAGTTTAGTGCAAGCCAAACCATTCTTTTTCTTTTATTTTGTTTCTTGTATAGTGTATAGAGGTAGTAAGTGGTGTGTGATGACCGTAAAAATTTATCTTTTAAGCACTTCATGCATAATTCCAATCGGGTGAGTCAAGCACTTACACCTCTAAGTACATGAAGCTAGACATCTAAGTCTTGGGTGCATGAAACTTAATATGCAAAATTAGAAGAAGATGAAGATACATGTGCACAAGATGCACAGTGCAGGGCACTTGAAGGCCCAAGAATAGACCAATCTAGCATTAACTTTGTGCCAAAACTTAAAATAAGGCACATACATTGATCCTACACTATAGGCCTAAGACAACAAGAAGTGAAAAAGCTCAACATGGTTGGGTACAAAGAAGAAAGTGAAGATGAACTATCTAGCAGTGTGCAAGAGAGTTGGAAGAAAATCAAGGCATTGGAGGGCCAATGCAAGGGATTCGTATGGGGTAGGATAGTCCAAAGCAAGAGGGCATGTAATAAATCAACCAAGATAGAAAACATGATTGAAATAAGAGTGTAACTATAATAAAAAGTAGAATCGAGGAGGTTGAATCATGCACATGTGAGGTGTTGTGCCTAGGTTACCATAAGGAAGGTGAAGGTCATGATATGTATACAAGCACATAAATAAATTGTCTAAGATAGTTGGTGTCTACCTAAAAATGAGTGGGAAGTGACCATTTGAACCACATGTCACTTCACCAAAAAAGCCATTAGGAGCATTCAATAAGGTGGCAACAACACAAAGATATGCAATTAATGCATAAAGGAAAAAATATTCTTAAAGATTTCATAGATTTTTTTGTTTTCCAAGAAATTGAGGAACCTACACCATAAATCCCACATTAATGATGGTAGATGAGAATGAAGGGTATAAAATATAAAGTGACAGACTTGCTTAGGTTATAAAGTTTAAACTAATTTAGACTTAGAGAAAACCTAAGTAAGAACTAGAGAGCCTAAGGAGAAAACCCTACACCAAGTTCAAATTCAAACACCCTAAAAATACCAAGAGCAAACGGCAACATACTAAGATATATTGCATTCATAGTAAGCCCAAATTAAAGGATTAGGGAGTGAGATGCATGGGAAAATAGATAGTGGAGTCAAGAATTTATCACCTAAGCTTCCATTAATGGCTAGTGAAGTTTGAGAGCTGAAGGAATAGTCACTGGTCTTGTGACTGCAAAAGCACCAACCACCATTCAAGGCTTTGAAAAGCTGCACCTACCAAGGTTCAACACAAGTAGATTCAATATGGTGAAAAAACATAAGACATATATCTCCACAAAGGTGAAAAAATAACCCAAGTGGGTTAGAATTATAGAAGAGATGATAGCCACTAAAACTATGGTGTATTTGGTCAAGGTAATTAGTGTCATAGATGTTGACACTGAGGTGCTAACTAAGATGTCATACTAATAAATGCAATTTCCTCCAAAATTTATGGTGGGGGAATATTGGTTTTTATTTTCACACAACTACCAACTAAAAAAATAATACTATTAGATGTCAAGTCATTCACAAGAGTTGACACAAGATTAGGTGGTGGACACAGGGTGTAAGTCGATGCAAGGGGATGCCCTCTTTGATGTATCAATTCGAGATAAGTTGAGAGATTCTAGTGCAACTCAACTCTATGAGTTTCCATACTTAAATAATTTAGAGGAACTCATAGATTTCCTACTCTTGCAAGTCCATGAGGATTGTATGTACTTTATAGGTAGGCACATGAAGATCTCAGTGCAGCTAATCAAAAGGATAATCAGGCTCCTAGATGCTGACAAAGACATCCATCAATTGATGGATGATGAGGAGGTAGATCATGTCACAAATCTCCTCAATTAATTCAAAGGGGTTTTTCATTCCCCAACAACAAGTGCAAGGAACCCAACATGAGGGCAATAATGTACCTTGTAAGTTCCAAATTGTGCCCAAGCAGTCGATGGACCAATGTGTCGAAGGCATACCTATGTATATTACACCACATGGCACAAGGTGTGAAATTCAATATTACAAATTTCATCACCAAATATTTGGTGAAAAATTCAATGGAATGTTATATCATGAAGGGAACATTCAGATGGGGGTCAATATTAATATTGATTATCATGTAAGAAATTAGGATCTCGAATGGGAATGAGGATAATCTTTGGGTTTTCCCAGAACATCATGATTCCCCAATGTAAAAGTATAAATACTTCACCTTCCCCACCTCCTTTAGTTTAAAATAAAAAACATGTGTGATGTGATGGTGTGAGAAGTATATAAAGGCTTTCAAGCTAGAATGGGACATCCCTCAAGGGCTCCTATAGAGTTTGTTTAGAATGGTAACTTTTGTCATGATGCAACATTTTTGTTTAGTGAGCCTGACACTAGTGGATGGAAATAAGTTAGGGTGGTTAAATCTACCCTACACCTCAAAAAAATACTTTAGAGAGGCACTATGGTAGATACCTAATGCACAATAACTAGACATCCCATTCAAGGAATTGGATATGGAGAGGTGTTGATTAAGACACCAGTTCATCTGCACCAATATGAAGGCCACCAAAGATGAGGAAGATGAGTCAAATTTCACTGACATATATCCCCTCCTAAAAGTTTACATTGAGGGCTTCATCCATAATATTTACTATGATATAAAACCAAGGAATAAGGAAACCCAAGAAGGAAGTGTGGCACAAAGCGCCAATCCTCCTATCTAGGTTAGTGATGATGAAACCTTGACACCACTAGAAAATAAGAAGTCTCCCTAGAAGAAGAGGGGGAAAACTTTAGAAGAAATAGACGAGCTCTTTAAGCTCAAGACACATCAGAAAAAGAGGCATCCCTCTCAGGATCTTCTAAGAAATGTATGAAACTTATGCCAAAGACTTACCCTAGCATGAAGAAGAAGAAGAAGAAGGGAAAGGCCTAAAATTTGGTGCCCAAGATAGTTCTCTCTAACATAGAGGAGGAAGGGGAGGAAGAAGAGATGGAGGAACAGATAGTCGAGAGGGCTGTCTATATCATTCTTGAGGAAAATGACTCCTCGACAAGTGAAGGGACCCCCTCCCTACCACCTCAGACTGAGTTAGAGAAGCGAAGGTAGAGATGGAGGAAACTCAGCTTCAGTGAAGCCCAAATGTATCAGGTATAGGAGCTAGAGGAGAAAAATGAAGAGATGACAAAGGTTGGGATGCCAAAAGAGGTCATCGAGATGGTTGAGGCTAAGGAGCAAAGGAGAGGAGAGGAGAAGAGTAAGGCACAAAATATGAAGGGAAAGAAGGAAGAAGGAAGTAAGGAAGGAGGAACTGGAGAAGATCCCAAATAAGTGACACATTTAGGAATGCCAACAAAAGAGGAGTTGGAGCATAAATGGGTGGACATGGGCATGGACCAAGAGCACATCAACACAGCACTAAAGTTTCATCAGAGGTGAGAGGCCATGAGAGCCAAAGGCATGTCCCAAGAAAAGATCAATCAAATATAAGCCAAGGAGATAGAGGCCATAAAAAAGAAGTACAAATCACAAACTACACAAAGGTAGTCCAAAAAGGAGAAGGCCAAGAAAGAGGAGGTAGAGAGAAAGGCCAAGAGAAAGGAGAAAGAGGAAAAAGTGGCGGAGGAGGAAAGGGGAAAATGGTAAAGGAGAGAGAGAGAAGAGTAAGGTTGTCACTAGCATAGAACCTAGAAGGGAAGAGGTAATAGAAAAGGCACCTAACACCTCCACCATAACATTAGAGGGAACTACAAAGCAGGCACACTCAAGTCTAGAAGGGGTACCTGAAGATAAATAAGGTGATACGAGATCTTTAGAGAAATAAGGAGAGAAGGAAATGGACAAGGGTAAAATGTCCACTAAAGAACCCCCATGAGAGGAAGAACACAAAGGTGGGTCTAGCATCAAATAAAAAGGAATATACCTAGGGGAGAATTTTGGTGAAGAATCCCAAGAAGAAGGAGAGGAAAAAAAGGCACTGACACATGCACTAGTACTAGCAAAGAAGAAAAGCTGAGTGAGGGAGAAGAATATGAGCTAGGTAATAGGAAAAGATCATTATAAGAGTTTAAAGAGGATGATAAATTCTATATGATGGAGTGCATGCCACTAAAGACTACCACAACCTTGACATGCCACCAAGTTTCTTGGGCACGAGATTGCTACATAGACAAGCCTGAGTTTGAGGTTCTGACAAAATTAATTTAGAGTGCCAAAAAGCTAAACAAAGGGCATGACTACCAACTCATCAATCTTTGAGACATGAACTTCATGTGCTTAGATAATGCCCTAATCAATATGTCCTCCTTAGTAATGTGCAAGAACATCATCAATGATGTTTGTGCAAATATCTAGAAGAAGATAGCACAAGAGATTGAGAAGGAATATGAAGTGATAAGGCTCAAGCTTAAATATCTAGTTAGGCATGCAGAAGAGGTAGATCCATCCTTTTTGGATGGTGTGGATACCTCAGGGATGAAATAAGTTGACAAGGTCTGCCTATTTATTGAATAGAAGCTCCCTAGGATGAGGTTAGCACTAAAGGAGCAAGAAGACCCCTATGAGGCCATAAATAAAGAGTTGAAAAATAAGCTAGATGTGGTAGAAGACCTCTTCACCAAACTAGAAGAGGTCATAGATGAATCAAATTCTATATTTTACAACTTCACTACCTAGGCAATAGTCATTGATGTGCACCTTAAAAAGGCAAAGGAAGAGAAAGGTGCTTTATTCCAACACTCCTTCTCGATGATCAGAACCAAGTGTGTCCAAGTAATGGCAAAGGTCAACACTCTTAGCACGTAACTGAAGACCCAAGAGTAAGACCTGGAAGCTCTCTTATTCACCTTCCAAACTAAGGCTAATGACTAGGGGATATCTTAGATGACAAGGTAAAGTGAACCAGAGAAAGGATTGAGGCCTTCAAGGAAGAACTAGAAAGAACAGACATGCTCACCCTCAAGGTTGCCTCAACTGAAGCATATGTCATCATTGAATAAATCAAGGGTGATATATAGGGTTTTGAGAACTTTAAGGTAGAATTAGAGTAGGGTACACCTGAGTGTTATGCACCAAATGTGTTAAAAGACTAGTCTGGGGAAGACTAGCGATTTTGTATGGGGTTATGTTGGGGCCCCTTTTATACCAACTACGTAGACCATGCCAATTGGACCTATCTTTGCATAAATAAATTTTATGCAATGATTTCTCCTTTTTATACTTATGGCACTAGCTGGAGGAATCCCTAAGGATCCCACACCAACTAGAAGGTGATTACATTGGGTTGCCCTTCAAAGTACATCCTTGCTAAAAATTATACGTGGTAGCTCAGGAAATGAAGGTGTCAGAAGAGTGGTGCAGGTGAGATAGTGACCCCCTAGTGATAACTCAGCATATGACATGTGCTCATCCAACTTGGGTAGCATAGTGGAGCCAATAGACTAATGACCCCTAGCAACAACTCATCACTTGGCATGCACCCATCCAAACTAGCAAGGAGATGTCCATTTTCCTATAAAATAAGGCTTACATTTAAAGAAGAGGGAGAGGTGATTAATTTAATGAAGCTATACTAAAATAGAGAGCCAACATTAGCATTTTGTAACCTACATGAAATAGGATAAGTATCCAAAATGTATATCCTAAGCTCACCTGTGAGCCACTAGGCATGAGTAGTGTTAAGGATAAGCATATGTTTTGCTTTTATATCTTGAACTTTGTATGTTGAACTATGAAATCAATGAAGAATGTTATTGAAACACTAGAGTTTTTATTCTTGCATTATAGTTTGTGTATTATTATGTTTCAATGATATAATTTCTTTACTTTGAATGTATTGTGATATAAAGGTTGATTCCTAGTCGCTAATGGCATACTTGTGTCATATAGTGACTTTAGCCTACCCATAAAATAGACTAAGTATTGGAACCAAAATGTGTCAAGGACCTAATACCCACACCTAGAGCGCTAAACTAAATAAGGTGCACTTGAATCCAATCCATTCCTATCACTCAACTAAGTGCCTAAATGATCCTTAGTTTCCATCCCCATGGCTTGTACCATTAATAACTATGTCTAGTAGAAATGAACTTGCACCTAGGATTGTGCCCTTGATAAGGATTATGCCTATTAAGATTACCTAGAATAATTTAGTGCTGATAGGCCATATGAACCCATCCCATCAATGATTAAGTCCCTCTTAACCCAATTTTGTACCATATTTAAAATATCCTAATACGGGCCCAGTCCCTTTGCTATTGTGCTTCAAGTGAGTGCACAAGGCTTGCACCTTGTGTGAAACTAATACCATCATAGTAGTGTGTTAAATGTTGTACACCAGACCCTATTATGATCATTCCTAGACACATCTAGTCTAAAATTGACCTAGTTTGATGACTAAGTGCATGACTATCACAAAATCTAAACCAATGAACTTTTATATAGCAAAACCCTCATTAAGATCCTCAAAAGGATTATCAATGACCTTGGTCGAGACTAGCACCTTCAACTCCCTCCTACCTTATGGGCTTATCATAAAACCATTCCACACCCACATGACCACACCACATTTCCTTTTCTTTGGTTTTACATCCATATTACCCATTGATATCGAACTATCTTCCTTATGCATATTTCTATAGGACCTCACTAATGATGAAGAATACAAAGTTGTTTGCCTTTATGATTTGGAGCATCTAGAAAAAAATGGCTTAATACCCTTGATCACCTAAAGGGATATTATAATAAGCTTTATATAATATATACCAACCACATCAATACTAAAGAGTTTGAAATGGGTGACGTATTCCTAATGGAAATTCAAGGAAACACCAATGTGAATCATGAAAACAAAGTTAAGTTTGAGGCCAATTGGTTGGGTCCCTATGTTATCATCACCAAGTTTGGGTTAGGAACATACAAGTTGGCTACATAATATGGATAAAATATTGATGAACCAATTAGCATCACACACCTCAAATGTTTTCCCACATGAAGGATATAATGATGTTGGAATAAACTCAAAACATAGAAATAAAATAAAAAATAAAAAAATAAAAAAAAATAAAGGAGAGAAATAATTTTCATCCATAGGTGAAAACCATTTCTAAGTCACCTTGGACAAGCACCATGATAAAAATCATCTTCTAACGTCATGTGTAAAATCTATTTTCTATAATTACCCCACACTTGGGGGCATTTTCACTCCATCCAACCCTTTGTCTTGAACCATCCCTGTGACTATCCTAGCATACCCACCTTTCTTCTCATTTTGAACTTGATAAGGTTATGTAGGAAGTTTTGAGACATGTTTTGGAAACATTCTGGTCAGATCTTCTTTAGTACACACTATAGTGTGACATCATCATGACATATACATGATTAAAACACATGGTTCTCATGAATTGTAGTCCTTGGAGATCGCCATCTAAAATTCCTCCATAATTTGATATACCATCCAATCCATCCATGATGCTATAACACATTATCTTTTTATTCATAGCCCTGGTTTAAAATTTAAAAATCCTAAAATCCTAAAAAAATCCTAAAACTTAGAACATCTATTAAAACCCAAAAATAAATAAATTGTAAGTTACCTTGTGCCTTATCCTATTATAATCCTTGGTCAATTCCAAGAAATTCATTGCTAAATTCATTGGGATATATTGTTCTCTGTCCAATCCCATTGCATATATAGTTTCTAGTGGAAAGTTTACTCCAACATTATTAATCATCAATGCTAGATTTTTAACTTGGTATAAGACATACATCTACTTTTTAGTTTGTGTGTGTTTCGTTTGTTTGCTTGCTTGTTTAATTTGTGTATTTATTTTGTTTTCTAATGTTTGTGTCATTCCAAGGGAATACTGCAACAATGGCATCATGGGTTTCCATATCATGGTGCATCTTTTTGTGTGCTATAATAAATAAGGTTTGTCAAGCTACTGGAAAGTTGTGCGAGATTAGTAACATGTTCTACCACATCATCACCATCATTATCTCTTATGTGCATTTATTCTAACTAATTATCCATTTTTCCATTGATTGAGTATACACCATAGATTAAATATCATGTGTCAAACAATCACATACATATATGATCAAGACATACATCTACATGTAAATTAGGTACATCTATGATCACACCATCATAATATTCATAACATCCACATAACATACATCCATAAACATAAACATCAACAACATCATAATAATCATATGGGACAATTGATATAGCTCAAAATTAAATAATCATATATACAAATTTTATGTAAAATGTACATATACACTAAATCATCATGTCTACAATCATCATCATCAATATATGCAATCAATCTAAAAAAAATATACACATATAAGTCATATGAACATGAAGTCTCACTCTACCCCTCAATTGATTTAATTTTGGGGAGATGGATCCCTTACTGATATCACTAATGGGGTTGTACGTGATGAGGATCACCTATCGATCCACTCATTCAGTGAATAAATGATGAAGATATGAGCTCTAATGGTAGTGTCAACTCATATAATCCCCTACAATAATGAACCTCATAGATTGCTAGTAATGTATCTAAAAAGGCATATCCCATTAACTAAGTCAGGAGAGATTAAGCTAGATCTCTCTCACTGCATAGTCTTTGACCCTCCACCCTCATCCACTCCACCTCTCTTTATAGGTATGCAATCTCTACACCTTGGGATGACATTTTTATTGCATGCATATTTGCCTCACTCCTCAAACCAATGATCTCTACATATTTGGATTGAATCTCCTATTGAAGGGTGTTAATTTACTCATCATGGATATCAACTAGCTGAGAGGGCCCAACACCATATCCTATTATAATTATCTGAACATCAGTCATCTTTCCATCTCTTTTTTCCATTCCTCCTTGTAAATTTCCTCCATGCCACTCACCACTGCTTGCTATATCTATAAATGGCTCTATCTCTCTCTCCATCCCCCTCTCCCTCTATATCTATAACTATCTTCACTGGTGTATCAAGCCTAGTTCCTCCATCTCCTTTGTCACCTCCATCTCCCTATACAAACCCTCCATCATCTCTCATGTCTCTCTATCCACTCATCTACATTTATCATGCACTCTAAGGGTAGGCCTTCAATATCCCTTGATCCTCTATTATAGAGTCCATGGCCTCTAGTATTGGATAGTTAAATGAATTGGTTGTATCTTATCCTACCATGATTTATACTCATGTTTGACCCTAACATCTACACAACCCACATCTCATCCCAGTCTACATGATGTAAGGATACCCAATTCGTTGTCATTGATCCCCTATCTACCCATGGTCCCCATTCTCATACCTCTATGTATGTTATAGTAAATATGTGAGGTTCTATAGGAACAACTTATTGTAATCTAAACTACCACAACACATGATCTATCTTGTACCTCTCCACTATGTAATCTCAATGGCTGATGATATAAAAAATTATCATTTCATATCTTAGGTAATATAGGTCCTCGACCCATAATAATCTTAGCTCCTTATATGGCCTCCACATGATGTTTCCCCACCCCAACTCATTTATGGCCTTTCTTTAGTATTTGAGGTCATCTAGGTAATTCCTCTATGCTCCAACCATAATCACCCAACCATATGCTATCAATTCCTCCATATCCCTTTGTCATCATTTACCCACTAGCTACTCTAAAGTAATGTGTTGCCTTGCCCGTACCTATAGTAGAGTTGATGCCCCAATCCTATTGCTTCCCTTATAGCTAAATGTGTGTAGATACCTATAAATATGAACTAACATGCATGGCTCCCATATAAACACTATTGCATCTTAAGTCATATATGTAATCACATTGGTTAATCCCATTTCAAAGTACCACCAAGTCTTATTTGACACTAGTATGTTGTTGATAATTGTCATAGAAACTAGGTGAATCCTATCAACTGATCCTCCTACTAGGGATGCATCTATGTCCACACCCAAACCCTGTAGTGGGATATCCTCTATGTCTACCACCCTCCTCATAGCTATTAGTGGAGATGTGTCCCTCTAATAGACCTCTCTCTCCCCACGTATCATAATATGCAAGATCCTTCATACATTCTCCAATGTAATTTTCATCTCCCCTATCGATAGATGTAAAGTAATAGTCTTAGAGTGCCATCTCTCTACTAATGCCATCAGTGGTGCTCTATTAATAGGAATCTTAGGCATTATAGCCACATAATATAGTCAAATTACCTCTAGTAAACCAAACTCACGTGCATCCAATTGTATCACAAGCCCTAATACTCATGATTGCCTCTCATGAGAAAAAATCAATAGAAGACACTCCCAAGTTCACAAAAATCTAAGCACACTTAGTCACTACTTCATCATTTTTACCTAATCCTACTATCAAATTGTAAACACCACTAAATCATAGACATTTTGATGTTTGTGAAAAAAATGTGACATCTGGGAAAATGTCACTCATGCACAAATGACACCCTTTTGACATAAACAACGCCAATTTTTCAAAGACCACCAATTTTATGTAGATGGAACTAGCTTTTCACAGATGTCATTCTATATAAAATATATGCAAACATCAAAATATAGTGTGTAGACATTGATTATGTGGGTGCTGACTCCACATAATTTTTTTCCTTCGTAGCATCTACATTTCATGTGACCTTTGGCCATCATTAATGACCCTATACTATCCAAATAAAAATTCAAAACATCACTTATTGGTAAGCTTCTACCATATAGTCGTTGATGCTTTCTCACTCACTCCACAAGGTGCTCGTTCGTGGAAATAGGCACCATATTTCACTAAAGTCTCTCTAAACTGTAGAGCTCAATTTCTAAAAGGGCTAGGGTTATAGTGACCAATATTTTAACCCTTCCCTCTTATTTATTCATCCCCACCCCTCCATTTTTACTTTTCATCCTATAATTGACCCTCCTTTTGAGAGCCTATCGTTGGTTTTCCTATCTGAATTCTCTCTTGAGGGGGCTTCATCCATATTAACATGCCACTAGGGGCATCTTTATGTGTCCATCTTCTTCTTATACATTCTTTGAAACATTATTTCTTCTTATTTTTGCAACTCCCTTTCAAACATGGAAAATGTAGACACCCTAATTTCACCACCTTAATGTTGTTACTATTCACTATCACCTAATTTATCACTAACTAGTCCATTGTAGTATCACAACCCACACTAAAACCCCCTGATTAATTAATTATTCTATCAAATTTCACGTCATGACCCTATTTAAACCCCACCAATGTTACCTCTTGACTAATTAAGAATTAAATCACTACTAGTTAGTCAATCAGTCCTAATAATAAAATTAATGCACATTCAAAAATAGATAAAAAAATATAATCACATAATGCAATCCTACATAAAGGTATATATGTAAATCACAATGCCAATCTCATCAAATCCCAAGCCAAGAGACAAAATCCAATCAAGTCCATACCTCAATCATGTAAAATGTCAACCTCCTCATCCAACCCCATAACACCTCCAACTCCCTCAACCTCCTCATAAATGAGGATTAAAATCCAACCATCAAAAATCAAGAAAATCAAACAGATTATAATTAATATTATCCCTCCATTTCTCGTGTGTGTGTGTGTGTGTGTGTGTGTGTGTGTGTGTGTGTGTGTGTGTGTGTGTGTGTGTGTGTGTGTGTGTGTGTGTGTGTGTGTGTGTGTGTGTGTGTGTGTGTGTGTGTGTGTGTGTGTGTGTGTGTGTGTGTGTGTGTGTGTATTGAGCTCTCCTCCTTTAATTTGGACAAGCTTGAAGATCCTGAGGAGTTCGTGACCATTTCAAAATCCAAACGTCGACATCATCTAGCCATATTTTCCATCCTCCAATCTATCAATGATCTTAGGTATTTGTTGTTAGAATTTTTGTACACACCCAATTGAGCATCCACAAATCGAAGAGTAGGTCATATATATATATATATATATATATATATATATATATATATATATATATATATATATATATATATATATATATATATATATATATATATATATATATATACAGAGAGAGAGAGAGAGAGATAGAGATAGAGAGAGAGAAAACTCCTTTAATTTGGATAAGCTTGAAGAGCGTGAGGAGTTCATGCCCATTTCAAAATCCAAACATCGTCATCATCTAGCCATCTTTTCCATCCTCCAATCTATCAACAATCTTAGGTATATGTTGTTAGAATTATTGTACACACCCAATTGAGCATCCACAAATCGAAGCGCAAGTCCACATAATCAAGGAGTGTCTTCACACTAAATGGAGGTAGAAATATTCTTTTTTTCTTTATTATAGACCTGTCTTTTATTAGAGTAGGAATTTGACGTGTTTTTCTATTTCTATTTGCAATAGCTCTAATTTAGACATATACAAACAAATACTAACTCAACAATGTCACTGAAAATATGAATAACTATTATAAAACTCCAATAAATAACATGTTCCGATAAATGTGTATTTATAAAATGGGCATTGAGAAATTAGTGGAGGTTGATAGATACTTGTCCAACCTCCTTGAGTATTAGATCTCAAAACTATCATTGTCCCTTCTGATATGGTAATGTGAACCATCAAACTTACAAGTTTTCAATTTTATTTTCATTGCACTTAATTCCTTCATAGGGCTCATTCAACCTAGTCTCCAATGTATCCAAACATTATACACATGGGGTTTGGCCAATGATTATTACTTTGTGAAGGCATTCAAAGAGCTCTCTCACCCTCTAAAAGTTTTGAGATGTCTAATGACAATATTTCCTATTTAATTTATGCATAGCTTTTATAAAAAATGTCCAAAGCCGAAGGTAAACAACCAAGAATATTCAAGTATAAACTATGACCACTCAACAATCAAACTAATTTTGTTAACAAGTGCCACCCATAGACAATCAAATTAAGAGAAACTAGAGTTATTGATTTTAAAATAGGAATTTATCATATCAAAAATGATGTTGAAAAATAAAAACATATAAACTCAAAACTCAATGAACTAAACTACCTTACACCAAAGATTGAATAAACAATGCAAAAAAATTTAATGATTATCATGAGATTGCTCATCTCCAATAAAAATTAAGTTTTAACAGAATATTAAATGTTGTATTTATTTTACTAATTAGTGACAAAGTATAATATTTATACACATTGATGATTTGGTTGTGATTACAAATACTAAGGGGCCAATAATCATGACCTTAAATTTTATTAAATTTATTTATTTATTTTGAAGAGTTTGTTATATCTAAACCACTAAATTTATACAGGTTGTCTTTTGACAATGTCAAAAGTATGTCTTTTATCAACATCATATAATTTAAATAATAAATTAACACATACACACACACACGCATGCGCGCGCACGCACACACACACAAAATATCTCTTTACGTTTCCACTAATAATAAAAGTTTTGATATCATTAAAAATTAATTTGCTATTTAATAATATATATGTTAAGATATAATTTGAAGAGATTATAAACTCCAATTTATAAAATATGATTTAATATTAATACTTTTTAATCTTATCATGTTTTTAAATATATAAATATATTTTATTTATATATTTTTGAAATATATAACATTTAGTTGTATATAACATAATTAAAATTAATTTTAAATCAATTAACATAATAACATATATTAATTATCTTTCCAAAAAAAAGTTAATTCATAAGATAAATCTAAATTTAATAGATATAATATATAAAATTTGACATAAAATGTATTTTTTACTAAAAATCTTTTGTAATCAACTTGAATAGTACTCATGACACTAAGCATGACTCCTCACTAATAAACATATTTGTATCACCCTATCTTCGATAGGTCATATCTTAGCCATAAAAAGGTATTTTCTAGTTAATGTTTTTCATTGCATATTATTCTAAGAGCTTCATAATGGTTTAAAATATGTGGGGAAAATCAGCCCCATGTTATTCATGTTTTTAGTTTTGTTTTTAAACTACCACGTGAACAATTCTTATTTCTAGTTGCAGTAACTTTCCCGTATAGAAGAATTTTTAAATGTTTTATTTTTAAAAATTGTAGATTGTTTTGAGAGAAATTTGGTCGCGTAGTTAGATTCATAATATCATATCAACTTTATGAAATATTTTTTAATATTGTATTTTTGGCCTCTTCGAGGTACTCCGGTCAAAATTTCACTATTGTGACTTATTTTTGCATTTGTAAGGCTTTTCTAATGTTTTAATATTGAGTCCTCACTTACACATTAGTACATAACACAACTTTATTTTTAGGGAATTGTATTTATGATTTTGTTTTCATTAAGCACTTTCAAGGATTGATTAACCATTTATACTCTTTGAAAACTTAGTAAATACTTTCTTGGCACTTTGATTAGTGGATAAATACTACTTGTGCCTTTGATCTTGAAGATAAATTGTTCTAATGTCTATGTGCATCACTTCATTTGTAGTTTTGAAAATTATAAAAAGTGACCATTTTCTTTTCTTAATTGACTTTTGGTTTCTTAAGTTCTGTCAATTTTATGATGTTCGAGTAGTGGGGCATTCCAAATAGTTTAGTGTTTTTTACATTGATTTACGACATATTAGTAGTCATTTATTTATGTTTGACACCCTACATTTTCAGAGTCATTTTTTATTTAACAACATTTTGTTCATGACTTTGTTGTTATAATATTTAGACATCTATATATTTCAATAAAATTGAATGGTGTTAATAAAAATCTTTATATTATTTTATATTCCTCAATATGTTGTCAATTTATGTAGTTATAGGGACGAGGTTTCAAATGAAGGAAATCCCTAACCCAACAATTATATAAACATACACAAAGACACATAGATTTGAAACTTAATGGTTTTTATCATATATATTAGTGTAAACAATGGGTTACGTAGGTTTCCTTCAATTCATATACAAGCTATGATTGGGTCTTAAGATGTAAATTATTTTCTCTCTATCTTTACGACAATGGATTCTCTCATAATTCCACTCATACTTGGGCCAAAATAAATTATCTCTATGATATTATTTAGAATGTGTATGCACAGGTTAGGATGACCTACAACTATCTTCTTTTTGTCAATAGACTAGGACTCAAATTAGGTCAATCGTATAGAGCTCGAGTATACTTGGATAAGTGGATAAGAATGATATACATACATCTAGCAGAGGGAAACCTACAACTTAAATTTCAATAGGAAAGAGTTCCAAAGCCTAAACCTGTGACCTATGGACATAGCTCTCACTAGACCTCAACAAAAGTAAATTATTGTAACTATGATTGTAAAGATGCAACTAAAGTAAATGATTGTAATGGGGTACAAGTAAAGTAAATGATGGGTAAGTGATTGTATATAAGGTAAGGTGAAATGGTCAACCAAATATGGGTATATGAAACTTAAAGTGATAAATAGAAACCCTAAGCAACCCTATATGTATACCACCTTGTTCAGTATAATAAGAAGCTTAAACAAGGATACACATGTACATTCAAAAAATAATAAACATCTAATCTAATATGTAAATAAAGAGTATAGGGATAGAAATACTTACCTTGGGGTGGACCTATCAACACTTCAATCTCCCCCTTTGGTTCAAGTGGCACTTTGCAAGAGATTGTTATAATTTGAAAACCTCAAATGGTTAGATGAAGACCTAGATATCCTTAGTTAGGAATTCCTAATGATCTCTTCTATTGAGATTCAATTACACCATAAAACAAGACCTCTCAAAATAAGGTTTTAAACCACTAACACTCCTTACGTAAAAATGTGAGTAAAACCAGAGTGTATGAATGTGATATATCTTATTATGAATGAAATATGACCCTTATATATTTTTGCAAACCCAAAACCAACTCTAAACTCTCTTAAGTTGACAATATTGGTCAGGTCAACATAGTTGGAAGATGTCAACTAGCATAATATGGTATTGAAAAGGCCAATACAATACGTATATGAAAAGATGAAATTATACCTATATAGGGTTGGTCAATACATTAAAGGAATGATTTAAACATGAAACAAATGGTACCAACCATAATAATACTATAGAATATAGGGAAGCTACCAAATCTAGATAAGAAGTGTATGGAGAGGAAAGACGAATAGATACTTAAAAGAGGTCAAAATTATAGTAGTGATAGTGTAATAGGATAGAATGCAAACCTCTTTTGTAAAGTACCACAAAATTATCTCATCTCAAACTTAGTGCACCCTTTCAGGTGTGTACTCAAAGAGATTGAAACATTGAAAATTTATTGCAAGAGAAAGATTTAGTAAAGTGGTTAAAGTGTATATATATGTGCCACCTAAAGCTCATCACATGTCATAATAGTGTAACATGAGATGGTGCTTTTGAAAAGAAACATAAAAATAAAAAATAACATAACTAAAAATAAATATTGAAAGAGATTAAAGTAAATACAAGTATATAAAATGAAAATACATACTTTCACTAACCTTGTTGATTGTAGATAATGTTGCATGTGTTATAGGTGATAAAAGTTTCCTAACGAGAAGAATAAGAGGCAGACCTAGAACATAAGATAAAAATCTTTTTTTTTCCAAAAAAAATCTATTAACACCAAAAAAATCTCTATCTCATTATGATTCTAATTCTTCTTTCAATTTGTGAAAAGGGCCTATGGAAACAAATATATTGAAAAAAATATGTAATTTTATGGTAAATAATTTAAATTTTCAATTTCTAATATAAATAGGTAAAAACTATTCATTTGGACATTTGTCATTTTTTGAAAACTCAGAGCTTTGTGTAACCAAATTTAATGATTTGATAAATGATAGCTCATGAATGAAGAGGAAGAAGTGAAGAAGGATGTATCACAGTTGTGTCTAGAGAACTATAGGTATGTGGTGCATTTATTATTTGGTTTTGTCATTTTTTGTAAAATGAACTAGATTAAGAAATCTAGGCACTCGAGAAATCCATGTAGCAAAATTTACCCCAAAAAGTGTCAAAATGAATCTGTATTTAGGATGGGTAATGAGTATTTGACGAAGAGCCAAAACTAGGGACAAGGACATTGTTAGAAACCCATGGAAGCACAATTGATTACTTTTCTTATAAGCAATTAAACACGGAATTATACCAGAATGAATAAGTAACTAGAAACTTGAAACAACAAAGAATTTGAGAGATAATACACAATCTTGTATTAAATAATCTTCAGAAGAAAATACAATAAAGAAGATGCCACTTCTTCTTCCACCTCTAAGGCTTGCCACACCTCAAGGACTTCTTCCCTCTCTCTCTATTGCTCAACCACAACTAACTCAACAACCTGAGTTGTTATCCCCTCCTTGATAGCTTCAGCTGATCTCCTTGACCTTACACCTTGCAGATCTCCTTGACCTTGCTTTCTTGCTTCAATGCTTTACTTGCCTTAATTACAATACATGCCCATGGGTCTCTTAAATAGGATCCCAAGCATACAATAATTAGACTTCTAATTACAATAATTAGAAACACAGACTCAAGACTTAAATTAGTCTTCAACATGCAAACACTCTCAGACCTATTAAATTAGACGATTCTAATTCTGGAAATGCATTCTAGAAACACATGCAGAAGCATGCACACGCACAGGTGACCGACGTCAGTTGCTGTCAGTCTGCTCTTGACCGATGTCAACCAATCCATGGTCCCTGCCTGACCGACGTCAGCCGTACTATCAATGTCGGTTACTGGTTGCACTCTGCAACCCCCTGATTAGCTCCCTGGTGAAGCTTTTAGCTTCACAACTTAACAATCTCCCACTTGGAGATAAACAGCTGCACCTATGCAACAACCTCCACTAACCATCTCAGGCACCTCCATCTTCAAGCTCAATTTTGAAGACCATCCACCACATATCCTGTGATGCTACACCTGTCATCCAAGTCCCCTGCCACATCTAAACTTTCTGACAACTCCCACTGCTTGGGAAAACTCAGGTCTACACCAGACCTTATGTGATTTTGAACACTATTCTAAGCTCAGCTTGAACTATCCAGCCCTTGGTGTGCATACTGGTTCTACATCCTACGTATTGAACCCTACCAACACCTTCTTCACATCAGCTCCCACTGGAGACAAAATCAACCTGTGATCTTCCATGTCTCTTATGCCAAAGAATTTTGTTGCTCCCAAATTCTTCATGACATACCTCTGAACTAACTTTACCTTTAGCTCAGCAACTCCCTGTATGTGTAACCCTGCAACAAGCACACAAAACAATAACAAGATAATGTAGCTAATATTATCCAACCTGGTAAAGATAAATACAATGGTCAAACTTCCATTGTCCTACAGCTTACTCAAGACCTTATACATTGGCCTTCCATCTCACATGTCCATTTCCATTCTTCTTCATCCTGAACACCCATTCATCTCTCAGTGTTTTCTTCCAGCTGACAACTCCACCCAAAAACTCCTGTTTGGTTCTTCTCCAAGGAATCACATTCCTCATCCATGCCAAGCTCCCACTATTTTTTGGATCTACCTGCTCTGCTTCTTTAATGACTTCCTAATTCTTGACCATCAGTGAGCAACAAGTAGTGTAAAGAAGGGAAATGATGAATTTGAGGCTTACTTACCCTTTCAATCCTCCATATGGGCGTTTGAGACTCCCTGACAGCTTGCTGTCTACCCAAAATCTATCTCAGTGACTGATCTCAGCCATCTCTCAGTCTGCACCCGACCGATATCAGTTCCATGCGACTAACTCATCACTGACATCAGTTCCCTGACTGATGCCAGTGTTTATCTATCTGGAGTCACTGACGTTGGGCTTCACCTAGCCGACATCCATCCTTTAACCGATGTCAGTCTCTGTGTTTTACTTGTGAGTGATGACTTATATCTGCGAGCTCATCTTGGATCAAAACCCTGTCCATACTACCCTGCTCAAAATTATTCAGCCCCTATGACTGATTTATGTCCATCATCTCCTCCATAAACACCAAGGCTTCTTTGTTCATGTCAAAAGCATCAAATTTCCTTTTTCTACATTGAACTCGATCTATGCCCTCCAAATCTGAACTCATACCCTTTGACTCAAGAACATGCATCTCCTTCTTATTCATGTGACCAAGCCTATTAAGCCACATCTCTGAATCTACAGTTGAAGTAGATAAACCAGAAGGAGAATTAGTAATACAAGTAGATAGGTAAAGCGTACCTACTTTCTTACCTCTTGCTACAACAATTGCACCCTTGGAAACCTTCCAAGAATCCACTATGAGGGTTACTATGCATCCCTCATCACCCAGCTTTCCTACAGAAACCAAACTCTGCTTCAGGATTGGGACATGCATAACCTCCTTCAACACCCATGTGTTGCCCGTCTACAATGCCAACTGCACTTTCCCTTTGCCAACCATTTGACAAGGCGTACCATCCCCTAAATAAAGCACTCCAAAGTCTCCCTGGACATACTCATGGAACAAATCTCTATTTGGGGATGCATGAAAAGAAGAACCAGAATCTAAAACCCATGATTCTAGCTGTCTATCCAAAGAAAGTATGAGAGCATCATGTGCCACAATACCTGCATCTTTTGCTTCTTCATTACCTTTATGTTGATTTTCTTTATCCTTCAACCAACAATCTTTCTTTGTGTGTCCTCTCTTTCCACAAAACTAGCAGGTGATACCTCTGGATTCGGATCTCCTTCCCATCTGTGACTTTGATTTCCCTTGCTCAATCTTCTCTCTTTGCCTTCCCCTACTTTCAGCACTTAGAGCATTCCCTGATGATTCACCTGTGCTTTTCCTGTGAATCTCTTCATTTAAGATTACACTAACCACATCATCAACTTTTAAGATTTTAGAAGCAGACACAGTATTACTTACTGCCATTACCAAACTCTCCCAACTTTCAGGTAAAGAGCATAAAATTAAGAGAGCCCTTATTTCATCATCAAAAACAATATTGACTAAATTTAATTGGTTTACCAAACCATGGAAATCACTAAGATGAGTATACACCGATCCACCTTCCTGCATTTGCAAAGTAAATAGCTGCTTCATAAGAAATACCTTATTTGAAGCAGAGGGCTTTTCATATAGATTTGCCAAAGATTTTATCAACTCTTCTGTTGTCTTACACTGTGATAAGTTGGAAATCACAGATGACTCAAGGCTCAACCTTATGGATCCCAGAGCCTCTCGATCAAGAACATTCCTTTCTTCATCCTTCATGTATGTGGGCTTGCATGCAACCCCACCCAATGGTAAGTACAAATCTTTCTGATATAGATAATATTCTATCTGCATCCTTCAATGTTGATAATTCTTGCCGTTAAACTTCTCCATTCGTAGTCTACTTTCTTCTGCCATTGCTATACTCCCACTCAATCAGAAACCCCTGAGAATGACCTGTAATCAAACAATAACCTGCTCCCTGCAACCTTAGCTCTGATACCAATTGTTAGGAACCCGTGGAAGCATAATTGATTACTTTTCTTATAAGTAATTAAACATAGAATTATGCCAGAATGATTAAGTAACTAGAAACTTGAAACAACAAATAATTTGAGAGACAATACACAATCTTGTATTAAATAATCTTCAAAAGAAAATACAATAAAGAAGATGCCACTTCTTCTTCCACCTCTAAGGCTTGCCACACCTCAAGGACTTCTTCCCTCTCTCTCTCTTGCTCAACCACAACTAACTCAACAACCTGAGTTGTTATCCCCTCCTTGATAGCTTCAGCTGATCTCCTTGACCTTACACCTTGCAGATCTCCTTGACCTTGCTTTCTTGCTTCAATGCTTTACTTGCTTTAATTACAATACATGCCCATGGGTCTCTTAAATAGGATCCCAAGCATACAATAATTAGACTTCTAATTACAATAATTAGAAACACAGACTCAAGACTTAAATTAGTCTTCAACATGTAAACACTCTCAGACCTCTTAAATTAGATGAGTCTAATTCTGGAAACACATGCAGAAGAATGCACACGCACAGGTGACTGACGTCGGTTGCTGTCAGTCTGCTCCTGACCAATGTCAGCTGATCTCTGGTCCCTGCCTGACCGACGTCAGCCATACTGTCGATGCTGGTTACTGGTTGCACTCTGCAACCCCCTGATTAGCTCCCTGGTGAAGCTTTTAGCTCCATAACTTAATAGACATTTATTAGGGCTAGGGAAAATTCCCCCCCTCAAACAATTGTATTTCTAAAGAAAATATAGTTTGTAAGGGGAACAATTAACTCCTAACTAATATTGTATGGTATGGCTAATGTAGTTAGGTGAAATGTTGGCCAATACCATATGGTATGGTATATACAATATAAAATTTATCAACTTGGAAATATTATAATGTATGACCAATATCATTGAAAATATAACTATGATTGGTGTAGTATATTACCTAGTTGATGTAGCAAAAAAGCTTAGCATGGTCAAACCATATTGTATGGCTGATGTAAAAAGATGATTAAATGGCTGATAGTGTGGTGTATGGCTAATACAATTGAGTGATGTGTTATTCGATACTATAGGGTATGGTCAATGTAGTTATAAGTTTTCCATGGCCGATACCATAGGGTATTCCTAGTGTAGTTATAAAGTTAAACATGGCTAGTGTATTTAGATGGTGTGTCAATGTAGTATAAAAATGGGAAAATTGGATGATGTAATAAAATGTAGGGACCATTTTAACTTTTAAAAAAAAATTATTTTATGTTTAAATTTTCATATTTATGGACTAGAATCTAATTGTGTTAAATTTAATATTTTGTAGAGATGATGGAGATTAAATGCTAGTTAGTTTCCTGAACTATTGGATAGATTAGTATAAGTAGATAGAGTTGAGCTTGTAATGATGATATTTAGAGGATCATGGATATTTTACATGAACTTATCAATTCGACATTTGATCATTATGTTCTTTGGGTGATGGAAAAGGACTATAGACACCTTTAGATGGGAGGTGGAGGAGCACACTATTGAGGTGGCCATTATGAAGGAGGTCATCCATGCCATTTTGGGGTTGCCTATTATGGGCATCTTATGGTTTAGGAAACACCCCAAAATATGGATGAATTAAGAGAGATAGATGATGGGATACTAGGGTTGATTAGTATGATGATTGTAAGCTCATATTATGACTTTTCTCGGTATACATCTTAGGCATTAATTATATATGGAAATCCTTCATTAGACTTATGGGCATGCATGTGATATCTAATAATTTTTATGGAGAAGTACCGATGCATATTATAGGTATGTTCTATTTTGTGTTAGAACATAACACCTTATACAATATGGGAGTTGTCATATAGGTGTAGCAAGTGCACGAATTTTATAGTGTTTTGATCTAGGAACAACAAATTATGGGCTTCATGATTATTTTATATAGTTGGATATACAATATG
Organism: Torreya grandis; assembly: GCA_037957365.1. Taxonomy (NCBI): domain Eukaryota; kingdom Viridiplantae; phylum Streptophyta; class Pinopsida; order Cupressales; family Taxaceae; genus Torreya; species Torreya grandis. The sequence goes on from JARHVA010003665.1 coordinate 1,681,742, forward strand.
TTACCTATGTGCATGTTAGTCAGGTTACCTCCTCATATTGATGATCATATCCTCTAAGTGAGGAGATGGGCATAGGGCCACACCACATCCCACATATTCCTACACTATAGACTATTAGACATGATCAAATTGTGTGTATACATTATAGAGGCACAATGGACATGTGGACATCATGTCCAACCATTGCACAAGATAAATGTTGGAGCTAGATTATTAGTCATTATATGTGGTGGGTTGAGCCCCATCTATGAAACCTCATCCCTGGAGAGTTCAAACTAGCACACCTAATAACACCTTTGGTTATCTTGATTTTTTGGGCATGAATTTTAAGGGAGCCATGAAGATTGAGGGGATGAGGGGTTTTACATATGGTCCTAGTTGTGAGACCTTATGAACCAATTATAGTTGGATAACAATGGCATCAGAGAGAAATATAGGAAGAGGGTGGAGGGGGATAGGCAGTACCCACATTGTAGATATAGGAAGATCCCAAGAAAGGTCTAGCAAATATTTTCACCATACAAAGGTGATCATATTGGTCATCTCAATAGACTATAGTGGTCTAATGGGGGAGATGTTGAGGATTCACCCCATCACACATCCATAATAGTGGAGGTGTCTTAAGTAGCTGTAGTGATGGTACAACTATGGCTATGTAAATTTTGAGTTTATGTTATCTCTTTATTTTCCTATAGGTAGAGACATACATGCTTTGGACTTTTAATAAATATATTACAATTATATATATATATATATATATATATATATATGAGATATCTAATATCAATTTTTGCTTACATTTTGTAGATGTGGCAATGGAGGAGGCATGATGGAGGACTTTGGTGGAGATAACACACCATGATATTTTGGACATTGTTTTACCTCAACATGATACCATATGGTTATTTGATCCCATAACACCTTTAGTTGGAGCACATGCTAGCTGGTTTGGTTTGGTCAGAGAGGTTGTCAATGATGTCAAGTGCCATGAGAAATTTTTGGCCCAAATGATAGTGCTAATAGGGGTATGGGAAATGAAAAAATTGCATTGTAGCATTAGCCATACATAGAGTCACACATATGGATATAATAAAATGAGTGGCAAGTCTATAGGCGTAGGTAGCACATCTAGAGGAATAGGTCTAGGGTATGTAGTCATATACTCAGACACTATGAGCTAGCTTGCAAGATGATTTATTCAAAGCTCCTATGGTTAGTGTGGAACCTCACCCCATTAGGGGTGAAGGTGACCCATGGACTTGGGGCCTACATTGTACTCAACTATATATTTTTTATGTATCATGATGTATTGATATGCATATATAAGTAAAAAACAAAGACATTTATATAGAGAGATATTTTTTGACTCATTTATGTTATATATGTAAATATTTGTATGAATTATTTCCTTTCTATCATGAATTTATGTTTTAAAATCATGTTATGAGAAAATGTGATGTAATGTATGTTTTATTCTTTTCTAGAAAGTGTGAGTAAATACATGGTCAAAAAGGATAAAAACTAAAATGATAAAAGATAACTATTAAGTAGGTGAAAAAATCAACAAACCAAATATGTATGAATAGGATGGAAAATAAATACAAACCATAAAAAATACAAGATAAAACATGATATATGTAAAACATTGTAAATAAAAAGTTAAAATTTCACTTCAAAATAAAAAATAAAACTAGTCATAAGATGTGAAAATAACCGCAACACAAATATATCCACTATAAAAAAACAAGAAACATAATAAAATAAGGATATGTATGAAAAATATGACATCCAATGTAAGGTAAGTAAAGTAAAATTCAATCAAACATAAAGAAAGATACAAAATGATTGTAAATTACATCCAATTCAAGATAAGTAAAGTTAACTTAAATCAAACAAGGACATGCATCAAAATAAGTAAAAGACTCCAATGAGTGAAAATTTAAAGTTAGTGCTTGTAATAAAATATGATGTAAGAAATCACAACCATATAGAGACATGACTATGATGATTAAGATGGTATGGATGTGAATGGTGATGGGAATATTTTAGGAAGACTAGGTTGTATTCCCTAAGGTCTTATAATGCAAAGTTCACAACCTGGAAACCCAAGTGGCCTTATAAATGGTGGAAAAAAAATAAATCTAGAGTACATAGAAAGGGATGTGATCAACTAAAATGGATATCCATCAAGGGGATATCATGGAGGATATGATGAAAGATAGGATGCAATTCACCACAAAGATGATGTAGAAATCATTCTTAGAGACAAGACACTCTAGATAGGTGGGTAAGTCTATGAGCTTTCAATGTCAAGGACCTAGAGAAACCCACATAGAAATCTGAAGATTGGGATAAATAAATAAATAAATAAATATATATATATATATATATATATATATATATATATACACACACACACACACACACACACACACACACACACACACACACACACACACACACACACATCATACTATGAAGTCTATATGCACGAAAATTAAAAGGAATTATGCTTCCTCGCTCCTGAGGACCCCTTATAGAGTCGTCAATCTACTGTGAAGATTGGGTACTTGTGTTAGAAATTAGGTGGCACTATATTTTAAGAGGATATAATGATGGAATGATACTTCCTATCCTAGTGCACTATCTTCCCATACTTCAATGCACCTTGGTTATATCATGAATCCAACTCTGGAGTTTGATATTAAACTAAAATAAGAGATGAGCCAACAAGATCACATCTTTTGGTATGATCTAAATTTTAGTATATAATTTTCCTTTTCTTATGATTTGGATTTTAAATCTTTTGGATTTATATTTTCCTCCTCTATATGGATTTTTAAAAACAAAACATGGGTGATAAAGATTAAAAACATGAGATTTTACACCTAGCCTCTAGAGGGGAGAACCTAAAATACCATGGTGCCTAAAATAATCCTAGATTTACACCATGTGAAAGAGTACAATCTTGAAACAAACCTAATTTTGCCTCAACTAAAATGAAAGTGGAAGATGGATATCATGGAAAATTCATCCATGTGACAAGGGTTATAGAATGATGATAAGTTAGTGGATGAACATAAGGAGGGATAAATTTTCTTCATGAATGACTAAGCTATAAGAGGAATTTGCAAGTCAAATCACATAAAGTAAAACCAAATGAGGGAAACACTATGAATGGTGGTAATAATGTCACTAGACAAGTTGTACTAACCTACTTAGGGTCTATCATAAGCATTTATAATAGGCATCATCCAAAAATGGGGGGAAGCAAAAAGACGCCAAAGATTCATTGGGAAACTAAGGCCAACTAAAAAATGGTAAAAGTGTGATAAACTAAACCTAAAGGTGATATATAAGATCCATAAAGGAAATGAAGGTTGATTTCAAATCATTCGAAAAAAGGAGGAAACTAAAAAGACACAAAAAAATAGAATCTGAAGGTGATACTAAAAATCCACAAGGGAGACAAAGAATAACTATAAACAATATAAATGATAGAAAGAAAATATACATGCTAAAAAGTAAAGTTTTGTAATGTAAAATATCATGATATAAGCAATATATGTTCAAAAAACATCACATATGCTGAAAATAATAATATGAAATCTAATCATGTGACAATGTAAAGTAAATTATATGAAATAATTATTTGCTCATAAGTTTTGTGAAATATCTCGACATACATCATCAATAACATCTCTTAAGTCCTATAATTGATATCTATCTTGGACCATGGTATCTTTTACTCTTTCTAGGACTACCTGGTGAATGAGCTATAACAAAAAATATGTGTACTAGGAGGAGTTTAGGGGACTTTATGATGAGAATAATTAATGTGGGGAATATACAGTGCCATGTTACACACATCATCTGATCTAAGGGATGGTTATAGTTATAAGGGATGATACTCCTCTGTCCTAAATGACCATATGATTTTTATTGAGAACTTTGAGGTGGGGGCTTTGAAAAGTCTATGAAATGTTGTTAGATAGCTCTACATCTATTTGTGTGATATGTAAAACATTGGTGCCTAAGATAATACACCTGTTCATGTTTAGGGATGTGATCAGGTGTGATATTTGGAAATAACATATTAGGTAGAGTGGGAAACTTAACTTCTTCAATATGAAGTGCATCAAGATACTACTAAAGAGATCGATAATGAGTCGAAGAATAAATACTACTACCATATAAGTAACAATACTGCCAAGGATTAGTAGACTGATGTGGTCGACTATCCATGGTAGGAGTTGCACCTTTCATCTTGTACTTTGATAAAAATATTTGATAATATCTACACTCTCTAGTTGAATGGCTTGAAACCTTGTGAAAATTGTAATACAATTCTTCCTCTTGATGGGGTGGGTGTGGTGTCAAATTTAACCTATGTGGAGTATCATAGTGGGGTATGTCTGAAATCTATTCAAATAAATCATCACTATTAGAGCATAAAATGGTTGAATCAAGAACTTGGGTCTACTTTGAATATCTCTTGTACACTCTTCATTATTTTTGTGTGAGACCAAAGACTCTATGGAATGAATAATAAAGTGTTATTATTTCTTTCAGATACATCTTAGGTGTAGGTCATAAAATATTGACCAATATCCCTAGATGAAAATAACACATAATATCATAACATATGGTAAACTAATAGGGTTCAGTCATACATTAATTTTCATGCATGCTCTAAAAAGGCTTAAAATTAAAAATAGCTAAACTTGAGATATAAGTTAGAATGCAATCCAATTTGAACCCATGAACATCAATAAAAGAAATAAATATTTCTCATAATATCATTAGAAAGAGGAATGATATGGTAGGATTTATACATCTTTAGCTTGGGCATAGACAAATAGGTATAGGTCATCTATGGTGTAACCATTTTCATAATCAATAATTGTAAGATCTATGTTAAGGAATATTACCACTATGTCACTAGAGGATGTATGGGAAGAAATATTATTAGGAATGACCACATAAGTGAGAAACTCGTTAGTTGGCTTGTTGTGATAATGACAAGTCCAATGGCAACCAATAAAATTGTTATATGATAGAGGAAAGTTGAATCTCATAACCTCAACTCTAACCATAAAAAGAAGTACCATAATAAGAAGTCAAAAGCATCTAAATGAAGGAATTTGTCTTCAGTCATATTCTTAGCACTTGCTATGGGTAGATTTAAGGTTGTATTTAAATTATCATAAAGTTTTGATAAATTATAAGGAGGCAACACAAGTTCCATAGTGTTCATCTATCAAGGCTCATTTGATGTAATTTTCACCAACTTGGACTCTAATAAACAATGGAAGGTCATCCACACAAAATAATATTCTTCAAAAATCATATATGTTATAGGAAATTTTAATGAGAGAGATGGATCCATCGTTTGATCAACCTAAATGGACATTTCTTCATATTGTTGTAAAATGCTTTCCTTAGACGGGGGTAAGATAGTTTATTACCCCATAATTGGTGGTTTAGGAATGTTAATATTGAATAATAGTTGTATAAGATAGTTTATGTGACATGGATAAGTCCTTATGAGATCAATAAATGAAATTTGAGATGGTAATTTAAAATTTTATTATATGGGATCCTATTCATCAAAACTAATGTGAATTGTATAGGAATCTAAAAGGGGGACTTGATTCTAAAGTGGATTAGGAATATAATAAACAGATCTTCATCAAATATGATTAGAACCAAACCATGCAATCTCAAAACTTTTGATACATTTTAGGTAGGGTGAGCCAATGAAATCAGCCTAGCCAATGCAATTGGTTGCACAAAGCCATAAAAAAAAAACTATATAGATCTGGCCTATATAGTAGAATCATAATCAAGGGTTATCCTAACTAATATAATAGAAACACAATTGGTCAATGAAGTAGACTATATAAGCCAAACTAATATAATTAGACCTGGTCTACATATATAATATTATATTAGGTAGGTTGATACAATTGAGATGATGTTAATGAATAAAAACTACACTAAGTTGGCCAACATTGTTGTGAAGGCAAGGAATGGTACTAAGCTGGTCAATACAATTATAAAGTGTAAAAATGTACCAAGTTGGCCAATATAATTGGGTTATATAGAAACATGGTAGTGATAATTTCTTCAAATTTAATAGCCATAAAAAGATGTGGAGGATTATCCTAAACTATTATATAAGTAGGATAATGAATATGAGTCTGAAAGGGATAAGGATCGATGTATGAAATTACACACTTTATGTTGTTAATTTTTACCAAGTTTTCCTCATCATTAAAATAATTAGGATTAACCATGGTTTCAAAAATGATAGTATATGGTTTAGAAGGGTTTGTTTTTTATTATTATGTTGTTGATTTGGAGTGTGGTTTAGATGTGGATTAGATTATATGGTAAGGTGAGAAATGGCTTAGTGAAGGGCATCATGTTTGACCTTGGAGTCATGACCCTTATTTAAATTATCATGGGATAGGTTCCACTCTATAATCATGGCTTCATGATCGAAGTTGGACCAATCAATAATTCAAAAACTAGGTGTTTGAGTTGTTTGTAAGTTTTGTGAGAATTACCTCAATTTTCTTGAAACCAATAATTTTAGGGATCATACCAATGAGAACTACGATAAAAAGTGTCAAAATATCTAGGTGAGGGTCTAGTAAGACATTTCCTAATCTAAATTAGGAAAAGTGATTGATGGATGTCAAAATTATTGAATTGTGAAGGAGGAAGAGGATTTTGGAAGGGACTTCCTTTGATAGGTGGGGAAAGATTCACTTCGTTAGAGCTTCCCAAAAAAATAATATTAATGGTTCTCTTGGAAAAATAAGTGTCAGAGACACAATCATCTATAGAATTAATTTTTTTAGATATCACAAGCATTCAAGCTCCAAGCTTGGGTTGAGAGGTCTCATATTGTTCTTTAAGGAAATCTTGATGTTTAATTTGATTGAGGACTTCCTCCAATGATTTTGGAGAAAGGGTCCTAACAATATATTATAATTTTGGATTTAGCATGTTGATGAAAATATGTAATATATTTTCTTCCAACATATTGTGCTTATATTTATTGGCTAAATCTATCCAATGCTTGGTAAAAACATGGGCACTCTCATTATCTGCTTGCTGGCAGTTGATAAAGTGAACCAAATTATTTTCAAGAAAATCTTTGGATTGAAATGCTTGAACCAATGGTTTAACTAATTATTTTAAGCTATAATTGGAATTAGAATTTATTTTATTGTACCAATATAAATCATAATTATATAAGGTTTTGGCAAGAAGTTTGGTAATGACAAACGAGTTCAGTTTAATCCATTATTTATAAAGGTTACCAAAGGCCTTCAAATGAAAAGTAGGATTAGTTGATCCATGATAATAGATATTGTTAGTGATGCCACATATGTTGATATTTGTAATTTTAGGCACTAAGGGTTCATTTTAGAGGTGTTTAATGAGTTTATTATGAAGCAGTGGTTGTAGAATGAGATTACCAAAAGCATTTTTAAGGGGTGTTGGGGGATTTTGGATTTTGTACTCCTCACTAAAGTTGTTGAGGTAAATTTTACATTTGAAAATTTTGGTTTTTAATTTACACCATTTGATCACTATTATTGGATTTATATTAGCCATTTATCTCATTTATTATAAGATGATTTTATTAGGATAAGGGGAATTTTGGTTAAAAGTGGAGTCTTGACTATCATGTTTAGATGTGCTAGACATAGCATTAACATTGGTGTTCATGTGAGGAATTTGAGTAGACCCACTAAAAGAGAGGCCCATCATATTAGTATCAATACTAGGAATGGTGGAGGAGGAAGGAAATGAGGAAGTCACAAATTTATTTTCCTCGATCTTGTTGAAAACCATTTAGTAGGGGAAGGATAACTTTCCACATGGGGTGCCATAATGAGATGTTATACAACCACATGGTCCTTTCCCTTGTGCTCGTGGTTTTCATGAGGATATATTATCATTTCACCTATATAATCAATGTCACATTCCTCTTCTACCTCATGTTATTTGGGTAGGTGACCTTTCCTAGTTGTTTTAAGACTGCTATATGGCACATATTTTTTATATTTAGTGGAATCCACATGAAAATTGCTTAGAATTTGATCTTGATTCATGAAAAATTTATAAGGCATGTAACCCTATTTGGAGACTTTATTAGGATTGGTTTTTTCCATTACATTAGGATTTTTTATATAATCCTTGAAATTCCTAATGAGTTTTCTCTTCAAATTGGTCTAAAAGGGATTCCATATTGCAAGAGAAAATATTAATTGTATGGAGTTAGTCGGTGTAGTTAATTGCATATGAATGTGAAAAATAGATTGTATTGGGTTGGCCTATATATTTTGGAACTAAAATTGGAGATATCAAATGGTGTCAAATTAGATGATATAGTATTGTCATAGAAAATAATTATATCAGTCTAGATGGTACAATTGGTAGGGTGATAGAATTAAATTGTATCATACTAGGTGATGTAGTTGGGGAGACACATAGAAGTTTATGGGACTGGTGGAAGTAGTTAGCAAGACACAAAAATTATATCAGTCTAGCCAATGTAGTTAGGGAGATACACAAAATAGTATTGGGTTGGCTAGTGTAATTTTCACAAAAAAAAATGGTAGCAAATTTGTTGATACAATCTCAAAGACAATCAAGCTAAAATTTAATTAATTAGTTGTAAAATAAAATTAGGGAGGTAATATTAACTAGGGTGTGTTTTATTTTTAGGATTTCAAATATATGTATCATGTGTATAAATAATAAACATGGCTGAAAGGGAACTAACTATAGAGCAATCCATTATTCTGTATCCATAATTTCCCATCTTTACAGTATATTGAGAGTAAATTTATGAAGCTAATTACTTACTAGAGAACTAAAAAATCAAATGATTGAAAGGCTTCCTAAATTATGAATTAAAAAATCATCAAGCATTTCCAATATACTTTGAGTCATGTGGAAACTAAATTTTTTATATAATATTATCTACTAGTTTGAGTACTTGGGTAGTACCACTCACACCATGTATCAAGTAAACCTAATGACCACTTGGCCTAGAAAAACATGTCTTATAAGTTTTTTAACTATCAAAACATAGTTTATAATAAGCCAAATAAATAATGAAAATGAAATGACTCAAGTTGAGAGCTAAATTTATAACATGCAATGAATTAAAAAGGTAAAAAAATGGTATCAAGATAATCAATATAGTTAAAAATAGAAACCAATCAAACAAAATCATATTGAGCTAAATAATACATTTTGAAACACACATAGAAATATATCATGCTATCTAATACAATCTATTAATACATATAATAGTTTTGGGTTGGCCGATATAGTTGGCAGACAAATAAGAAACAATATCAGGCTGGCCGATATAGTTGGATTGAAAGATATATGATAATTTTGAACATATATCTAAGAAGATAAAATAACAATAAATTAATTAATTCAACCAAAGGTAGTATAATATTCTTTTTAGGTTCACTAGAATGTATGCACAAGCTAGGATGACCTAAAACTATCCTCTTTCTCTCAATATACTAAGACTTGAATAAGGTTAACCAAAAAGAGATTTTGTGTACTTATACCAACTAATAAGGACCAATGATATTTTTAAATATAGTAGAGGGTAACCTAAAACTCAAATTTCATGATGAAATGGTTCCAAAGCCTAATCCTTTGACGTAAGGATATATCTCTCACTAGACCTCAATAAAGGTAAATGACTGTAACTATGATTGTATAGGTGAAAGTAAAGTAAAGGGTTTTAAATGGGTACAAGTAAATTAAATGATGAGTAAGTGATTGTAAATAAGGTAAATTAAAATGGTCAACCAAAATGGGGTTATGTATCTTTAAGGTGATAAGTGGAAATCCTAAGCAAACATATATCTATACTAACCTATTTAGTATAAGGAGAAGCCGAAACAATGATACATAGTGCATCCACAAAGCAATAAACCCTAATTTACTAATTTAATAAACATATAATCTACTAATTTAGTAAAATAAATAATATAGGTATATAAATACTTACCTTGGATTTGCCCAATTAATACTTTAATATTCCCCTTTGGCTCAAGTGTAACTTTACAAGAGATTATTTTAGGCTAAAGACCTAAATTGGATGGATGAAAACCTAAATATCCTTAGTTAGGAACTACCAATGACCTCTACTATTAATATTCAATGACACCATAATACAATACTTCTCAAGATAATATTTAAACCACTAGCTCTCCCAAATAATCCACAGGGCAGAAATTCAAGTGCAATCAAAGTGTATGAATGTGATATATCTTATTTGTAATGAAATATGACCCCTATATATATATATATATATATATATATAATTCCAATACCATAAACCGACCCCAAACTCTAAGTTGATGGTATCAACCAGGCTAACATAGTTAGAAGATATTGGTTAGCATAATATGGTATCGACCAAGCAGATAGATTAAAATGTCAAAAAATGAACTTAAAACTATATTTGGCTAGATGATATAGTACATGAAGGATTTAATCATGAAAAAAATGGTATTGGCTAGGCCAACACCATAGGATATAAGGAAGCTATAAAATATGGACATGAATTATATGGAGAGGAAAGATGGATATAGACTTAGATGAGGTCAGAATTCTAGTATTGATGGTGTAATAGGATAAAATTCAAACATCTTTCACAAAGTACCATGAGCTAATCCAACCCCATTCTTGATACACCCTTTAAGGCATGCACTTAAATATATTGATGTATTGATAATTAGATGCAAGATAATGCATCAATAAAGTAATAAAATTAAAAATATTAGGTGTATAGATTGTTCTAAGCCTCTTCAGTATCCTTAATTACTTACCTAGCATGCCATTATATAGGCTCATCCAAGTGTTACATGTCAAGATAGAATCATGAAAGCTATCAAATGCTAACAAGTGGCCCCAAGGGTTGTTTTCCTTCCATACAAACATGTATGATCAACATGTGTCCTTAGAATCCATTTCTAATAATCTTGGAATCAAATATCCATTTTGAAAGCTTTGGATTCAACTTTCTCTTAGTTGTCCAATTACTTCTTTAATCTTTAGTGCAACTCTAAACACATTTCTATGTTTTAAGATTCTTTTCACACAATGTTGTATTGTTAGGATTATTCTAAGTGATTACCTCTCTTTACACTATGCCATATGGAATTTTGCTCAAAATAATCATACGACTATGTACTAAGTGATTTTCTCATTGACCCATGCAAACTAAATGTTTCATGTGATGTTGAAAAACAAAACATTACCAAAAACTTATTGTATACAAAAACCCCATCCAAATTTCACTCAATTGTATTTATTCATTTTATAAATATAGACTTATGCACCCTTTTACTTATGCACTCCACTAGTGATAATAATAACTACATGCTTGGACTATGTGTTCATGTTGGAACTTTATTCAAATAAATAAATTTACTTATTTTTAGGTAATGCAAAATTAATCTTTACCAAGGATGCCATTGCATTAGACACTTTGTGCAACTAAAAATGTGAGATCCTAATAACATGTTGCATTTTGATAGAGTATGGCCATAATGAACAATATTTGTAAGATCCAACCATGTCATGTTCTCTACTGCATGATTTTTACAATTTACCAAATACTGCTTATATTCTTTCCCACATGTTTTCTCAAAAAAAAAGAATCTAAGATGTCTTTTGTTTCATATTTCTCCTTCTCTTGTACTTGTGTTTTTAAATCAAGGACTTAAGACCCTAATTTTTCATTATCATCATCATTTTACCCTTCATAATGATCATAAAAATATGCCACATTGAATATGGGTGATATGTCCATGCCTTCAAGAAACTCAATCTCATATGCATTTACTAAAAAAATTTGTAAAGTAAATTTTTTACAACACTTTACATGGCCCTATCTTCTTCCACTTCAACTTCTCATATATTTCATTAAAAAAATTCAACAATACTGAATTTCAAAATTCAAATTCCTTACTTATCCACCTTTAGCTTGCATTTTTTATACTGTAGACTTTTTTTCCAATTTTATTTGCACCTCTTTGTGTATCTTGCATATATATTTTGTGTATAGTTATGATTTTTTAATTCTTCCATGCACCCCATTGAGTTCTCTTAACTTTAGAAATCATATTGGATTAGTTCCACACACAATATAAAAAGGTTTTTTCCTAGTGCTCATGTTTATCGAATTATTACACAAAAAATTGTATTGTGCCAACACCATTTACCACAATTTTGGTTTGTCTCTAACCAATCATCTTCACAAGTTTATAAGGCTTATGTTCCCAACCTTAGTTTGTCTATTAGTCTACAAATAGTATGCTCAAATAAATTTCAACTTCTTCCATAATATGAAATAAATATGCCCTACATACTTTGTATCTCAATTCAACACTATGCTATGTTGCAACCCATATAACCTTAACTCTTTTAGAAATGAAATATTTGCAATCCTCCTTTTCTAACTGGTCTTTTTTACAGGAAATGAAATGTGTCTTTTTTGAAAAAATTTCCACCGCTACAAAGATGGAATCATTCCCCCTCTACATTCTTTCGAATATTAGTATAAAATTCATGTAAATGTAAACTCATTATTTCTTTGAAATATACAATCATTGATGCAACTCTACATATTGACTCTTCTAATTTTCAACAAGAAAACTCTAGACTCTTGCACATTTTAGTGCACATTTATGTCAAGCCTTGGCCAATAGAAACCTTATTCTAATTGGGCCAATGTCTTTTCACTCCCAAAATGTTAGGTTGTTAAAAATTACACTATGATTATACTTTATTAGGTTCTTGTACATCGGCCCCCTTGGTATACAAAATTGTGTTTCTTTGAACAACATTTCCTCTTGCACAAAAAAATATAGCCATGGTTTACTATCCACACTCATTAGCTATGCACATGCTCCCAAATAATCACAAAAATATTCATCTTCTAAATACAAATCATTTAGTAGAGTAAAATCCCATGACATCAACTCGCTTCTCATTCAAAAAGAGAATCCTTGTACTTAGCACTCTCATAACCTTGTTCAATTTTCCACTTTTGTGATTCAACACTAATGAGTAGCTTAGTAGAAAGTCAACCCACTTAGTGTGTCTTGGATTAAACCTCATTTAGTTGTTAACTAAGTATAGCGCCTAATGGTCCATGTATAACACAAATTCCTTTGGAAATAAATAATGCATCCACTATTTGAACACTTGTACAAAGGCATAAAATTTCTAGTCATAGACCAATTATTTTATCTTTACATCATTAAAATTATTGCTTAAGCAAGCTCTTGTCTAAAATATAATATAATCATTCTACCACTTATATTTAAATCTAATTGAAGTATTTTTTCAAAATCTATTAGTGCTAAAAATGGTTGCTTAGTCACTTTCCTCTTCAACTGCTAAAATTGTGATTTTCTTTGGTTATCTAAAAAAAATCTTTGTGATATCCTTTCATCATTACTATGATTGTTTTGTACATCCCACTAAATTCTCTGATGAACTTCCAAAATAAACTTACTAAGCCATGAAGTATTCATGCTTAAAATGTTTTTCTTCTCGATGGACACTAAATGATGGCACACACCTTTTCTAATCATTAGTGTCATGAATGTACATCGATTGTAAATGGTTTAAAACCTACATAAAATAGACCAAAACTAAGAATGGTTTCATATGGCATTGGTGATTTTATATGTTATTTGAGATCAGGTGGCAATGATAAAGTATAGTGGATACAAATGTGAATTCAATGAGGACGTAAACACCCACTTAAGACATAGTAAGGACCTAGTCCGGATATATTTAAGTATTTTTTTATGTGTTTGTGTGTATTTAGTGATGATATGTTCTCACTAAAAATAGATTTTAAACAAATGTGTGTGTCCCTATTTACATGTGGTGTATCAATGATGATGTGTTCTCACTAATTATAAAGATATGTGTTAGTCCTTATTTACAAATGTATCTCATCATGAATAAATATGTGTCCATGTTTTTACATTCCTGATGTGTTTATAAATAAATGTATATATTCACATAGATATGAAGTATAAAATAATGTTTGTGCTCTAGTTCATACTTGGATTATTGATGTGTTCCCATAAAAAAAAGTATGTGTAAAACTACATGAATATATTTAGTATGTATGTAGTGTTCATTTCCCTATGTACATACTAACGGGGTAGTGTTTGAAATAATATTGTTAGTACATCATGTTGGTTGAATATTTTGTCAGCCAGCTAACTGGTGAGCAAAATAGTTCTAATCACCACAGCATAAGGAGATTGGTCAGCCAGATGTGCAGGTTTACTGCATCAGCAAGGGACAAATCTCTCCTCTCATCAAGGGGAGGTTCCTTATAGATATGTAGGAGGCTATATACTATATGTGTGTGTGTGTGTGTGTGTGTAGAAAGTAAGACACAGGGGTAGGACAAACCATCCATCTCTCTTTTTTTAGAGATGATGCTAACAAACAAAGGAGAAATCTTGGGTGATGGAGAAGGTACTTCTCTTCTTTCAGAAGCAACTTTCAGCCAAGAGCTAGATCCCTTCCTAGATAGTATAAATCCTAGTGCAATGTCAAAAGGCACTTCTCTTCTTTCAAACGTGTTCTTCAGTAGACAACAAGAATCTTTTTGGTTGTGAAAGGTAACCGATGATAGGGGTGCAGAGTAACTAGCAATCTGAGAGTGAAATACGAAGAATGATGGGGTCACAAAGTCATCCCAAGGTCCTTTACAGAGGAATAGAAAATACAAACACACTGAAGATACTTGTGGGGGCACAAAGTCTCTCCACAGTTGGTCTTCAGGACACCTTCCTGATTACTTCCACTAGTTCTGCTTGTTAAATTAAATAAACAAGAATGCTTCTAAGATACAGACATATGAATAATTCCCTAAATAACACAAGCTATTCCAGCATAAAGTCTGAAAGGTCACTTGCTTTCTCATTCAAATAAAGTAATATGATAAATAATCTGAGCTCAAAGTCTCAGTAATGACTTTCAATTTAGGTAGAGTGTTGCTTCTAGTAATGAGAAGATCTCCTTAAAATAATCAAAGAGATTACAATATATAGAAGCCAAGAGAGGCTTGGCACTTTGTCTCATGGAATGACCCAAACTACGCATTCAATTTCTTGAATGCCTCTTCAATTCTATCAAGGGGGCATGATGGAACAAGGTGGCTGCCTTAACTGTGGCATGCCATTTTATCTCAACTGTCCTCTCCTGAATCTGGATGATCTTGTTAATTCCCTCTGATGTCTGCATCGTTGTTCATTTTTCCTTCACTGCAAAGGAGACAAACAAGTTGCACCTTCAATGTTTTAGGGCTTGAGACAACTACCTTAATGCTTCAGGGCTCAAAAAGTCAGCTTTAATGTTTTAAGGGCTCAAGAAATTTGCCAGGTTTAACTACCACGTAGATACTTCAGATCTTTTATATTATTTTTTCTACCTCACAGCAATTAAGGCTCTCAAGTTCTCTTTTTAGCTACTTTTCAAATTACACCATATTTAAATGCTAACAAACATCCCATCATCTCAAATTTGGCATCTATGGGGCTGTCATTGGTTTACTGCTTCAAAGGTCTGGGTGGCCTTTAGGTTTTAATTTATCCAGCGGGCTATGTTCTATATTTCCTTCACTCTGCATCTTTGGCACATGGCATGTTTTACTGCTATCAACCATTGACACGTGGAGTCTTCTGCTAGTTTATACAAGCTTTTTAGAACATTTTTGAGAATACAACAGAAGATGACATGTGACAGCTTTCGCTTGACTTATAGTAACTCACTTAGGGCCTACAATAGTCCTTATGAAAATAAGAAGCAGAAGGGAGAAAATGTAGATATTTGACACTTGTTGGCTTCTACTAAAATTTACAAGGGACACGTGGCAACTTTCACTACTTCTTGAGGGTAGAGTATAAAGTGTCTCAATAGATGACACTTGGCAGCTTCCATGAGACTTTGAGACTTAGACAAAAACCTGCATAAAAAGAAATACCCACGCATTGAACCTCAGAACTGTTGAAAATTCAAAGCTTCAAATGGAGACACTTGGAGGATTTTGACAAGATTTAGTAGGGATAGGTGGCAACTTCTATTGTGATTAGAGACAAAGTATAATGGGGCTCAATAGGTGACATGTGGCAGCTTCTTCTTGACTCATCCTTTTCAGGTGCTCCTTTAAACCTGCCACTTGAGCCGATCGATTAAACCAATTTTGGTTCAATGGTTCAAAGGTTCAATATTTTATTTGGCTTATTCAACTAACCACTTGAACCAATCTTTTTGAATTAACCATGTTGAACTAGCCACTTTGAACTAACTACGTTAAAACTTTGAACCCGTTGAACTTTTACGAAGCGCTTGACTCTTTGAAGCTTGCTGATGATGTTGAACCTTGAACCTGTTAAACTGTTGAACCAAAGTGGTTCAAGGTTTAATGGCTCATTGGTTCAATGGTTCAATGTTTTCTTAGAAGTTTTTCGATGAACCATTTTTCTATTGAACCGAAGCGTTGAACTAGTCCCGAAAGTGCCCAAGTGCTAGAAATTTGTCCCTTTGGGTTGAACTTGCCTGAAGAAGCCATTGAACCTTTGAACCTACTAGTTCCTTTACTAAAGGAGCTTGAATAATGAAGAATTTGAAATCTCAGAACAAAATTTGAAAAGGGAAAAGACAATTTTGGCACTGCAGGACCAAAATAGTTCATATGTTGTCCCAAAAATGAGTGACATTTTTTAGGAACAATAGCTGGCTCTTGTTGGGGAACTTCCTTTAGTTGAGAACTCAGAATAGCTGAGGGGGGTAAAAAATAGAATCTCCAGTGCCTTGAAGTGTACCATTGGGCTATGGAGTCATGCTACCCAAAAGAAAGGTGACAAAAATGAGCAAAAATGAAAAGCACAAAAAGGAAACAAAGACTATACAAATATACATATGTACAGACAAATTCACTTGATACTTCAAGAATTGAAGTGCTTTAGATGCTGCCCATTGTGAGGTAGAGAAAAGGGGGTGCCATCTTGATACTTCAATAGGAAGCTATTTTCACAATTGAGCTTATGAATAGTGTTGACCATTTTTTGCCCAGTAGGCAAAAAATTGGTCCCCTTCTTTCCCTGCTGTTCTAGGCTATTTTATTTTTTATTTTGCATGAATCTGTCCATTTCTATAGACTCTACAGGTCTAAATCTAAAGACTCTATAGGTTTAAATCTATGGACTCTATAGGTCTAAATCTACAGACTCTACAAGTTTTGGATTTCTACGGACTCTGTAGGAGAAGTTTTTCTACAAAATCTATAGGTTAGTCTTTTGGCACATGAAGGATCAGTTCAGAGAGTGCTATGCTTTTTCAAGGCTTTTTCAGGCTCTTATCTGAGGAAAAATCATGAAGAAGGTTGGCATCATTGAACCATTGAACTAGTTCAATTCCTGGTTCAATTGGCCTTGGTTCAATGCCTGGTTCAATCAATAGTTCAATCGATCTTGGTTCAAGCCCTGGTTTAGTTGGCAAGTCCATCACTGCATTTCTAAGGCTCAGTTTAATCTGTAGGTCCATCACTTCAATTTTTGAGTCTTAGTTCAATTAGCATTTCAATCTCTCCTTTTCAAGGCCTTAGTTCATCACAGTAAGTCATCGCTTCAATTTCTGAGCTAGGTTCAATCTTCAAGTCCATCATTTCAATTTCTAGGCTTGGTTCATCATTCAAGTTCAACGCTTAGTTCAATCAGCCTGAGTGCAATTGGTGGGTTCATCAGTGCACAGCTTTGAACTGTTGAACTAGTTCAACCAATTAGTTCAACGTCTTTGGTTCAAGCCTTGGTTCAATTCAGTTAGTTCAAATGCTTCAGCACTTAGTTCATCAGCTTAGTTCAAGTAATCAGCTCATCGATAAGTTCATTGATGCGCAGCTTTGAACTATTGAACTAGTTCAATAGACTGGTTCAATGCGTAGGTTTAATCATTTAGTTCAACGTGTCAGTTCAACGAGTTCAGTTCAAAGGGGCTAAGCGTGCAACATTGAACCATTGAACTGTTGAACCAATTTTGGTTTAATGGATTGGTTCAATGAAGCGTCTGATAGCCGAAGGTCCAAAAACCCCTTAAAGAGGGCAGTTCAAGATCCAAAAGCCCTTGCGGAGGGCAGAGAACGTTTCCAAAGGTAGCTGAAGGGATTTTAAAAGAGTGTAAAATAACTTAAGGCTTTGAATTCCTTCAAACTTTTTATCTGAAGGAATTCCTTCGGACAAAAAGTATGAAGAAATTTAGGGAAGGCTAAAACCAAGGAACCCGAAGGAACAATGAAAGTCAAAGTGGCATTTCTTACAAACTTTTGTTCGCGGGAAAAGCCCAAAGCAAAAAAGACATGGAAAGGCCAGAGCAACCAACTCCTATGGACTTTTTGTCTGTGGGAAAAGTCTAAAACAAAGGAAAAAGCTTGCAAAAAAGACCTGATAGAATTTGCCATGGACGATGATGTCCTGAAAGCCATCAAATTTAAGGAGACAGACTAGTCGTTGAGTATGTAGTTTTAAGGTGACGACTGCGTAAACATCAAATTTAACATAGTGAAATAGCTATTGGTTTTTTTCAAATGCCTGAGTGCCAACCATGAAAGGAGCCCAAGGAATGTAGCGACCCACCAGAAGATCACCCTTAAGGGCTGACAGAGCAGGAAGAAGACAAGGAGCAGAAAAGACAAAGCAATCCAAGTGGCAAAGGGAAGGTGAGTTATTGCCAGATGAGAAGTGTGGCCTATTTTCTCCAATTGGCATTTATGAGGGAACAAATAATAGTCTATTTGTAAAAAAGGTGTGCGGCCATGTTTTCTCATTAATGGGGATCGCCAAAGTCAAAGTAGGAGCTGACAATTAGATGGTTTCCTCTTCCCAAGGCTTAGAATGCACATGGGCCACCTGCAAAAAAGAGCACCAAAATCTTTCTCAGGAAGTGCCAAGTTCTCCTCCACCTTTCTCTATATATTGTAAAAAATTCTCATTTGAGAAGCATCCACTCTCTTAGCCCATAAGGTAGAACTCTGATCAAAAATCTATTGGGCTTGTAAGGCAGAGCTCTGCCAGAATTATACCTTGTAAGGCATCTTTAGTATGTGTCTATGTCTTGATTATATGTTAAATCATTTTCTTAATGCTTTTGCAGGATGATTTTAGCATGTCTGGTGCATTTTTTGAGTTTCCTTTTATAGGTCTATCAGAAGTGTCCCTAGAGGAGTAGGTGAAGTGGATAGGCTGCTGCAGTGTGTCTCAGAACGCCTCTAGTAGTTATTTCCTCCCTATATCTCCACGGACCCCTGACTCACTGATACAGAAGGTTTTTTCATGTCAGATGAAGTGTATGGGAGCTGGTTCTTGATGGAAAGTGTATGTTCAAGTGAAGTAGATCAACCTTTTCTGGTGTATCACCTTTTCATTTCTTAGGCTTAGGTTCTATTTTCATCCCCCCCTTTTTCATTTTATTTGTTAGCAGTAGGAGAAATCAGGGCCTAAATGATACATCAGAGGGAGCTAGCCCTTATCTAGAGACTCTCCCCTCTAGCTTCACCGGTCCCACAGGCGAGAGGGGAGTTTCCATTGTTGCGTGAGGAAGGTAGGAGCTTGGCCTCCTGCCAAGGGTGCAATCTTCTACATCAATAGTTTTTGGCACACCTGGTGGGACCAATTAGGATAAGTTGTGTCCACAGAGTTGAATAATTTTTGGTGTGTTCTTCAACCAATCAGCCTTTGGAGGCTTTTGCATCAACACCAATGGTGACTCTGAGTTGAATCAGTTGGTTAAGCAACCTGGTGCCATCAAAAATCATATTTTTGTATGTATAATTCCTTTGCAAAAAATCATGGACCTTGTATTCCTTCATATAACTTTGATCAAGCTCAAGATATTTAGGGAATCACCCCAAGTAGCTCTCCTAGTTTCCCTTCAACAATAAGGGAAGTGGCGCTAGAGTTTTAGAGGTAGGTAATGGAAATAGATAGACTGGATGAGAAGTATGAATATCAGCAGGAGCTGATGTATAAAGAGAAATGTTTGTTCAGGCAAGCTGAGGCCTTGTAATCCACAGAGGAGGAGGCAACAAAATGGAGGAATCCATTCATTCAAGGTAGCCAGCCTTGCATGCCCCCTCTTATTTAAAGAAAACCTCCTCTTGTACACCTAATCATTTCTATCAGATAGAACTTGCTCATTCCAACTCATCTGATCTGTCAATCAACCCTGCTCTTGACCCCGTATGCCTAGCCTTCAAGCATCAAAGGGAACTAGAACAACCTCCCATGGAGATGAACCTTCTAAATTCCTCATATTGTGAATCTTCCTTTGGGGGAAACATTATGAACGAGCACATCTCTCTCAAAACTACTCCTACTCATCATGATGATGCTGATGAGCTCCAAGAAAGACTCTCAGGATAATCTGGCCAAGCAAATTGAAGATTTAGAGGCTGTGATGAGACTACTTCATGAAAGAGAGTCAAAAATTCTAGACCTTGTTGAGGAGCCCCAAGACCTTAGAGAGGATAAAGTTGCCCCTTGTTCACAAGGGGAAAATTCCAATCCCAAAGTCATGAGTTGGAGGCAAACAGTGGAATCTTGGGGCAGAAAGGAAGAGGATGAAAAGGGTTTTGCTCAAAACCTTGAGGAAGATGAAGCTGCTCCTACTCATGATGATGTTGGTGACCTCTAGGAAAGGCACTTCCAATAAAATATAGCCAAGAGAATTACAGAGTTGGAATCTAGAGAGAGATTCCTCAGCCAATGTGTGATGGATGGTTCAAACCCAATGGCACATTCTATGTCTGAACACACCCCACCTACACACTTCCAAGAGAGCTATCAGGCCACACCTAATATAGATGAAGTGCTAGCCAAGTGGAAGGAGGAAAATCATTCAATTCTAGCTCAAGGACTGCCTCCTCTTCCACATGTTTTTTCCACTTCACCCTTTCTCAAGGAGGAACCTATTTTGTAAGAGGCAAGTGAGGAGTAGAAGATCCAATCTGTAGTTTCCCAAGAGGCTATCATGAGCAACAATGAATAAAAAATCATCATTAATGCTCCTTGTGAAGACCTCATCAGTAATGGAGAAGATGCAGGGCATGCATACATGTGGATGTTCTAGCAATACAAGGAGGAACATAAGCATGGTGAGCTCCCTCCTCCTTTGTTTGATGAATTTCCCTATTGCTTCAATGAGGAAGACAACTACACTAAGGAGCCTGAGTTCGAGGATGATCAGGAGGATATCTTTGAACATCCAAAGATCTTGATCTTTGAGGAGGAAAAGGAGAGGTCTATCTGCCTAGAGGAAAGCCTTGAAGAAGAAAGTTTTGAATAGAGAGGTGATGTTCTGTGGGATGAACAATTATTTTGTGATTCTATTTTAGACATCACAACTATCAACCTTCTTCAAGAAGGCCAAGAGGAATTAGAAGATGAGTCTATCAGAGTTTTCAATGAATCAGAAGGAAACAGGTCAGACCATGATGCACTCCAAGGGAGCTATACATATCAAATGGCTTATGGTGATGAGCTGGCAGCCATTGATTTCTTGGTGAAATGCACTAGCATGAAGGACCAACATTCAGCAAGCTTCCAGGATAAAAGGAAAACATATATGTTGGAAGCATGTTTGATTCTGATCCACTCAGACACAAGCCAAGTCAGGTGACAGGTAAGAGGAGCAGGTCACCAAATCTCCTTTTTATTCAGCCACTTGTCTGACACCATAAGTCTTCTTGCCAAGAATGGGACTCAAGAAGTTTTCCCTTTGATCCAGGAGGGAAGCAAATGTACCTGGTTAGTTTTATATTGTAGTTTGCTTTCAGTTTCTTTTCCTATTTTCCCTAAGTGCAGTTTGCATGAGTAGTGTTTTTAGCCTTGTGTGTTTCCCTTTGTGTGTGGGGTAAAAGCTTCATGTTTGATTCTTAGATCTTTTGGGGCTGTTGTTAACCTTTCTTCATGTTTGACTCAGTGCCCAATGGACTACAAGGAAACTAGTCTCTAAGCATAGCAAGCATGCTTCCCCTGGGAGTCACCAATTTGTTGACCATTTTTCGCCCAGCAGGCAAAAAATTGGTCCCCTTCTGTCCCTGTTATTCTAGGCCATTTTATTTTTGATTTTGCATGAATCTATCCATTTTTACGGACTCTGTAGGTCTAAATCTATGGACTCTGTAGGTCTAAATCTATGGACTCTACAAGTTTTGGATTTCTACAGACTCTATAGGAGAAGTTTTTCTACAAACTCTGCAGGTTAGTCTTTTGGCACATGAAGCATTAGTTCAAAGAGTGCTGGGTTTTTGCAAGGCTTCTTTGAGCTCTTGTCTGAGGAAAAATCATGAAGAAGGTTGGCATCATTGAAACATTAAACCAGTTCAATGCCTTGGTTCAATGCTTAGTTCAATCGGCCTTGGTTTAATGTCTGGTTCAATCGGCCTTGGTTTAATGCCTAGTTCAATCAGTAGTTCAATCGACCTTGGTTCAAGCCTTGGTTCAATCGACAAGTCCATTGCTGCATTTTTTAGGCTTGGTTCAATCTGCAGGTCCATCACTTCAATTTTTGAGTCTTAGTTCAATTGGCATTTCAATCACTCCTTTTCAAGGCCTTAGTTCATTGCAGCAAGTCATCACTTCAATTTTTGAGCCAGGTTCAATCTTCAAGTCCATCATTTCAATTTCTAGGCTTGGTTCATCATTCAGGTTAACACCTAGTTCAATCGGCCTGAGTGCAATTGGTGGGTTCATCAGCGCACAGCTTTGAACCATTGAACTAGTTCAACCAATTTTTTCAACGTCTTTGGTTCAAGCCTTGGTTCAATTCAATTGGTTTAAATGCTTCAGCACTTAGTTCATCAACTTAGTTTAAACAATCAGCTCATCGGCAAGTTCATCAGCACGCAGCTTTTGAACCGTTGACCCAATTCAATGGACTGGTTTAATGTGTAGGTTCAATCATTCAGTTTAATGCATTGGTTTAATGAGTTTAGTTCAAAGGGGCTCAGCACACAGCATTGAACCAATTTTGGTTCAATGGGTTGGTTTAATGAAGCATTCGACAGCCGAAGGTCCAAAAAGCCCTTGCAAAGGGCAATTCAAGATCCAAAAGCCCTTACAGAGGGCAGAGAATGTTTCAAAAGGTAGTCGAAGGGATTTTAAAAGAATGCAAAAGAACTTAAGGCTTTGAATTCCTTTGGACATTTTGTTCAAAGGAATTCCTTCAGACAAAAAGTTTGAAGAAATTTGGGGAAGGCTAAAACCAAAGAACCCGAAGGAACAGCGAAAGTCAAAGCGGCATTTCTTGCAGACTTTTGTCTACGGGAAAAGCCCGAAGCAAAAAAGACCCAAAAAGGCCAGAGCGGCTAATTCCCATAGACTTTTTGTCTATGGGAAAAGTTTGAAACAAAGGAGAAAGCACACAAAAAAGACCCAACAGAATTTGCCATGGATGATGACGTCCTGAAAGCCATCAAATTTAAGGAGATAGACTAGCCGTTGGGTATGCAGTTTCAAGGTGATGGCTGTGCGAACGTCAAATTTAACATAGTGAAATAGATGTTGGTTTTTTTCAAATGCCTGAGCGCCAACCATGAAATGAGCCCAAGGAATGTAGTGACCCGCCAGAAGATCGCCCCTGAGGGTTGAAAGAGCAAGAAGAAGACAAGGAGCAGAAAAGACAAAGAAATTCAAGTAGAGAAGGGAAGGTGAGTTATTGCCAGATGAGCGGCATAGATTGTTTTCTTGAATTGGCATTTATGAGGGGACAAATAGTAGTCTATTGTCAAAAAAAGGGCATGGCCATGTTTTCTCATTAATATGGATCACCAAAGTCAAAGTAAGAGCCGACAATCAGACAGTTTCCTCTTCCCAAGGCTCAGAATGCATGTGGGCCACCTGCAAAAAAGAGTGCCAAAATCTTTCTCAAGAAGCACCAAGTTCTCCTCCCCCTTTCTCTATATATTGTAAAAAATTCTCATTTGAGAAGCATCCACTCTCTTAGCTCGTAAGGCAGAACTCTGCCCAAAAATCTCTCAGGCTTGTAAGGTAGAGCTTTGCCAAAATTTTACCTTGATTCAAAACATAGCATTTTACCTCCATTCTGAGTTTTGCATCTTTAGTATGTGTCTATGTCTTGATTCTGTGTTAATTCATTTTCCTAATGCTTTTACAGGATGATTTCAACATGTCTGGTGCATTTTTTGAGTTTTCTTTTATAGGTCTATCAAAAGTGTCCCTAGAGGAGTATAAGTGAAGTGGATAGGCTGTTGCAGTGTGTCTCAGAATGCCTCTAGTAGTTATTTCCTCCCTGTATCTCCATGGACCCTTGACTCATTGATGCAGAAGGTTTTCTCATGTCAGATGAAGTGTAGGGGAGCTGGTTCTCGATGGAAAGTGTATGTTTGGGCAGAGTAGATTAACCTTTTTTGGTGTATCACCTTTTCATTTCTTAGGCTTAGGTTCTATTTTAATGCATCTCTCTCTCTCTCTTTTCATCACCCCCCTTTTTCATTTTATTTGTTAGCAGTAGGAGAAACCGGGGCCTAAATGATACATCAAAGGGAGCTAGCCCTTATCTAGAGACTCTCCCCTCTAGCTTCACTGGTCCCACAGGCGAGAGGGGAGTTTCCATTATTGCGTGAGGAAGGCAAGAGCTCGACCTCCTACCAAGGGTGAAATATTCTGCATCAATAGATAGTAAAATGGCCTCTTCATAGGGAATCAAACTTTTCATGCATTCCCTTTGGTTCTCTTCTCTTGTCCCATAGCAGGACTTGATCTCCAATCTAGAAATCTCAGTTTTTTGCTTTTTGGTCGAAGATCTTCTTCACCAGACTTTGATGGGCAGCAATTCGGTCCACCACTATAGTTCTCTGCTCTTCTATCTCTATCAAGCACATGATCTTCTTATCAAGGGCACTTTCATACATTTGATCCTCAATTGCCTTTGCTAATTTTAATGTTGACAATTCTAGGGTGATTGGTATCTCAGCATTGAGTCCATAAAGAAGTTGGAATGGATACATACCAATTGCCCTTTTTGGTGTGATCCTATCTGCCCATAGAGCATCAACCAATGCCTTATGCCATGTCTTTTGGTTGTCCTCTACCAGCTTCTTGATGATAGTCACCAAGTTCTTATTGCTTGATTTAGCTTGTCCATTCCCTTGTGGAAAGTAATTAGAAGAATGGGAGAGGGTAATCCCATAGTAGAAATAGAATTGACTGATCTCCTAGGAAGTGAAACAAGTTGCATTATTAGTGGCAATCTTGGTTGGGACCCTAAAATTTGAAATGATGTTCTCTTTGAGGAAATTTCACACCACTTTAGAAGTAGCATGCTTAGTTGGAATTGCTTCCACCCACTTGGTGAAGTAGTCAGTGGCTGTGAGAACATAATCATGTCCAACGCTTGAAGATGGGTTCACAACACCAATGAAATTGAGGCCCCATTACAGAAATAGTTCTTCTAGCTTGAGAGGTAGGGCAGCTAACTTGGGTCTTCCAACAAACTGCTGGCATAATTCACACTTCCTTACCCATTTGTACACATCTTGAAAAAGATTAGGCCAGTAGTATCTAGCCCACAAGATCTTATGGGTAGTCACAGGAGCAAAACAATGTCCTCCATAGGCCCGATTGTGGAAGGATTTCAAAAGTTGGGTTTGTTTTTCCTTGTCCACGCAGTGAAGGAACACTCCATCAAGGCTCCTCTTATACAGGCCATTGTCCCAAAGGATGGAATTGGTAGCTTTCAACTTGATAGTCCTCTTTTCTTTATAAGATAGGTGAGCATGACATTCACCATAAGTAAGGAAGTGAGCAATATCTGAATACCACTCATCCGTGGTGGAGATAAAGAGGACTGATGGCACGTCTTCTTCTTTTGATTCTTGATGCTATGTTCCTTCTGGCTTGTTATCAACAATTAATTGGCATAAGCCTTTTCCCCATACCAGCTTTGTCAGCTTGATGACCAGATCAAACTCCTAGATCTTTGTAACCCAATTGCCTCTTTTTGTCCCAAACTCCTGCTGAGTTAGTATGGATTTGACTGTTGTGTCAGGAACCAAGGTAGTAGTGTGTGAATTCAAGATGTAGAAGTGGAAATACTTTACTGCCTTCACCACTGCATAAGCATGCTTCTCTATGTTTGAGTACTTTAGCTCATGAGCTTTGAGAGGACAACTCATGAAGTAAATGGGAGATTCCATACCTTCTTTATTCTATCGAACTAGAATTGTTGAAAGCATGTGTTCTGAAGCATAACTGAATATGGTGAACTCTTTGTTATAGTCTGGACAAACTAGAATTGGGGCGTGGACAATGACAGTCTTGATATCCTCAAATGTTGACTTGCCTTCTTCAGTCTAGCTGAAGGTGACCTTTTATTTCATCATGTTTACGATATGCCTAGTCTTCTTAGCAAACTCAGGGATGAACCTCCGTAAGAAATTCACCTTTCCAAAGAAAGAGTGAACCGCAGTCTTACTTGTGGGCAAGGTAAGCTCTTGGATAGACTTGACTCTATCTGAGTCAATCTTTATGCCTCCTTTGGACATAATGTGTCTGAGAAGTTTCCCCTCAGTTACTCCAAAGACTGACTTCTTGGGATTTAAGAAAATGCCACTTTGGCAGTAGCATTCCAACACTTGTTGCAAGTGGTGCACATGATCTGGGCAATGCTTAAAAAATATAGTCAAGTCATCAAGATAAACTATAATGAACTTACCCATTTCATCTTTGAAGATAAGGTCCATTGCTCTTTGGAAGGTGGCGCTAGCGTTTATCAAGCCAAAAGGCATTCTCTTATAGGCAAAGGTACCCCAAGGTGTGGTGAATGAAGTCTTATATTGGTTTGCTTTACCAACTTCAACATGATTATATCCTGAGAAGCCGTCTAGCATTGATAACATCTCTGAACCAGTCACTGTTTGAAGCACTTGATCCATGATTGGCAAAGGATAGTTATCTTTTAGGGATGACTAGTTCAAATTCCTAAAATCTACATAGAGGCAAATTTTTTCGTTCTTCTTCCTCACAAGCACTATGTTTGAAATCCATGTGGAATGATGGATTGGTAAAATGATCCTAGCATTTAATATTTTTTGTATCTCAGACAGAATAGTACCTGATATCTTTGGATTGTACTGGCTAGGTTTTTGGTTGTAAGGCACCGAGTCAGCCTTCATAGGAATGTCATGGCAAATTTCATTAGGCCTGAGTGACTTCAGGTCATCATAGGAGTATGCTAAGATGTCCATGTATTAGCTCAATAGAGAAATGAACTTGAATCTTTCCTTAAGAGTGCAGCACTTCCCAATGTTCACCATCTTGGGATCTTCCTTGGTACCCAGATTTACATGATCAAACTCCTGGGAGGAGCTTGACTGCGTTTGTTACTATTTGATGAATCTGTCATGCATATCAAATAGTTTCTCAAGGGAAAATAGGCCTTTGGGAATCTTATTCCCTTTAAGTTGCATGAACTCTTCATCCATTCTTGAACTTGATTCAAGGGCCGGTTCAGGCTCTTGAGGTTCACTGCCTTCAAAATGCAACCATTTAAAGTTATCTTTTTGATTCAAGAAGGAAATGATTTGGTTGTCATTGTCAAACACCTACCAATGACTAACATTATCAGGCACACTTGGTTGAAATACTAGTTCAATAGTGTACCTATCTCCTTTGAAGTCTAGGTGGGGAACTAGAAGAGTGGTCGATATGGCCAAAGCATCAACTCTATCATTGAATTCCCTAGGGACTACAGAGATGCTGAAAGCATCAAAGTTTTCAATTTGGTCCCAGATTAGATTACATTAGTGGCACAATCTCTCATTCTTGGTCTGATATAGGTTTCTCACCTGACAAACCACTAGTTCAGCGTCTCCTTTAGCATGAAGGAGCTCGATGCCTTTGTCCCAAGCAGCCTTCAATTCAAGTAATAGGGACTCATACTCAGCTATGTTATTAGTGTTGCTAAACTAAAACTTGTAAGATGAAGGGAAAATATCTCCTTGAGGAGATATCAACACAACCCTAGCTCCTGAATTGGTAGAGGAGCAACTGCCATTAAATTCAAGAATTCATACCTCATTAGACCCTGATTTTCCTTTAGATTCTTCCTCATTTGGAGGTGGAGATTCTTCCATACTTGTATTGCACTCCACCAATTCTTCTATAGTTTTGGTTGAACTAACCTTCAGGTTGTCACCTTCAAGAGCTTTAACAAGTGCTTCAAGAACTTCTATGGATAGAAAGTAGTTACCCATGCCTGAAGACTCAAACAAAATTTTAGCTTTAGGTGCTGATGATTGGGTGACCACATACTTTACTTCCTTTTCAGGAAGCAATCTTCTCATAACACCTTTGACTGGAATCTTTGCCTTTGACATGTCCATGCTTAATTCGCCACCAACATCTTTGTAAAAATTTTGGCCAAGAAGGATGCCATAAGATGCTAGGACGTTGGCCACCAAGACAGGCATCTTGATTCTTTTATCTGGGAAAGCCACAAATGCAAATTGGGCATCCTTAATTTGCCCCAGCAATGGCACTTACTTGTTTTCCATGGAAAAGCACCTACCAAACATCTTGGTCAATGTAAGGCTGAGGGATTTAGCCACTTTAGTAGGCATGACATTGTCTAAAGCTCCAAAATCAATGACACAATTGTTCAGTTGATCTCCATTTATCAGTAAGGAGACATAGAAAGGCTATATTTTCCTAGGAGTAGTGGGAGGAGCAATGACAAGATTGTTTGGAATAGACATGTCCCTTGCAGGATCATGAGTTACTTTCTTATCTTCTTGTCTTGCTGGGATGGTTTGGTTCTTTACACATTGAACCAATTTATCCAACTGATCAGGGTTGGACTGCAGGAATTCAAATTTAGACATTTGAACTTTTGTTTTCTTTATATGATCAATAATGTCAAAAGTCTAAAAATAACTAGGAATAGAGGATGGGAGCTCATCCTTTTGATTCTTGGTAGGGGAAGGGCTAGACTATGAAATTAAAGTAGAAGGTGTAGGGATATTTGGTGTACTTACCTTTCTTGCGATCACTAGGTCTTTTAGCTGGAAGGGCAGAGTATTTCCATGCTTAAAAATCAAGATTGCCAGTTGAGGTCACTCCTCCATCTTCTCTTTATCAGCTTCCTGAGCTGATTGATTCTTAGATCGATTGAACATGGCATATGATCCCTTCACTACATTACCTTCACTTCTGGGTTCATCCTAATAGTTCAAGAAACCAATGTTAGAGTCGCCAGCTAATTCATCTTCTTCCTCGGTGAAGATATTAGCATCATCTTCAGGATTCAACTCAGGTTGGAATGATAAATCTGAGTCAGCTTCAAGATATCCAACTGCTGAGTTAGTCAGAGGCACTTCAAGGGCCAAGTTCCTCTATGGAGGAGGAAGGTAATTTGTTTGCACTTCATTCCTGGCCATGTTGCCTTGGTACGCCTAATTCTAGAATGTTCTCCTTGGCATATCTCTATATGAAAGAGCAAATGACGTCCCTTATGCTATTTGTCTTTTGAGAGCCAGCAACTCATTCGCCAGCTTCTGTACCATTGGATCAGTGGTGGCTGTAGGTGGATTTTTAGAAGATGAAGAGGGTTTACCTCTCTTTGGATCTCTCCTTATCTTTTCAACCAAGATAAGGTCATCTTCCACCTCAGTGGCCAAGTCCTGAGCAGCTTCAAGGTCCATGTGGCTAGCACGTCTTAGTAGAAAACTCACCTCAGGCAGCTTTGAGTTAATGAAGAAGCATTTGAGGTTTTTAGGTTTTGGCTAAGCAATTAAAAGAATCGTTCCTTAGCTTGTCAAACCTGTTCTACAAGAGGCAAGTGAGAAAGAGAAGATCCAATTTGTAGCTTCCCAAGAGGCTATAATGAGTGACAACGAAGAGGAAATCATCATCGAGGCCCCCATTGAAGACATCATCAGTAATGGAGAAGATGCAAGTCATGTATACATGTAGATGTTCTAGTAATATGAAGAGGAATGTAAACATGGTGAGCTCTCTCCCCCTTTGTTTGATGAACTTCCTTATTGCTTCGATGAGGAGGATGACTATTCCATGGGGCGTGAGAAGGAGGAAGACCAGAAGGATGTCTTTGAACAACTAGAGACTCTGGTCTTTGAGCAAAAGGGGGAGAGGTGTGCCTGTCTTGAGGAAAGCCTTGAAGAAGAAAGCCTTGAACAAGAAGGTGATGTTCTGTGGGATGAGCAATTAGTTTGTGATTTCATTTTAGACATCACAACAGTCATCCTTCTTCAAGAAGGCCAAGAGGAGGTAGAGGATGAGTCTGATAGGGTCTTCAATGAAGCAGGAGGGGACAAGTCAGTCCATGATGTGTGTCCAGGGAGCTATGCATACCAAGAGGCCTATGGTGATGAGACAACAGCCATTGATTTCTTGAGACACACCAACATGAAGGACCAACATTCAACAAGCTTCCAAGGACAAGAAGAGCATATATATGTCGAGAGCATGTTTGACTCTGATCCACTCAGATGTAAGCTAAGCAACGTGATAGGCAAGAGGAGTCGGTCACTGAAGATCTTTTTCATTCAGCCACTTGTCTGGTACCATAAGTTTCCTAGCCAAGAAGGGGACTTAAGAAATTTTCCCTTCGATCTAGGAGGGAGGAAAATTTACCTGGTTAGCTATATATAGTAGTTTGCTTTCAGTTTGCTTTCCCAGTTTTCCCTAAGTGTTGTTTGCATAGGTAGTGTTTTTATTCTTGTGTGTGTGTTTTCCCTTTGTTTTTGGGGTAAAAGGCTTCATAATCGATTCTTGGGTCTATCGGGGCTGTTGCTAACCTTTTCAAGCTGCATCTCAACTCTGTGCCCAATGGATTTTAAGGCAACTGGTCTCTAAGCATAGCAGGCATGCTTCCCCTGGGAGTCACCAATTTGTTGACCATTTTGGCCCTACAAGCCAAAATTGGTCCCCTTCTTTCCCTGCTATTCTGAGCCAGTTCATTTTTTCAATTTTGCACAAGTCTAGAGATTTCTACAGAATCTGTAGGCATTTTTATGGACTCTGTAGGCATTTCTATGGACTTTGCAGGGTTTCTACAAACTCTGTAGGTGAAGAACCAATTCAAAGAGTGCAAGGTTTTACAAGCTTCTTCAGACTCTTGTTAGAAGAAATTAACAAGGAGCTAAAATGGTTCAAGACACCTTTTCTTAAAGGTTGGAAAAGTGGTTCAACGACATGATCTTTCCAAAGTTAGCATCTTTGAACCACTGAATCATTGAATCGATTCAATGCTTTGGTTCAAAGCTCTAGTTTAATGCAAAGTTCATCAGTAAGGTTCAACGGCAAAGTTTAATGCTTTGGTTTAATCGAATGGTTAAGCTAGCTTGGTTCAACAGCCGAGTTCAATGCCTTGGTTCATCGCTTGGTTCAACGCCTTGGTTCAATGCCTTGGTTCAAAAGGGATTGGTTTTTAATCAGTAAAGTTCAAAAAAATGGTGCATTGAACCATTGAACCGTTGAACCATTTTGAGTTCAAGCGGTTGGTTCAAGCATTTGGTTCAAGCAATTGGTTCAAGCGGTTGGTTTAAAGGCTTGGTTTAATAAATGAGTGGCGCGCAGTGATTGAACTATTGAACCATTAAACCATTTTTGGTTCAATCAGTTGGTTCAATGGCTTGGTTCAAGGGAGCGCCCTAAAGCCAAAAGATGAGTGCCCTTGCGGAGGGCAGAGAACACTTGAAAAGGACCAAAAGTGGACAAGGCCGAAAAGGTAAGTTTCCTTCAGAAATTAGTTCAAGGAAAAGGATGAGAATTTATTTGGAAAAAAAGTCTGAAGAAATTTTGGAAAAGGCCATGACAAAAAGCCTGAGAAAAAACTCCAAAAGAAAGGAAGCGAGTGTGATGTCATTCTTGCGGACATTTTGTCTGTGAGAAAAGAAGCCAAAAAAAAGCCTGACCAAGGAGGACAAAAGCCCAACCAAAGAAAGAAGCCAAAGGAAAGGAAAAAAAGACTAAAGGAATTGACCAAGGGAGGGTGATGGGTGCATAGACGTCAAAGTTGGGCACCATGAAGTAGCCATTAGTTTTCAAATGATCACGGGCCCGCGAACATCAATTTTATAGAAATGAAATAGCCATTGATCTTTTGAGCACCAACCAGAAGGGAGCCTAAGGAGTTGAAATAGGAAGAGACAAAGTACAGGAACAAACAAATAGCCTAGGTGGCAAAGGGGAAATGAGTTACCCCAGTAGTTGGAATAGTGCCTGTCAGGCGGTCATCAAGAGGCACAAACAGTGAATGGCTTGACCTATTTTTCTTCACTTTGCATTGATGAGCAGACAAATGGCATGTCCCATTATTTCAAGTTAGAACAAGAGCTGACACAACATTATCTTTAAGCAGCTTCCTCTTCCCAATGCTCTAAGGGCACATGGGTCACTTGTAAAAGAGGTGCCAAAAGGCCTCTTTCTTCCTCTATATATTGTAAATCTCTCATTTGAAAAAAAGATCGATCCTCTTAGCCTGTAAGGCAAAGCTCTGCCCCAAAAATCTCTGGGTTTGTAAGGTAGAACTCTGCCAAATTTTCACCTTCAATCGAGACATAGCATTTTTACCTCCATTTTGAGTTTTTCACTTTCATATGTGTCTACACCTTTGTTCTGTGTTGAGTCATTTTCTTTGATGCTCTCGCAGGGTGATTTTAGCACGTCTAGTGCATTGTGAGCTCTTCTTTTGTAGGTCTACCAAAAGTGTCTCTAGAGGAGTATAGGTGCATGTGAATAGGCCACCATAGTGTGTCTAAGGATGCCTCTGGTAGTTCTACATCCCTATATCTCCATGGATGACCCTTGACTCCCTGATGCAGAAGGATTTCTTGTGTCAAATGAAGTGTATGGGCACTTGTCCTTGGTGAAAAGTGTATGTTTGGGATAAGTAGAGTAGATCAACCTTTTTTGGTGTATCACCTTTTTAAGTTTAGGCTTAGGTTCTATTTCAGCATCCTTCTCCTCTTTTCACCCCCCCCCTTTTTTCCATTTATTTGTTAGCAGTAGGAGATCCATGACCTAAAGATACATCAGAGGGAGGTAGCCCTTATCTAGAGACTATCCCCCTGGTTTTGCCTTACCCACATGCAAGAGGGGAGTTTCCATTATTATGTGTGGAAGGCGAGAGCTCAACCTCCTGCCCAGGGTACAATCCACTGCATCAACAGTTTTTGGCATGCCTAATGGGACCAATTAGGACAAGTTGTGTCCAAAGAGTTAAAGAATATTTGGTGTGTTCTTTAACCAACCAACCTTTGGAGGCTTTTTATCAACACCAATAGTGACTCTGAGTTGAATCAACTGGTTAAGCAGACCCGGTGCCATCAAAAATCACATTTTGGTATGTATAATTCCATTAAACCAAATCATGGATATTATGTTCCTTCAAATAACTTTGATCAAGCTCAGAATATTTATGGCATCACCTCAAGCAGCCCTCCTAGTTTCCCTCCAATGGTAAAGGAAATAAGGCTGGAATTTGAGAGGTAGATGATGGAGATAGATAGTTCAGATGAGCAGTATAGATATCAGCAGGAGCTGATGTATAAAGAGGAGTGTTTGTTTAGGTAAGCTCAGACCTTATAATCAATGAAAGAAGAGGTAACAAAATGGAGGAGTCCATTCATTCAAGGTAATCAGCCTTGTGTGCCCCCTTCTATTCTGAAGAAAGCCCCCTCTTATGCACCAAATCCTTTTTACCAAATAACACTTACTCTGTCTGATCCTACTTTTAATCTCATCCACCTAACTTTTCAGCATCAAGTTAACACCATGAACTAGCACATCCCTCTTTAAGAGACTCTCCCTGTGCACCAATAGTCTCTTCTTAGGATTCCTCAACCTCCCCAGGTCTTTCAACACGATGTCAAGATTCCAAGTT
Source organism: Torreya grandis (assembly GCA_037957365.1). Classification (NCBI taxonomy): domain Eukaryota; kingdom Viridiplantae; phylum Streptophyta; class Pinopsida; order Cupressales; family Taxaceae; genus Torreya; species Torreya grandis. Next base: position 1,715,756 of record JARHVA010003665.1, read on the forward strand.
GGAGGAGGGAATGCTAGGAACTAGCTCAGAGCCTTGAAGAGGATGATGCTGGTGACCTCCAAGAAAGGCTCCTTCAAGAAAATCTATCCAGGAGAATTGTAGAGTTGGAGTCCCAAGCAAGATTCCTCAGCCAACATATAATGGACTTATCTAAACAAACACCATCTACACACCTCCAAGAGAGTTATCAGGCTACACTTGATATAGATGAAGTGTTGACCAAATGGAAAGAGGAGAATCATTCAATTCTAACTCAAGGACTACCTCCTCTTCCACATAGGTTCAATCATCAGCCTTTCACTTCATCCCTTCTCGAGGAGGAACCTATTCTGCAGGAGGTAAGCAAGGAAGAGAAGATCCAATTTGTAGCTTCCCAAGAGGCTATCATGAGCGACAACGAAGAGGAAATCATCATAGAGGCCCCCATTGAATTCATCTTCAGCAATGGAGAAGACGCAAGTCATGCATACATGCAGATGTTCCAGCAATATGAAGAGGAATGTAAGCATGGTGAGCTCTCTCCACCTTTGTTTGATGAACTTCCTTGTTGCTTCGATGAGGAGGATGACTATGCCATGGGGCCTGAGAAGGAGGAAGACCATAAGGATGTCTTTGAACAACTAGAGACTCTGGTCTTTGAGCAAAAGGGGGAGAGGTGTGCCTATCTTGAGGAAAGCCTTGAAGAAGAAAGCCTTGAACAAGAAGGTGATGTTTTGTGGGATGAGCAATCAGTTTGTGATTCTATTTCATACATCAAAATAGTCACCCTTCTTCAAGAAGTCCAAGAGGAGGTAGAGGATGAGTTTGATAGGGTATTCAATGAAGCAGGAGGGGACAAGTCAGTCCATGATGCGTGTCTATGGAGCTATGCATACAAAGAGGCCTATGGTGATGAGCCAGAAGCCATTGATTTCTTGAGACACACTAGCATGAAGGACCAAAATTTAATAAGCTTCCAAGGACAAGAAGAGCACATATATGTCAGGAGCATGTTTGTCTCTAATCCACTCGGATGCAAGCCAAGCAAGGTGACAGGAAAGAAGAGCAGGTCACCGAAGCTCTTTTTCATTCAGCCACTTCTCTGGCACCATAAGTTTCCTAGCCAAGAAGGGGACTTAAGAAATTTTCCCTTTGATCCAAGAGGGATGAAAATTTACCAATTTAGTTGTATATAGTATTTTGCTTTTAGTTTTCTTTCCCAATTTTCCCTAAGTGATGTTTGCACAGGTAGTGTTTTTTGTCTTGTGTGTGTTTTTCCCTTTGTTTTTGGGGTAAAAGGCTTCAAGATTGATTCTTGGATCTATTAGGGTTGTTCCTAACCTTTTCAAGCTACATCTTGACTCCATGCCCAATGGATTTTAAGGCAACTGATCTCTAAGCATAACAGGCATGTTTCCCCTGGGAGTCACCAATTTGTTGACCATTTTCGCCCTGTAGGCCAAAATCGGTCCCCTTCTTTCCCAATTGTTCTGAGCCAGTTCATTTTTTTCAATTTTGCACAAGTCTAAATATTTCTACAGACTCTGCAAGCATTTCTATAGATTCTACAGGCATTTCTATAAACTCTATAGGTGTTTCTATGGACTCTACAGGTGTTTCTATAGACTCTGCAGGTGAAGAACCAGTTTAAAGAGTGTAAGGTTTTACAAGCTTCTTCAGACTCTTGTCAAAATAAATTCACAAGGAGCTAAAATGGTTTAAGACACCTTTTCTTAAAGGTTGGAAAAGTGGTTCAATGACATGATCTTTCCAAAGTTAGCATCTTTGAACCACTGAACCATTGAACCAATTCATGCTTTGGTTTAAATCTCCAGTTCAATGTAAAGTTCATCGGCAAGGTTCAATGGCAAAGTTCAACGCTTTGGTTCAATCAAATGGTTCAAGTGGCTTGGTTCAACAGCCAAGTTCAATGCCTTGGTTCATCACTTGGTTCAATGTCTTGGTTCAAAGGGGCTTGGTTTTTAATCTGCAAAGTTCAAACAAATGGCGCATTGAACCATTGAACCATTTTGAGTTCAAGCAGTTGGTTCAAGAATTTGGTTCAAGTGGTTGGTTCAAAGGCTTGGTTCAACAAATGAGTGGTGTGAAATGATTGAACCATTGAACCATTTTTGGTTCAATTGGTTGATTCAATGGCTTGGTTCAAGGGAGTGCCCTAAAGCCAAAAGATGAGTGCCCTTACGAAGGGCAGAGAACACTTGAAAAGGACCAAAAGTGGACAAGGCCAAAAAGGTATTTTTCCTTTGGAAATTAGTTCAAGGCAAAGGATTAGAATTTCTTTGGACAAAAAGTCTGAAGAAATTCTGGAAAAGGCCGTGACAAAAAGCTTGAGAAAAAACTCTGAAGGAAAGGAAGTGAGCGTGAGGTCATTCTTGCAGACATTTTGTCTGCGAGAAAAGAAGCTAAAAGAAAATCTCGACCAAGGAGGACAAAAGCCCGACCAAAGCAAGAAGCTAAAGGAAAGGGAAAAAAGGCTAAAGGAATTGACCAAGGGAGGGTGATGGGTGCACAGATGTCAAATTTGGGCACCATAAACTAGCCATTGGTTTTCAAATGACGACGGGCCCGTGAACGTCAATTTTATGACAATGAAATAGCCATTGATCTTTTGAGCACCAACTAGAAAGTAGCCTAAGGAGTTGACATAGGAAGAGACAAAGTGCAAGAACAGACAAACGGCCCAGGTGGCAAAGGGGAAAGGAGTTACTCCAACATTTGGAACAATGCCTATTAGGTGGTCATCAAGAGGTGCAAATAGTGAATGACGTGACCCATTTTTATTCACTTTGCATTGATGAGCAGACAAATGGTGCGGCCCATTATTTCAAGTAAGAATAGGAGCTGACATAACATTATCTTTAAGTGGCTTCCTCTTCCCAATGATTTCAAGGCACATGGGTCACTTGTAAAAGAGGCACCAAAAGGCCTCTTTCTTCCTCTATATATTTTAAATCTCTCATTTGAAAAAAAGATCAATCCTCTTAGCCTGTAAGGCAAAGCTCTACCCCAAAAATATCTGGGTTTGTAAGGCATAACTCTACCATATTTTTAACTTAAATTAAGACATAGCATTTTTACCTCCATTCTGAGTTTTGCACTTTCGTATGTGTCTATGCCTTTGTTCTATGTTGAGTCATTTTCTTTGATGCTCTCGTAGGGTGATTTCAGCACGTCTAGTGCATCATGAGCTCTTCTTTTGTAGGTCTGCCAGAAGTGTCCCTAAAGGAGTATAGGCACATGTGAATAGGCCACCATAGTGTGTCTGAGGATGCCTCTGGTAGTTCTTCCTCCTTGTATCTCCACAGACCCCTGACTCCCTGATGTAGAAGGATTTCTCATGTCAAATGAAGTGTATGGGTGCTTGTCCTTGGTGAAAAGTGTATGTTCAGGATAAGTAGAGTAGATCAACCTTTTTTGGTGTATCACCTTTTTATGTTTAGGCTTAGGTTCTATTTTAGCATCCTTTTCCCCTTTTCACCCCCCCACTTTTTCCATTTATTTGTTAGCAGTAGGATATCCAAGACCTAAAAGATACATCAGAGGGAGCTAGCCCTTATCTAGAGACTCTCCCCCCAGTTTTGCCTTACCCATAGGCAAGAGGGGAGTTTCCATTGTTGCGTGTGGAAGGAAAGAGCTCAACCTCCTGCCCAGGTTGTAATCCATTATGTCAATAGTTCCTTCTTCATCTACATGAGCTGGGCTAGCAAATAATGTGCATCTTCTGTGGGCTTGAACCTGGCTTCAAATTCAGCCTTGAGTGTATCCCAGTGAGTCATTAATCTAGCCTGTAGATGGTAAAACCAATCTACAGTAGCACCTTGCAATGTCTCCAAAAATAGCCTGACTGCCACGTCCTCAAATTCCATGCCAATCACCCCACAGGCTATGCTGAAGGCTGCAATGTGTTCATCAGGGTAAACTTTCCCATCACCAAATAATTTGGAGAAGTTTTTCCTTGAATTGTGTGGGAGCTCATGTAGGGGTGGAGTTAAATTCAGTGGGCCAAAAGAGTTACCCCATGGGCCCTGAGCCATGATTTGATTATGTAGAAGTGGGACCATAAATCTGGGTGGAGTGTGTATAGGCAAAGCTTGATTAACAATAGAAGTGGACGCTTTGCCTGGTAGTGGAGACCCGAATTGGGTAGGAGGAAGACTCCTAGTTCATTAAAGGTGAGGTTGTGGAGGAAAGAAATCAAAATTTCTCTATTGCACCAACTCAAAAATAGGGTCAACAACACCTTGAGATTTTTGGGCTCTTGTATAGCGTGGAGCTGCCAGATTGTAGGACAAAAATGGAAAAGGAGATGCAAGATGGTAAAGCCATAATGATAATGGGTAAGGTACATAACAGAGTCGCCAAAATCTATAATGGATAAGGGTAATAGTGATAATGGGTAAGACATAGGTGATGTTTCAATTTGAATCTTGAGGCTCAAAATTGCACAAAATTACTATGTCCCCAACGGAGTCACCAAAAACTGTTGGGTGAATATTTTGTCGGCCAGCTAACTGGTGAGCAAAATAGTTCTAATCACCATAGCATAAAGAGATTGGTCAACCAGATGTGCAGGTTTACTACATCAGTAGGGGATAAATCTCTCCTCTCATCAAGGGGAGGTTCCCTATAGATATGTAGGAGGCTATATAATATATATATATATGTAAAAAGTAAGACACAAGGGTAGGACAAACCATCCATCTCTCTTTTTTTCAGAGATGATGCTAACAAACAAAGGATAAATCCTAGGTGATGGAGAAGGTACTTCTCTTCTTTTAGAAGCAACTTTCAGCCAAGAGCCAAATCCCTTCCTAGATAGTAGAAATCCTGGTGCAATGATAGAAGGCACTTTTCTTCTTTCAGACGTGTTCTTCAGTAGACAATAGGAATCTTTCTGGTAGTGAAAGGTAACCAGTGACAGGGGTGCAGAGTAACCATTAGTCCAAGAGTGAAATATGAAGAAAAATGGGGGCACAAAGTCATCCCAAGGTCCTTTACACAACAATAGAAAATACAAACACACTGAATATACTTGTGGGGGCACAAAGTCTCCCCACAGTTGGTCTTCAGGACACCTTCTTGATTACTTCCACTAGTTCTGCTTGTTAAATTAAATAAACAAGAATACTTCTAGGAAACAAACATACAAATAATTTTCTAAATAACACAAGCTATTCCAACACAAAGTCTGAAAGGTCACTTGCTTTCTCATTCAAATAAAGTAATATGATAAACAATCTGAGCTCAAAGTCTCAGTAATGCCTTTCAATTTGGGCAGAGTGTTGCTTCTGGTAACGGGAAGATCTCCTTAAAACAATCAAAGAGATTACAATATATAGAAGCCAAGAGAGGCTTGGCACTTTGTCTCATTAAATGGCCCAAACTACGCATTTAATGCCTTGAATGCCTCTTCAATTCTGTCAAGGGGGTGTGATGAAACAAGGTAGCTGCCTTAACTACAACGTGCCATTTTATCTCAACTATCCTCTCCTAAATTTGGACAATCTTGTTAGTTCCCTCTGATGTCTGCATCATTGTTCATTTTACCTTCACTACAAAGGAGACAAACAAGTTGTGCCTTCAATGTTTGAGGGCTTGAGACAAGTGCCTTAATGCTTCAGGGCTCAAAAATTTGGCTTCAATGTTTTAAGGGCTCAAGAAATTTGCCAGGTTTAACTACCGCATAGATACTTCAGATCTTTTGTATTATTTTTTCTACCTCACAGCAATTAGGGCTCTCTTTTTGATTACTTTTCAAATTCTATGCCACATTCAAATGCTAATAGACATCTCATCATCTCAAATTTGATGTCTTTGAGGCCGTCATTGGTTTATTGCTTCAATGGTCTGGGTAGCCTTTGGGTTTTAATTTTTCCAGTGGGCTATGTTCTATATTTCCTTCACTCTGCATCTTTGGCATGTGGCGTGTTCCATTATTTTCAACCTTTGACACGTGGAGTCTTCTGCCAGTCTATAGAAGCTTTTTAGAAACATTTTTGAGAATCCAGTAGAAGATGACACGTGGTGACTTTTGCTTGACTTATAGCAACTCGCTTGGGGCCTGCAGTAGTCCTTATGAAAACAAGAAGTAGAAGGCATAAATTATAGATATTTGACACTTGTTGGCTTCTAACAAACTTTGCAAGGGACACGTGGTGACTTTCACTACTTCTTGAGGGTAGAGTATAAAGTGTCCCGACAGATGACACTTGGCAGCTTCCGCATGACTTTGAAACTTAGACAAAAACCCACGTAAAAAGAAATACATGTGTGTTGAACCTCAAAACTGTTGAAACTTGGAAGATTTGGATGGAGACACTTGGAGGCTTCTAACAATATTTAGTAGGGATAGGTGGTGACTTCTATTGTGATTAGAGACAAAGTATAATGGGGCTCGGCAGGTGACACGTGGTAGCTTCCGCTTGACTCATCCTTTTTGGGTGCTCCTTTGAACCTACCGCTTGAGCTGACTGATTGAACCAATTTTGGTTCAACAGTTCAAAGGTTCAATCTTTTATTCAGCTTATTCAACTTACTGCTTGAACCAAGCTTTTTGAATTAACCGCATTAAACCGGCTGCTTTGAACTAACTGTGTTGAACCTTTGAATCCGTTGAACTTTTACGAAGCGCTTGACTCTTTGAAGCTTACCGATGATGTTGAACCTTGAAATCGTTGAACTGTTGAACCAAAGTGGTTCAAGGTTCAATACCTCATTGGTTCAATGGTTTAATGTTTGCTTATAAGTTTGCCGATGAACCATTTTTCTATTGAACCGAAGCGTTGAACCAATCCTGAAAGTGCCCAAGTGCTAGAAATTTGTCCCTTTGGGTTGAACTTGCCCGAAGAAGCCGTTGAACCTTTTAACCTACTAGTCCCTTTACTGAAGGAGCTTTAATAATGAAGAATTTTAAAGCTCAGAATAAAATTTGAAAAGGGAAGAGACAATTTTGGCACTGCAGGACCAAAATAGTTCATATGTTGTCCCAAAAATGAGTGACATTTTTGAGGAACAACACATCACATAGTGATGTTATTAGATAGAATATAATATAGCATGATTTTTTGTATGTATATGAGTTATTAATTAAAAATCACATTAGAATAATGTGTGTTAGTTGGAGTCATAAGGTGAGACTTCTCATTATTAGGATCAGTCACGTATATTTATAACCCTCACTATCTCGAATAAAATTTATTATTTTTTCATGTGTTATGTTTGACAAAAAAAATATTAAAAATATTTCTCAAATGTGTTGTGTTCCTCCTCTATTCTTCTAATCATTAAAATGTCATCCAAATACACATTGAAAAATATGCCTATAAATGGAATTGACACTTCCTTCATGAGCCTTATGAACATTCTTGGTATCTTTGTCAACCCAAATGGAATGGCCAACCATTCATACAATCCCACCTTCATCTTAAATGCAATTTTCAACTCATCACTTTCTCTATCCTAATTTGGTGATACCCATTCTTTATATCTATATTTGTGAAGTATATCTCTTCACTAAGGCAATCCATTAATTAATCCATGTGTGGCAATGGAAACATATACTTTTTATTTATCTTATTAATGGATCTTGAGTCTATGAACATGTGTAATTTTTCTCCCTTCTTCAATGCCTCTATTATAGGTATTATACACCGGTTTAATTTTTATCTTATCAAACCTCTATCTAAAAGGTCTTACACTTGTGTTTCCACCTATTCATTATCTTTAGGTGTTAATTTTTATATGGCCATGTTTGTAAAGTTATTTTTGGAGATCAAATCCATAAGATAAATAATACTTGACATTGGCAACAATCCATTTAGTAGATTGCTCGAAATAATATTTGTGAACTCATCCAAAAAGAATTTCACTTTGTGTGGAAGTGTTTTGTTATATCCTTTGTGTCTGCACACTCCACTTACACCAAATTTGGAATTATCATGTAGTAGATCTTATCTTTCACCACCTCATTCAAAGATTCCTTATTTAACACCATCAATATTTAGAGTGCAAAAAAAAATTGTGCACTTCTTCTTCCTTGCGCTCCAACACACTCAATGAAAACTTATTCCTATCTTTCTCCATGTGGTTTATATTTTAATTTCCATCATGTATATCCTTTCATTCAAACTTCTAAGGTCTCTACAAAGTATGACACACATTCATTAGCATCACATCACAAAATAAATCATCTTTATATATGCCTATCTAAAATTTCATAACGCACTAATCCTTCACTAATATGTGATGGCAAATTTTTATCCCTAAGACTTTGTAAGGATTTTGGTGCACTCCCTTCTTCAAATATAACTTTTATACCATCTTTAATGAGACAAAATTATCCATGCTCCCACTATCCAAAATCACCTTTTAACACTTGCCTCTTAATTTAAAAATTGATCGAAAGAGACTCTTTCTCTACACCAATTCATTCTCTTATTAGGATTTAATAATACGATCTTTATGAGAGGTTATACATGTTCCATTTATTCAAAAAAACTCACTAGATCTTACAGACTCTTCATCTCCATGTGTAACATGTGCACTAGCTTCTGACCTTCGTCTAGCTTCACTTTATGCCTGAGGGCATTCATAAGCTTTGTGTCCAAGATGTCAGCATATAAAAAATGTTCCTAGGAATATTTTCCCCCTTCATTTAACAAATAATATATACCATATATATGGGTAAGATGTACATCCTTACACATATCATTTCTCACCATTACATGTTCTGCCTTTTTTGTGCACATTCACATTACTACAAATAACACTTTTCTATCCTCGAATCTATAGGTTTCTTACAACACCACCTAAAACTCCTCCATGCACAAGCCTTCCCTTTTATCATGTGGTTATTTATTTTATGTGTGATAATTTTTCCTTAAATTTGACTGTAAACTGATAAAATTCCTTCATAGTTTGGATTTGAGCCATGCTCAGGTATTCCTCGATGCCAAACCTTAATCCATTCAGTTATATTTCTACCTTATCTTGGTCTATTTCACTATGATTAGATTTGAAAGTTATTTTATACTATTATTTCATGTTATCTTTAATAAGTAACTCCTTTTGCCTTAGATTTTGCAAATTTTTGAACAAATCCATGTGGTAATCACCATGTAGGAATTTACTCTTCATCTTAATGACTATTATATCCCACTTTGATACCTTCTCTATTCCTTTCCTTATTATTTCATTATGAACTTCTTTTAACCAAAGTGTTACATGACCCTTCAACTAAGATTATGCAGCCTTAACACACTATGGGTCACTATTGTCATCAAACTTAAAATACTCCACAATGTCCATGAGCCAATTAATGATCTTTTCAAGTTTAACATTCATAATACACATGGTAAGTCTAATTTTGTACCTCATATAATTAGTGAGATAGCTCTAAGGAGTCTACATTTATCTACATCCATGAATATATTCTCGTCTTTACCTTATATTCTACCTTCGGTGCATTGTTGCTCCTCCTCAATGTCACTTTGGTCATCTCTAGGTGTGAAACCTCACCTTATTTCTTCCTTCAAAGTGTCATGTTTGAATGATTATATAGACATCTAAGACTTCTTCAAGTCTCCCAAATATGTAGTATGCTACTTTGCCTCAACCATTAATTTTCTACGTAGCATATTTATTATCTTGGTGTGATTCCTACTACTACAAGGTTTCATGTTAAAATTTTACATAGGCAGCCTATTGGCCCTTGAATTTTGACTAAGTGTTATCCCATTTTGGCACAAGACTAGTACGACGTAGAAGGACCATGACATAGGAGGAATATGGCATGTAACTGACATATGCAGAATCACCATGGCATGGAACCTATTGGGAACAAAAGGACAATGACATAGAAGGACCAGTGTGAGAGGACCCAGTTAGAGGAGAACAAGTCATGAGGAATCCAAGAACATAGGACTCAAAATGGAAGTGGAAGACTAAGGGAGTGCATGGGAAGAAGGATACAATTGGAAGAATGGTTCAAATTGGACACTCCAACCTTATTGATAGGAAGTTGTGAACTAGCCCACAAAGAAAGAAACACATGGATATCAAGATATATCATAGAGTGAGAATCTAGGGCCACAGAGGCCCAAATCTTGAGGAAGAACTATTTTTCAAATGCCATGACTCTTAGTTTGTTGAGAGTTTATTGGCCACCTATACATGTCATTAATGATTGTAAACACTTGGTCAGGGCAAAACAAGTATAAACACCCCTAGTGTAAATCATTGTGATAGGATAGATAGACATAGGAATTATATAGTGTTATGGTGTAAAAACTTAAGCTTAATATATGATAGCATGTTGTATCAACTTGTGTTACTATTAGTGATGGGGTGAAATATTATTTAAACTCTTTATGTGAAACAAACCTAGTATTTTCTTTTCTAAGTATTTAATGCTAAGTAAGAAGATGATTATAATATGCATGATAATGCTAATCGAATCTAGAACAAATAAGATTGAAGTAGTAAGTTTATGGTTTTACAAAATATTTGATTAATCTATGAATAATAACAAGTTATCTAAGTTGTGCTACAAAACTGATGGGAACCAATATTTTGTTGTATTCTTCAGGTGAATGTACAAGACCTAGGTCTTGCATGAAAGGGCCATTACACTAGCACGTTGGGTTAGACTTCAGTGTTAGAACTAGACTTAACCAAAATAACCCAACATTTTGGTTCTATTGTTAGGACTTGAAGCACTTGAAGCATAGTCATGCAAAAATGTTTGAGCATATTATGCTATAAAATATAGAAGAATGGGTTACCAGTGTTGAAGATAATTGTATAGTCATGTATCTTGAGCTAGGAATCTCTGCATGATAGTGGGTGGAGAAGAATCTCTATAGTCCCTTGTATGAAACCTTCTTTTCAAAGGTCTTGATTATTTTACATGCTTAGTTAATAGCATATGCTTAAGGATGATCAAGGAATCCTTGAAGGAGGTAGTCTTGGATGCTATAATGGCAAAGGATTTTAGCATGACTTGGAGTTTCATGGATGTGAGCAATCAGCTTTTGGTGGAAAGGAGTTAAAAACAGCTACATTTTGGAGTACACTGTGACCACCTATTCATGCCCTAAAGAATCCAAGTTCTAATTCCTTTGAGAACCATGGGGTCACTATATAAAAAAAAATTCTTTCAAAATTAAAAAGTTATTTATTGACTTTGGACTGAAAACTATACCAATATAGGGCTAAATCCTCTTGTGTATGAACCACACATTTGGAAGGGGAGAGTAGAGGTTAATAGAATATTGTGGGTTCAAAATGGTATTCATTCAATATGCACTATGGAAATGAAAGTATGATGAAACTCGACAAAGGATCACAAGATTTAGTGGCATGAGAAGAGACTAGGAGAACTCAAGGAGTGTTGTTAGGAGCCATAGGGATGTGGAAACACATGAGGATCCCATCACTTTTGAGTCACATTTTATGCCACTTTTATCCTATGAAGGAGAAACAAGCTAGATGATAAGAACTGAGGAACCATGTCTAAACCAACTAGGCTCCCCTAACATAGTATACACTTATGCCTTTGAGTCAGATGGAGTACACATTCAAAATTAGGATACATATAGTTTGGATTTAGAATCTAAACTGGTAAGGGATAATGAAACTGAGACATTTAATGATCATTTAGATTTAACACTATCTTTCCCTCTTTAAGGGAATTATATGGCACAACTTGGGATTCCTAGTGGACCTAGTCTTTAAGGATAGAATATAGGCCCAAACTTGGTTAACCAACTATATACTGCACCCCATACCATGATCACTACTACAGGAAGCACTGGAGGAGGACTAGGTGGTGGCATAGGAGGAAGTGGACTCTCTCCTCAAGGGATTGGAGCTACAGATTCCTAGAAACCACCCATTTAAACACCTCAACCAACTACAGTCTACTATGAGATGACATTACACTTATCAGAATACCAAGGGGTGGATAATGCAGCTGAGTATGTCCACAAATGTGAATTGATTTGGAAGGCATGAGGTATCACATCCTCTAAAAATAAGGCCACACGGTTTGTAAATATGATTTTATAGCATGCACACAAGTGGTACCAAAATTTTTACCCTCAACAAGTGGTGGTCAAATTTGATGAGCTCAAAATAGATTTCCTTTAGGAGTTTGACATTCCTAAATTTGAATAGTAGAGTATAGCAATATTTAAGGACATAAATCAAAGACTTACCAAAAGTGTGTGTAAATATGATGTAATTTTAAAAACATTGCTATCTAAACTATCATTTGAAATTAATGTTTCCCAATGTAAATATGATGCAATTTTATAAACATTGTTATCTAAACTATCATTTGAAATTAATGTTTCCCAACACACATAATGTTTTATGGGAGGACTAATACTACACTTTCGGTGAACCTTGTCACAATGTACCTTCACTAGCTCGTGTGAGGCTTTGGAAGCTACTCTCTATTCTAAAATGGTTGGAAGTATTGATACCAGGATTAGTCCCTTTATGGAGGCCTAGATAGCTTAAATGTAATCACAACTTGATAATTTTAGGGTAAATAATGTACATGAGACATGCAGTGGTGTCTAGTGCATCGATTATGAAACTAAAGGACATATAAGGAGTAACTGCCCAAGCAATAATATCCATATGGTAATTAAACAAACATGTGAAATATACCATGAGGAACATGATGTCTGATCTTGTCCTCTTCTACAACAAGATATGCACACTAAGGTGTTTGATTATTATAATATTTATGATGCTTACACATGACATTAATGATTGTCATCTGATAAATGACATCTATAAAGCTCGAGTACATGGCACATGCCAAACCTTAGTAGAAAATACCCAAGACAATGGTGGATACCATGGATATGAAAGAGGGTGAGGATGAGGAGGTGGATGTTTCCTACCCAGGACCTATTACAAATGTGGGTCACCAGACCATTATCAATGGGATTGCCTAGATTACCTGATGTGTACTTTTTGGTAAAAAGGACCACTAACTGGAAGAGTATCCTGGCCTATATGTGGCTATCACCAAGGAGTGAAATGAAAAGGGCATCAATATGATTCACATTAATAAACCACAATGATGTACATGCCCAACCATCTCTATAGTATAACAAGTAAACATTACCACTCATAGTGGGGGATAGACCCAGTCAATATCTAATCTAATTGAGAAGGTACAATGGGATGAACCATGAGCTAATAAGTACCTTGATGTTAAGTAGTAAAATTATGTCCTTTAGGATATTATGGAACTCATAAATTAATTTTAGGGAGAAATCTAGTTAATCAAAGACAAGGGTGTAATTCATTGTGCTTCTTGTTGTTCCCAAAATCTGTCACTCATTTTTGGGACAACACATGAGCTATTTTTGGTCCTATAGGCCAAAAATTATCTCTTTCCTTCATAAAAATTGTTCTGGGCATTCAAATTCTCCATTTTTTAGGATTTTTCAGCTAATGGACTTCATAAGAAGAAATCTACAGACTCTGTAGGTTTAAATCTACAGACTCTATAAGAAGAAATCTACGAACTCATTTCTATGGACTCTGTAGGAATAAATCTACAGACTCAAATCTATGGAATCTACAGGAAGGAATCTATAGATTCAAATCTATGGACTCTACAGGTAGGAATCTATGGACTCATTTTTATGGACTCCACCAATTTGTATCTATGGACTCTACAGGTTCATTTCTACGGACTTTGCAGGAAAGAAACAAGCTCTCAACACTTAGGCAATTTCAAGGTTGGTTCAATGCCAAGGTTTAACCAAAAGGTTCATCAGCAAGCTTCAAACAAAGGATTGAACCGTTGAACCATTGAACCATGAACCAAAATGGTTCAAAGGGTTCAAAGGTTTAATGGGTTCAAAGGTTTAATGACGTCAACAAGCTTAAAGAGTTAAGCGTTTCAGTAAAAGTTTAAAGTTTAATTGCTTCAGCAAGTTCAACGGCTTTAAAAGACTTAGCGAAAAGAAGAAGGCTTGAACCATTGAACCATTGAATTGTTAAACCTTGAACCAAAATGGTTCAAAGGTTCAACACGATTGGTTTAACGTGGTTGGTTCAAAGGGATTGGTTCAAGTGGTCAAGTGAATGAGTGGAACAAAATAAAGTGCTTGAACCATTGAACCGTTGAACCTTGAATCAAAATGGTTCAAAGGTTCAAAGGTTCAACGTGGTTGGTTTAAGTGGTCAAGTGCATGAGTGAAACACAAGAAAGTGCTTGAACCATTAAACTGTTGAACCTTGAACCAAAATGGTTCAAAGGTTCAAAGGTTCAAAGCAGTTGGTTTAAGTGGTCAAGTGAATGAATGAAACACAAGAAAGTGCTTAAACCATTGAACCGTTGAACCAAAACGGTTCAAAGGTTCAATCAGTCAGTTCAAGCAGTCAGTTCAAAGGAGTGCCCCAAAGCCCATAGGCCAAAGTACCCTTGCGGAGGGCAGGTGATGAGCAAAATGGACCTTTCTCGAAGCCTAAAGGATGAACCAATGAACCGATTGAACCTTGAACCAAAATGGTTCAACAGTTCAAAGGTTCAACATGAATGGTTCAAAGGGAGCTCTAGACAAAGAGAAAGAAAGTGATTGAACCGCTTTGCTGTTGAACCTTGAACCAAAATGGTTCAACGGTTCAAAGGTTCAACATGGTCAATTCAAAGGAGTGTCCCAAAGCTGAAAGAATAAGTACCCTTGTGGAGGGTAGTGAACTAATGGCAGGTGCCCTTGTGGAGGGCAAAAAACATTGATTCAAAGATCAAAGGAAGCATTGAACAAAAGGATGGTTCAATCAAAGACCAAGAAAGTGATTGAACCAAGAAAGCGATTGAACCAAGAAAGTGATTGAACTAGGGAAGCGATTGAACCATTGACATCCTCATGGATGTCAAATTTAAGATAATGAAATATCCATCAATTTTCAAATACGGCATAGATCCTGTGAACAAATTTAGTGATCGACCAAAGAGATAGCTCGAGAGCTCAGATCGCACATATAAGGATGAAATATAGCCAAGAAAGGGGGAACGATGGAGAAAGATCAAAAATATCTACGCATGGGATATGTTTCTAAAAGGTGAAGCAGCCCACTAGGTGGACATCAGAGAGTGAGAACATTCAATGGCATGGCCTATTTTTCTACATTGAGTAAAGTGAACAGCTGCACACACATCAAAAAACACATTAGGTGGCCCATATTAAAGACTAACACTCAATTCCAACATGGCCCATGGACATAATTTAAAATGCATTGAAGGCATTGAATGCATCGTAGGCCATTTTTGTGAAACAAAGTGCCCAAGTCCTTCTTGGAGCTCTATATATTTGACTCTCTCTTATTGTTTTAGAGAGATCTCTCTGTTATCAAAAACAAAACTCTACCCAAATTGAAATGCATTACTGAGACTTTGAGCTCAGATTGTTGATCATATTTCATTATTTGAATAAGAAAACAAGTGACTTTATAGACTTTGTGTTGGAATAGCTTGGTTGTTGGGGAAATTGTTCTTATGTCTATTTCCTTAATACATTTTTTGTCCATTTAATTAAATAAGTAGAATTAGTGAAAGTAATCAAGATGGTATCCTGAAGCCCGCTGTAGAGAGACTTTGTGCTACCATAATTGTCTTTAGTTTGTCTATTTTTTATTTCTATGTAAAGGATCTTGGGATGACTTTATGCCCTCATTATCCTTCATATTTCACTCTTTGAAAGTTGAGGTGGAGACTTTGTGCTACATTTCATCCTGCTGTGTTACTACACTTTGTTATAGTTACTCATCACTAACTGAAAGGTTCCTGTTGTCTACTGAATAGCACTTTTGAAAGAAGAGGAGTGCCTTCTATCATTTCATCAAGATTTCCCCTTTGATTTGTGAACATCATCTCTAAAGAAAGAGAGATGGATGGTGTTATCCTACCCTTGAGTGTTATTTTCAACTTATTTATAGCAGATTAGTATATTTATATATATATATAGTATCTTATAGTTATAGAGAACCTCCCCTTAATGAGAGGAGAGATTTGTCCACCTTTGATGTGGTAAACCTGCACATTGGTCTGACCAATCTCCTTATGTTGTGGTTGATCAGACCTATTTTCTCACCATTTAGCTAATTGACAAAATATTCACCCAACAATTTTTTGCGATTCTGTTGGGGAAGAACCTGAAGTTTGAAGCCTCAAGCTTCAAGCTGAAGTAGTGCCAGTTATTTTCTATTTTTATTTTTACACTCTGGCAGATCCACGATATACGTAAAGCCAAAGGGATAAAGTTATTGTTGACCTTATATTCGATTTGGTACAGCAAAGTAATTTTGATTTGTTTCCTTCACCATCTTGCCTCCAAAAAACCAGGAGCTTTCCTCCTATTAAAGTCAAGTCTACATTACCGAGCAAAGCATCCATTTCCATTGTTAATAAAGCTTTGTCAATACTTACCCCTCTGAGATTTGTTATTCCACCTTTCCATAGCCATACAATGGCAGTTCAAGGCCCTTCGTGTAACTCTTTTGGCCCACTCAATTTAACTCCACCTTTACATGAGCTGTCACACAGTTCAAGGAAAATTTTCCCTAAGTTCTATGGTGATGGGAAGGTTCATCCTGATGAACATATTGTAGCCTTCAGCATAGCTTGTGGCATAATAGGTGTGGAGTATGAGGATATAATAGTCAGGTTGTTCATGGAAAATTTACAAGGTGCTACTGTAGACTGGTTCTATCATCTGTAGGCCTAGACTGTGACTGACTAGAACACTCTCAAAGCCAAATTTAAATCCAGATTCAAGCCTACAGAAGATGTGCATGCCCTGTTGGCTCAACTCACACAAATGAAGAAGGAGCCTCATGAACCAATGAGGTATTTCATAGCCAAGTTTGATAAGCTGAGGAACATGATTCTTGTAATTACTTAGCCTACACCTGAGAACCTTAAATGTTTCTTCATCAACTCACACCTACCTAAAGTGATTTTTTCGCTGAGACGTGCTGGCCAAATAGACCTTGTTGTAGCTCAGGATTTGGCCACTGAGGTGGAATATGACCTTATCTTAGCAGGAAAGATAAGGAGAGATCCTAACAGAGGTAAATCTTCTTCATCTTTTGAATATCCATCTACAGGTACCACTGATCTAATGGTGCAGAAGCTGGTAAATGAGTTGCTAACTCTCAGGAAGCAAATGGCACAAGGGATATCTTCAGCTCCTTTGTATACAGATATGCCAAGGAGGACATTCCCCAATCAACCATACCAAGGCAATGCTTCCAAGAATCAAGGATAGCCAAATCTTCTTCCTCCCCCACAAGAGAAACTTGCCATTGAAGCACCCCCAACCAATTTAGCAGTTGCATATCTCAAAATAAAATCTGATTTCTCTTTCTAGCCTGAATTAAACTAAGAAAATGATGTCGATCTCCTTGCAGAAGACCAAAAAGAATTAGCTAGCGACTCCAACATTGGTTTCCTAAATTACCAAGATGAACCCAGAAGTGAAGGTGAAATAGTTGATGGATCATATGTTGTATTCACCTGGTCCCAAAACTAGTCAGCCTAGCAAGCTGATAAAGGAAAAATAGGGGAAAGTTCTCAGCCTACAATTTCGATTGCTAAGCAGGAAACCACTCTGCCCTTCCAACCAAAAGACCCGGTGACTGTTAAAAAGGTGAGTACCTCAAATACGCCTTCACCTTCAACTTTAATTCCATAGACCAGTCCTCCTCCTTCCAAAAATCAAAAAGATGAACTGCCTTCCTCTGTTCCTAGTCCATTTCAGTCATTTAGCATAATCGACCATGTCAAGAAGACCAAAATTCAAATGTCTAAATTTGAATTCTTGTAATCCAATTCTGAGCAATTAGATAAGTTAGTTCAGTGTGTGAAGAATAAAGCCATCCCTATAGGACAAGATGTTAAAAAGGTAACTCATGATCTCCCTAGAAACATGTCCATCCAAAATAATCTTGTCATTACTCCTCTAGCTGCCCCTAGGAAAATAGAGCCTTTTTATGTTTCCCTATTGATAAATGGTCACAAACTAAGTAATTGCATCATAGACTCAGGTGCATCTAACAACGTCATGCCTACCAAGGTGGCAAAATCTCTTAGACTCACACTGACCAAGACATTTGGGAGATGTTTCTCCATGGAAAACAAACAAGTACCTCTGCTAGGACAAATCAAGGATGCCCAATTTGCATTTGTAGCATTCCCAGACAAAAGAATCAAGATGACAGTCCTGGTGGCCGATGTTCCATCCTCATATGGCATTCTTTTAGGGTGAAATTTTTTCATAGATGTTGGTGGAGAATTGAGCATGGACCTATCTAAAGCGAGGATCCCTATTAAAGGCATCATGTAGAGGTTATTTCCTGAAAAGGAATCAAAAATGTTGTCACTCAGACATCAGCCCTTGAAGCTCAAATTTTGTTTAAATCTTTAGGCATGGGTAATTACTTCTTAACCACAGAGGATATTCATGTTACAGTAGATGAAAGTCTTATAGGTGGTGATCTCAAAATTGATTCAAATAAGACATCAGAAGAATTGGTAGGGTGCAGTATAGGTAAAAAAGGATCTTCCCTCTCTAATGAAGGAAAATCTAATAGAATATTAATTTATGATGATGTTTGGATCCTAGAATTTGATGGCAACAATTCTTCTACCAGCTTAGGGGTTGGGATTATGTTGATATCTCCTCAAGGAGATATTTTTCCTTCTTCATACAAGTTGCAGTTTAGCAACACCATTAACATAGCTGAGTATGAATCTCTATTGCTTGGGTTTTTAGGTTGCTCTAAATAGAGGCATCAAACTCCCTCATGCCAAAGGAGATGTTGAACTGATGGTTTATCAGGTAAGGAACCTGTATTAAACCAAAAATGAGAGATTATGCCACTCCCATAATCTAGTTTGGGATCAAATTGAAAGCTCTAATGCTTTTAGCATCTCTGCCATACCCAGGGAATTCAATGACTGAGCTGATACACTGGTTGTTTTCGCAACTCTGTTAGTTCATCACCTAGACTTCAAAGGAAATAGGTACACTATTGAATTAGTATTTTGACCAAGTGTACCCAATAATGCCAATCATTGGCAAGTGTTCAATGGAGACAACCAAATCATCACCTTTTTAGAACAAAAATATAGCTTCGAATAGCTTCACTTCGAAGTCAGTAAGCTCTAGAAACTTGAAACAGCTCCTAAAATAAATTTAGATGCAAGTGAAGAATTCCTACAGCTAAAAGGGAATAAAATTCCCAAAGGACTAGTTTCTCTTGAAAAATTGTTTGACAAGCATGACAAGTTCATAAAATAGCAACAAATGGATTCAAGCTCCTCCCAGGGGTTTGATCAGATAAATTTGGGTACCAAGGAAAATCCCAAGATGGTGAACATTGGGAAGTGTTGTACTCCAGAGGAGAAACTCAAATTTACTGACCTACTTCACCATTACATGGATGTTTTGGTGTACTCTTATGATGATCTGAAGTCACTCAAGCCTGAGGAAATTCACCATAAAATTCCTCTCAAAGATGATTCAGTGCCTTACAAGTAGAAATCCTAGGAATATAATCCAAAGATATCAGGTACTATTCTGTCTGAGATACAAAAAATGCTGAATGTTAGGATAATTTTCCCAATCCATCATTCCACATGGATTGCCAAATAGTCCCTATGAGGAAGAAGAATGGCAAAATTCGCATCTATGTGGATTTTAGGAATCTGAATCACTCATCTTTAAAGGATAACTATCCTTTGCCCATCATAGATCAAGTGCTTCAGATAGTGACTGGTTCATAGATGTTATCAATGCTAGACGGCTTTTTAGGATACAATCAAGTTGAAGTTAGTGAAGCAGACCAGCACAAGACTACCTTCACCACACTTTTGGGCACCTTTGTGTATCAAAAAATGCCATTTGGTCTGATAAATGTTGGCACTAGTTTTTAGAGAGCAATGGACCTTGCTTTCAAAGATGAAATGGGTAAGTTCATTGTGGTATACCTTGATGATTTAACAGTCTTTTCCAAGCATCATCCTGATCATCTGCACCATTTACAACAAGTGCTAGAGCTATGTCGCTAGAATGGCATTTCTCTAAACCCCAAGAAGTCTATCTTTGGAGTGATAGAAGGGAAACTTCTCAGACACATTATATCCCAAGAAGGCATAAAGATTGACTCAGAGAGAGTCAAATCTATCCAGGAACTTACTCTACCCACAAGTAAGACTATAGTTCACTCTTTCTTCAGAAAAGTGATTTTTTTATGAAGGTTCATCCCCGAGTTTGCTGAGAAGACACATCATATTATGGATATGATGAAAGGAAAGGCCACTTTTAGCTAGACTAAAGAAGGCAAATTGGCATTCTGGGATATCAAGATAGCCATTACCTATGCCCTAATTTTGGTTTTGTCCAAATTATACCAAAGATTTTACAATGTATAGTTATGCTTCTGAGCACACACTTTCAGTGATTCTAGTTCAACATAATGAAGAAGGTGTAGAATCTCCCATATCCTTCACAAGTTGTCCTCTTAAAGCTCATGAGCTAAAGTATTCAAACATAGAGAAGCATGCTTATGCAATGATCAAAGTAGTGAAGCATTTTTGCTTTTACATTCTAAATTCCTACACTACCGCCCTGGTTCCTGATACCACAATTAAATCCATATTAACTCAGCAAGAGTTTGGAACCAAAAGGGGGAATTGGATTGCAAAAATCTAGGAGTTTGATCTAGTTATCAAACTGATGAAGCTGGTGTGAGGAAGGGGCCTTTGTCAATTGATTGTTGACAACAGACCTGAGGAAGTAAGGTATAAAGAAAAAGAAGTGGAAGACTCGCCAACAATCCTCTTTGTCTCCACCACAAATGAGTGGTATTCAAGTATTGCTCATTTCCTTACTTACGGTGAGTGTCTTGCTCACCTGTCTCATAAAGAAAAGAGAACTGTCAAGTTGAAATCTGTCAACTTTATCCTCTGGGACAACGGCCTGTACAAGAAGAGCCTTGACGGGGTATTCCTTCGCTGTGTGGATAAAGTGCAGCAAAACAAACGTATAGAATCCTTCCATAATCTAGCCTATGGAAGACTTTTTTTGCTCTTGTAACTACCCATAAGATTCTACGAGCTAGGTATTATTGGCCTACCCTGTTTCAAGATGCATACAAATGGGTGCGTAAATGTGAACTGTGCCAACAGTTTGTGAGAAGACCCAAGCTAGCTGCTCTACCTCTCAAGCCAGTGGTGATAGAAGAGCCATTCCAACAATGGGGAATCAATTTCAATAGTGTTGTAAACCCATCTTCAAGCGTTGGACATGATTATGTCCTCACAACCATAGATTACTTCACCAAGTGGGTGGAAGCTATTCCAGCCAAACATGCCACTTCAGTAGTATACAATTTTCTCAAGGAGAACATCATTTCTAGGTTTGGGATCCCAGCCAATATTGTGACTGAAATGCAGCCTATTTCTCTTCACATGAGATTACTCAGTTTTGCTTTTATTATGGGATTACTCTCTCCCACTCTTCTAATTATTTTTCACAAGGAAATGGCCAAGCAGAATCGAGCAACAAGAACCTGGTGACCATCATTAGGAAGCTAGTAGATGACAACCAATGAAGTTGGCACAAAGCATTGTTTGATGCTTTATGGGAAGACAAAATTATGCCCAAAAGGGTGATAGGTATGTTGCCTTTCCAACTTCTATATGGTCTCAATGCAGAGATATCAATCACCTTAAAATTACCAGTATTAAAATTGGCAAAGGCGGTCAAAGATCAGACATATGAAAGCTCCATCGACAAGAGGATCATGTGCTTAACTGAGCTGAATGAGCATCAAACTATGGTGGTGGACCAAATTACTATGCATCAAAGTCTGGTGAAGAAGATATTTGACCAAAAAGCAAAAGCCTATAATTTTTAGTTTGTCGTTCAAGTTCTGTTATGGGATAAGAGAAGAGAACCAAAGGGAATGCATGGGAAATTTGATTCTCTATGGAGAGGCCCATTTACTATTCATTAGCTCAATGGTGAAAATAGTTTCTTGCTAAAATATCAATATGGCATGCCCTTTTCATTGCCTCACAGTGGGAAACATCTGAAGCACTTCAATCCTTGAGGTGTCAGATAAGATCAGCTTGTACATGTGTATATTTATATAGTCTTTAGTTCTATTTTGTGCTTTTATTTTCATTTTTGTCACCTTTTTCTTTTTGGGTAGCATGACTCCATATCCCAATGGCATACTTAAAGGCACTAGAGATTTTGGTTTCTACTCCCTTCAACTGCTTCAAAATTTCAACTTAAGGAAGTTCCCCAACTGGAGCCAGCTGTTGTTCCCAAAATTTGTCACTCATTTTTGGGACAACACATGAACTATTTTTGGTCCTACAAGGCAAAACTTATCTCTTCCCTTCTCAAAAATTGTTCTGGGCATTCAAATTCTCTATTTTTTAAGATTTTTTAGCTAATGTACTTCACAAGAAGAAATCTATAAACTCTATAGGCTTAAATCTATAGACTCTATAGGAAGAAATCTACGAACTCATTTCTACAGACTCTATAAGAAGAAATCTACAAACTCTACAAGAAGGAATCTACAGACTCAAATCTATGAACTCTATAGGTAGGAATCTATGGACTCATTTCTATGGACTCTGCTAGTTTGTATCTATAGACTCTGCAGGTTCATTTCTATGGACTCTACAAGAAAGAATAAAGTTCTCAACACTTAAGCAATTTCAAGGTTGGTTCAATGCCAAGGTTCAACCAAAAGGTTCATCGGCAAGCTTTAAATAAAGGATTGAACTGTTGAACCTTGAACTAAAATGGTTTAAAGGGTTCAAAGGTTCAACGGATTCAAATGTTCAATGATGTCAGCAAGCTTAAAGAGTTAAGCGTTTCAGCAAAAGTTCAAAGTTTAACCACTTTAGCAAGTTTAATGGCTTCAAAAGACTTAATGAAAAGAAGAAGGCTTAAATCATTGAACCATTGAATCATTGAACCATTGAACCTTGAACCAAAATGGTTCAAAGGTTAAATGCGGTTGGTTCAAAGGGATTGGTTCAAGCGGTCAAGTGAATGAGCAAAACACAAGAAAGCGCTTGAACCATTGAACCGTTGAACCGTTGAACCAAAATGGTTTCAAAGGTTCAAAGGTTCAACATGGTTGGTTCAATGTGGTTGGTTCAAGTGGTCAAGTGAATGAGCAGAACACAAGAAAGTGCTTGAACCATTGAACCATTCAACCTTGAACCAAAATGGTTCAAAGATTCAAAGGTTCAACGTGGTTGGTTCAAGTGGTCAAGTGAATGAATGGAACACAAGAAATCACTTAAACCATTGAACCATTGAACTATTGAACCATTAAACCAAAATGGTTCAAAGGTTCAATCGATCGGTTCAAGCGATCAGTTCAAAAGGAGTGCCCCAAAGCCCATAGGCCAAAGTAACCTTGCGAAGGGCAAGTGATGAGCAAAATAGACCTTTCTCGAAGCCTGAAGGATGAACCAATGAATCAATTGAACCTTAAACCAAAATGGCTCAATAGTTCAAAGGTTCAAAGGTTCAACGTGAATGGTTCAAAAGAAGCTCCAAACAAAGAATAAGAAAGCGATTGAACTGTTGAACCGTTGAACCTTGAACCAAAATGGTTCAAAGGTTCAACATGGTCAGTTCAAAGGAGTGTCCCAAAGCCAAAAGAACAAGTGACCTTGTGAAGGGTAGTGAACTAAGGGCAGGTGCCCTTGTAGAGGGTAAAAAACATTGATTCAAAGATCAAAGGAAGCATCGGACAAAGGGATGGTTCAATCAAAGACCAAGAAAGTGATTGAACCAAGAAAGTGATTAAACCAAGAAAGTGATTGAACCAATGAAGCGATTGAATTAGGGAAGCGATTGAACCATTGACATCCCCACAGATGTCAAATTTAAGATAATGAAATATCCATCAATTTTCAAATACGAGGTAGATCCTATGAACAAATTCAGCGACCGGCCAAAGAGATAGCCCAAGAGCTCAGATCGCATAAATAAGGATGAAATACAGCCAGGAAAGGGGGAATGATGGAGAAAGATCAAAAATATCTATGCATGGGATATGTTTCTAGAAGGTGAAGTAGCCCACCAGGTGGACATTGGTGATTGTGAACATTAAATGGCATGGCCTTTTTTTTTGCATTGAGTAAAGTGAACAGCTGGGCACACATCAAGAAACACATCAGGCAGCCCATATTAAAGACCGATGCTCAATTCCAGCATGGCCCATGGACAAAAATTAAAATGCATTGAAGGCATTGAATGCCTCATAGGCCATTTTTGTGAAATAAAGTGTTGAGTTGTGGAGCTAAAAGCTTCACCAGGAAGCTAATCAGGATATTACTTAGTGCAACCAGTAACTGACATTGGCAGTATTGCCGACGTCGGTCAGGAGTAGACTGACAGCAACTGACGTCGATCATCTGTGCCTGTGCATGTTCTTGCATGTGTTTCTAGAATGCATTTCTAGAATTAGACTCGTCTAATTTAAGAGGTCCGAGAGTGTTTGCATGTTGAAGACTAATTTAAGTCTTGAGTCTGTGTTTCTAATTATTGTAATTAGAAGTCTAATTATTGTATGTATGGGATCCTATTTAAGAGACCCATGGGCATGTATTGTAATTAAGGCAAGTAAAGCATTGAAGTAAGAAAACAAGGTCAAGGAGATCTGCAAGGTGTAAGGTTAAGGAGATCAACTGAAGCTATCAAGGAAGGGTTAACAACTCAGGTTGTTGAGTTAGTTGTGGTTGAGCAAGAGAGAGAGAGGGAAGAAGTCCTTGAGGTGTGGCAAGCCTTAGAGGTGGAAGAAGAAGTGGCATCTTCTTTATTGTATTTTCTTCTGAAGATTATTTAATACAAGATTGTGTATTATCTCTCAAATTCTTTGTTGTTTCAAGTTTCTAGTTACTTAATCATTTTGGTATAATTCCATGTTTAATTACTTATAAGAAAAGTAATCAATTGTGCTTCCACGGGTTCCTTACAGTTGGTATCAAAGCTAAGGTTGCAGGGAGCAGGTTATTGTTTGATTACAGGTCATTCTCAGGGGTTTCTAATTGAGTGGGAGTATAGCAATGGCAGAAGAAAGTAGACTACGAATGGAGAAGTTTAACGGCAAGAATTATCAACATTGGAGGAAGCAGATAGAAGATTATCTGTATCAGAAAGATTTGTACTTACTGTTGGGTGGGGTTGATTGCAAGCCCACAAGTATGAAGGATGAAGAATGGGAGGTTCTTGATTGGAAGTCTCTGGGATTTATAAGGTTGAGCCTTGCATCGTCTATGATTTCCAACTTATCACAGGCCAAGACAACGGTAGAGTTGATAGAATCTTTGGCAAATTTATATGAAAAGCCCTCTGCTTCAAATAAGGTATTTCTTATGAAGCAGCTATTTACTTTGCAAATGCAGGAAGGTGGATCGGTGTATACTCATCTTAGTGATTTCCATGGTTTAGTAAACCAATTAAATTCAGTCAATATTGTTTTTGATGATGAAATAAGAGCTCTCTTAATCTTATGCTCATTACCTGAAAGTTGGGAGAGTTTGGTAATGGCAGTATCTAATAATGCGTCTGCTTCTAAAATCTTAAAAGTTGATGATGTAGTTAGTGTAATCTTGAATGAAGATATTCATAGGAAAAGCACAGGTGAATCATCATCAGGGAACGCTTTAAACACTGAAAGCAGAGGAAGGCAAAGAGAGAAGGTTGAGCAGGGGAAATCAAAATCACAAATGGGAAGGAGATCTGAGTCCAGAGGTATCACCTACTAGTTTTGTGGAAAGAAAGGACACACAAAGAAAGACTGTTGGTTGAGGAGTAAAGAAAATCAATATGAAGGTAATGAAGAAGCAAGAGATGCAGGTATTGTGGCACAAGACGCTCTCATACTTTCTTTGGATAGTCAGTTAGAATCATGGGTTTTAGATTTTGGTTCTTCTTTTCATGCATCCCCAAATAGAGATGGTATGCCTTGTCAAACTTTGGAGTGCTTTACTTAGGGGATGGTACGCCTTGTCAAATGGTTGGCAAAGGGAAAGTGCAGTTGGAATTGCAGACAGGCAACACATGGGTGTTGAAGGAGGTTATGCATGTCCCAGTCTTGAAGCAGAGTTTGGTTTCTATAGGAAAGTTGAGTGATGAGGGATGTACAGTAACCCTCACAGCAGATTCTTGGAAGGTTTCCAAGGGTGCACTTGTTTTAGCAAGAGGTAAGAAAGTAGGTACGCTTTACCTATCTACTTGTATTACTAATTCTTCTTATGGTTCATCTGTAGATTTGGAGATGTGGCTTAATAGGCTTAGTCACATGAATAAGAAGGAGATGCATGTTCATGAGTCAAAAGGTATATGTTCAGATTTGGAGGGTATAGATCACGTTCAGTGCAGGAAAAGGAAATTTGATGCTTTTGACACGAACAGGGAAGCCTTGGTGTTTATGGAGGAGATGATGGACAAGAATCAGTCATAGGGGCTGAATAATTTTGAGCAAGGCAGTATGGACAAGGTTTTGATCTAAGATGAGATCACGGGTAGAAGTCATCACTCACATGAAAAACATAGAGACTGACGTCGGTTAGAGGACTGACGTCGGCATCCAAATAGGGACCGATGTCGGCTGGGTGAAGCCCAGCGTCAGTGACTTTGGATAGATAAATACCAGTGTCGGTCAGGGAGAACCGATGTCGGTGATGAGTCAGTCACATGGAACTGACATTGGTCGGGTGCAGACTAAGAGATGGCTGAGATCGGCCACTGAGACAGATTTTAGGCAGATAACAAGCTGTCAAGGAGTCTCAAATGCCCATATGGAGGACTGAAAGGGTAAGTAAGCCTCAAATTCATCATTTCCCTTCTTTACACTACTTTTTGCTCACTGATGGTCAAGAATCAGTAAGTCATTAAAGAAGCAGAGCAGGTAGATCCAAGAAACAATGGGAGCTTGGCATGGATGAGGAATGTGATTCCTTAGAGAAGAACCAAACAGGTGTTTTTGTTGGTGGAGTTGTCAGCTGAAAGAAAACACTGAGAGACGAATGGATGTTCAGGATGAAGAAGAGTGGAAATGGACATGTGAGACGGAAGGCCAATGTATAAGGTCTTGAGTAGGCTGCAGGACAATGGAAGTTTGACCATTGTGTTTCTCTTTACCAGGTTGGATAATATTAGCTACATTATCCTGTTACTATTTTGTGTGCTTGTTGCAGGGTTACACATACAGGGAGGTTGCTGAGCTAAAGGTAAAGTTAGTTCAAAGGGGTGTCATGAAGAATCTAGGAGCAGCAAGATTCTTTGGCATAAGTATGTTTAGAGACATGGAAGATTATAGGTTGGTTTTGTCTCAAGTGGGAGCTGATGTGAAGAAGGTGTTGGTAAGGTTCAAGATGCAGGATGCAAAATCGGTAAGCACACCTATGGCTGGACAGTTCAAGCTGAGCTTAGAACAATGTTCAAAATCACATAAGGTCTGGTGTAGACCTAAGTTTTCCCAAGTAGTGGGAGTTGTCAGAAAGTTTAGATGTGGCAGGGGACTTGGATGACATGTATAGCATCACAGGATGTGTGGTGGATGGTCTTCAAAATTGAGCTTGAAGATGGAGGTGCCTGAGATGGTTAGTGGATGATGTTGTACAGGGGCATCTATTTATCTCCAAGTGGGAGATTGTTGAGTTATGGAGCTAAAAGCTTCACCAGGAAGCTAATCAGGAGATTACTAAGTGTAACTAGTAACCAACATCAGCAGTATTGCTGACGTCGGTCAGGAAAGGACCAAGGATTGATCAACGTCGGTCAGGAGTAGACTGACATCAATTGACGTCGGTCACCTGTGCGTGTGCATGCTCTTTCATGTGTTTTCAAAATTCATTTCCAGAATTAGACTCGTCTAATTTAAGAGGTCTGAGAGTGTTTACATGTTGAAGACTAATTTAAGTCTTGAGTCTGTGTTTCTAATTATTGTATGCATGGGATCCTAATTAAGAGACCCATGGGCATGTATTGTAATTAAGGCAAGTAAAGCATTGAAGCAAGAAAGCAAGGTCAAGGAGATCTGTAAGGTGTAAGGTCAAGGAGATCAGTTGAAGCTATCAAGGAAGGGTTAACAACTTAGGTTGTTGAGTTAGTTGTGGTTGAGCAAGAGAGAGAGAGGGAAGAAGTCCTTGAGGTGTGGCAAGCCTTAGAGGTGGAAGAAGAAGTGGCATCTTCTTTATTGTATTTTCTTTTGAAGATTATTTAATACAAGATTGTGTATTGTCTCTCAAATTCTTTGTTGTTTCAAGTTTCTAGTTACTTAATCAATCTGGTATAATTCCGTGTTTAATTGCTTATAAAAAAAGTAATCAATTGTGCTTCCACAGGTTCCTAACATAAAGCACCCAAGTCTATCTTGGAGCACTATATATTGGACTCTCTCTTATTATTTTAGAGAGATCTCTTTGTTATCAAAAACAAAACTCTACCGAAATTGAAATGCATTACTGAGACTTTGAGCTCAGATTGTTGATCATATTTCATTATTTGAATAAGAAAACAAGCGACTTTTCAGACTTTGTGTTGGAATAGCTTGGTTGTTGAGGAAATTGTTCTTAGGTCTATTTCCTTAATACATTTTTTGTCCATTTAATTAAATAACCATAATTAGTGAAAGTAATCAGGAAGGTATCTTGAAGCCAGCTATGGAGAGACTTTGTGCTGCCATAATTGTCTTTAGTTTATCTATTTTTTGTTTCTATGTAAAGGATCTTGGGATGACTTTGTGCCCTCATTATCCTTTGTATTTCACTCTTTGGCAGTTGAGGTGGAGACTTTGTGCTATATTTCATCCTGATGTGTTACTGCGCTCTGTTACAGTTACTTGTCACTAACTGAAAGGTTCCTATTGTCTGCTGAATAATACTTTTGAAAGAAGATGAGTGCCTTATGTCATTTCATTAGGATTTCCCCTTTGATTTATGAACATCATCTCTGAAGAAAGAGAGATGGATGGTGTTATCCTACCCTTGAGTGTTATTTTTAGCTTATTTATAGTAAATTAGTATATATATAGTATCTTATAGTTATAGGGAACCTCCCCTTGATGAGAGGAGAGATTTGTCCACCTCTGATGTGGTAAACTTGCGCATTTGTCTGACCAATCTCCCTATGCTATGGTTGATCAGACCTATTTTTCTCACCAGTTAGCTGATTGACAAAATATTCACCCAACACTTCTATGTAAGTGAAGCTAAACTTTGACCAGTAGCATGGGATGACTTCCAAGAATTGTACAAGCATATGCTAGATGAGGATATTGTCCCTTAGATCATAACCTAACTTAAGAGTCAAGATCAACTACCAAATGGATTCCACCCTCACCTCATTAGGTAAATTGAAGATTATTGTTTAAATCATGCTCGATGGCAAGACACTCCTAGTTCCTCTACTCCCTTGGAAGATAGAGAAATATTGGTTACTAATACCTTTGATGGATTTGTAATCCAAGACATCTTAGTGGATACCAACATGGAATTCAATGTCCTAACCAAGGATGCTTGATGCAAAATGTCTAGCCTATCACTAAAACCTTCAACTCATGTCTTATTCATGGCAAATAAGACTCGTGTGCACCCTATTGGGGTCCTCAAGAATGCCATCATTGACATACTTGGAGTAATATTCAAAGTGGATTTTGAGGTTATGGAGTTAGATAAAGTTGATGACTACCTAACTCTACTAGGAAGACCTTGGTGATATGAAAACAATGCAGACTTGATCTTTAAAAAGTGCTACATTAGTTTTGAGAACATTGATCAGCATGTCATAATCCTAGTAGATCAAGCACAAGGACCCCCTTATATATATCCCATCAATGTTGATGAAGACACCAACCACTTATATAATGTCACTGCTAGAAGTGATGAACAACATGGTCCCACCCCAGATGATGTCTTTTGATGGATAGATAACTAGTCTATTTTTGATACTACAAGCAATGCTTGTAACTATTGGGCTCATGGTGACTATGATCTCAATGAGAGGATGTGTAACACCGTCAAAAGTCAAGATAACTTCCCATGTAAGCTTCCTAAATGTCATAAGTTTGTTTGCCTTATTGGGTTAGAATGAGAGGGCCACTACTAGGACCACCACTAGAAAGACTTGATGAATCCTCATGATTTCAAGGACAAATGGAAGTACATGATTTTATCCAGTGACTTGAAGAATTATATGACATCAAAAATGATGGGATGAGGTCATTAGATCACATTTTTTATGGCACAATCACAAAGTGGTGGCATACCCATAAAGAGTGCCTTTTGTACTAGGATCAAGTACATTCTACTCTACATCACAAATTCCATTATGACAATAAGGTCAGGGGAATAACTATTTACAGTTATGTATAAGCATCTTAACCTCACATTAAGGCTTGTGAGAGAATATGGAAGAACAAGGAAACATACTTACCAGAGTACCTATAGGTACATGC
This sequence comes from Torreya grandis, assembly GCA_037957365.1. Classification (NCBI taxonomy): domain Eukaryota; kingdom Viridiplantae; phylum Streptophyta; class Pinopsida; order Cupressales; family Taxaceae; genus Torreya; species Torreya grandis. The sequence goes on from JARHVA010003665.1 coordinate 1,746,290, forward strand.
ATTCTATAGAACTTTACACACATGGGCATGAGCATGGTATATTCATGAAGAGACACATGGGTACTGTTGACGTAGTGGATTGCACCCTAGGTAGGAGGCTGAGCTCCTGCCTTCCACACGCAATAATGGAAACTCCCCTCTTGCCTGTGGAAGAGGGAAAAACTGGGGGGAGAGTCTCTAGATAAGGGCTAGCTCCCTTTGATGCATCTGAGTTATTCCAGTAAGTTACTAATGTGTGTGTGTGTATATATATATATATATATATATATATAAAGGGGGGGGTGAAAAGGGATAAAAATGCTAAAAATAATAGAACCTAACCTAATAAGGTGATGCACCAAACAAGTTTGATCTACTCACACCTACACTCTGACCATGAGAAACACATACATACAATTTAACTGGTAAAAGGACCAGTCTACAGGGGATTGACAGGGTGGCTTTAATGGGAAAACATAGTAAAGGGACTTATCATAGGTGCTATCGAAAGAGAACATTGTTTGACAGTCTTCTTCTACTTATGTGATCCGAGCACAGCTCTTCTTGTCACATGTAGGAAAGGCGCTTTGCATACACCATGTGTGTTGGTATCGACCCTGTGAAAGCATTAAGGAACAATGATTGAACACGAGACTAACACTCAAACACACTCAGAGATATATGCAACTAGAATAGAGGTAAAATTGTGTCTCTTATTGATTCCAGGTGAAAAATAGCAGGACTTCACCTTACAATGTGAGAGATATCTCTTCTCCAATGAGAAGTCTACAGTAAATAGAGGAAGAAGGAGGCCTTTTGGTGCCCCTATTACAAGCAACCCATGTACACTCTGAGCATTGGGAATAGGAAAGCCGCTCAAAAGTAATGTTGTGTCAGCTTCTAATTTGAGGTGAAATTATGGGCCACGTCATTTGTCTACAAAAGACTGCTCCTTTAAGGCATTTCACAACTTGCCTGCTCATTAATGCAAAATGGGGAAAAAATGGGTCGCATCGTTCACCGTCTATTCGCACCTCTTTATAATCAATTGGCAAACACTATTTTAACTGTAGAAATAACTCGCCTCTTCTTTGCCACTTAGGTTGCCTTCTCAATTTTTGCTCCTTCATCTCTCAAGTTACTTCTACTAGTTCTTTGGCTCTCTGGACTTTAGTCTTTGAATTCCTTCAGGTTCATGCCATTTGTTTGAAAACCAATGGTTATTCCATTCCTACAAAGTTGGCGTCTGTGTGCCCATCCCTTTGAAACTCATAAGGCATTTTGGAATGCAGACGTCGACACGTGGCGGCTTCCGTTGAGTTGATGATGGGATATGTGGTGGTATCTGCTTGACTATAGAAACTCTCTAGTTACCTTAGAAATATTTAGGATTCATTTGATTCTCGTGAACAGTGACACTTGGCACACTCTACATAGCCTTTAGCAGCTTACCTAGGCCCACCACAGTCTCTTCTTGAATAAAGAAGCTGAAGGGAGAAACCCATAAAAGTTGACACTTGGTAGCTTCCACTGCACTTTGAGAGAAGCTTATCTTTGAAGCTTAAAAGAGACCCAAAGCCTCAGATACAGACACATGTTGCACTCCATTGAGAGAAAGGTGAGGACATGTGGTAGCATCCGCTTACCTTTAAGGGTCCTTTGAGAGTCACGCAGAAGTTGACACACGATGGCTTCCGCTTACTCTTTTCCTTGATGATTTCTCTGCTACAAAGTTTGACGCTTACACACCTGTTGTTACTTGATCGATCCCTCTAGCCTTTTCTTTGGGTCCTCTTCACAAGAGTTCTCTACCCTCCACAAGGGCACTCATATTTTGGCTTTAGGATGCTCCCTTGAACTAAGTCATTGAACTGACTAATTGAACCAAGAATGGTTCAATGATTCAACGGTTCAACACTGTGTGCCTTTCATTTGCTGAATGAGCCTTTGAACCTGTCGCTTGAACCAAACACTTGAAACCAGAAAGGTTCAATAGGTTAATGGTTCAATGGTTTAATATTTCATTCCATTTGTTGAACTTTGCCGATTTAAAACCAAGCGATGAACCGAGGCATTAAATTGAAGCTGTTGAACTTGAGCTTTGAACTCAACTATTGAACCAAAGTGATGAACCAAGGCCAATGAACTTGAGCTTTGAACCAAAGCATTGAACTCTTTGATTGAACCAAAGCATTGAACCAAGGCATTGAACCAGTTCAATGGTTCAATGGTTTAAAGATGCTAACTTTGGAAAGGTCATGTTGTTGAACCACTTGTAGCTCTTTTCCTTGTGAATTTCTTCTGACAGGAATCTGAAGAAGATTTGTGAAACTTTGCACTCTTTGAATTGGTTCTTCACCTGCAGAGTCCATAGAAAATCTTGTAGACTTGTGTAAAATTGAAAAAATGAACTGGCTCAAAATAATAGGGAAAGAAGGGGGACCGATTTTTGGCCTGTTGGACCAAAAAATGGTCAACAAATTAGCGACTCCCAAGGGAAGCATGCCTGCTATGCTTAGAAACTAGTTGCCTTGAAATCCACTGGGCATGGAGTCAAAACGTAGCTTAAAAAGTTAGCAACAGCCTCGAGACATCCGAGAATCAATCATGAAGATTTTACCTCCAAAAGAAAGAGAAACAAAAAACACACACAAGACTAAGAAAACTACTAACATGTGCAAAAGCACTTAGGGAAAGTAGAAACAAAGCAAGAAAAATATATACACGATGGGTGGAGGGCTCAGTGGTAATGTTTAAGATGTATCCCATTAACTGGGATATACAATTCTTCACCATCCAACCTGGAGAGTTGGAATGCATTGTGTTGCTTACACTGAGTAATGATGTACAGACAACTCCACAGGGCGTTAAACTTTGCATGTTTTCTAGACTTGGCTTGGTCTGCATCCCATTTCAAGATGATGTCCCCTTCAGAGAAACCTTTTGATTAAGATTTCTTGTCAAAGTGCTTCTTCATCTACTATTGGCGGTTAGTCATAGAAGCCATAGCCTGATCCCTTGTTTCTTGGAGCTCCATTAGCTCACATAATCTGACCTCCATATTGTTTCCCTCTTCCAACTGTAGCTGGTGAGTGAGGTCCAAGGATAGCAATTCAAGTGAAAGGGGAAGCTTGGCTTCCCTCCCATATATGAGCATGTATGGTGAATTACCGATTGCTCTCTTTGGAGTGACTCTATCAACCCACATAGCTGTTTTCAACTTGGCATGCCAAGTCTTCTAATTCTCCTCCATGGTCCTCTTGATGATCTTGATCAAGTTCTTATTGGTGGACTCAGCCAGCCCATTCCCCTATGGGTAGTAATTGGATGAAGTGCTAAGATAGATACCATGTCTTAGTGCCCATTCACTCATTTTAATTCCCAAAAAAGCTAGAGCATTATCTGAGATTATGGTCACTAGAACCCCAAACCTTGCCACCAGGTCTTCATAAAAATCTAGGACTACATTCTCATTGGCTTCCTTCAGAGCAATAGCCTCTACCCACCTTGTGAAATAATATATGGCAGTCAGGACCCACTTATGTCCAGCACTAGAGGGAGGGTTAATCATCCCTATAAAGTCAAGGCCCCATTGCATGAATGGCTGCTCTACCTGAATAGGCTACAAAGGCATGGCAGCCAGTCATTGCTTCCCATCAAAAAGTGCACATTTTTGGCACTTTCATACCCAAGCATGGGTGTCCCTGAATAGAGTAGGCCAGAAGTAACCAGCTCTCATTATTTTGGTAGTTGTGGTTCTGGGAGCAAAGTGGCCACTAGCCGGCCCATCATGGAATTCAGATAGCACCTTGTCAGCCTGACTTGAGTCTATGCATCTTAAAAGTACCCTTGAGAGATCCCTTCTAAACAACACTCCATCAACTAGGGCATAAGGGAGAGATTGGAGCCTTAAGTACCTTCTTTTAGTCCTATCAAGACCCTACATGCACTCACTAGTGAGAAGAAAATACCTCAGGTCCAATGTCCAATCCTTCATGACAGTTGGTTCCTCTACTGTAGCTGCATCATGAATTAGTAAACTATCTTCTCTTTGCTGCTTGAAGTCTGTAGCAAGGTGCTCACACATGCCTCTTCCTCTTACCAGCTTGGTGATCTTGATATCTACATCATATTCCATCACCTTAGTGATCCACCCCACTCTTTTTTTATTTAGGTCCTGATTGGTCAAGAAATCCTTGATGCCAGGATGTGGAACCATGAGGTGAATTCTACTATTGGGCAGCTGTATCACTGTTAGGACTTACTTTACATATGTGTACTTGACCTCAAAACCCTCTAAGCCTTGGCTAAAAAATGTGAGTGGTTATTCAAGGTTATCACCATTTGCTTGGGTAAGCATGGTGGAGATTACCTCTTCATTGCTAAAGGTGTAGAGGTTGAAATCTTTGGTAAAGTTGAGGATGATCAAAGTAGGAGCCTAGGCTATGGCCTACTTGATCACTTCAAAGCTATTCTTTCTTTGTGCTATCCACATGAACTCTTCACCCTTCCTCAGCATAGAGGTCAATGGCTTGACTATCTCTACAAAATTTTGGATGAATCTCTGAATGAAATTTATCCTGCTGAAGAAGCTCTGCAGGCCTTTCTTGTGCTTAGGCAGGGACATCTCCAAGATAAAATGAACTCTCTTTGGGTCAATAAATAAGCCCTCTTTTGAAATTATGTGGCTAAGGAGTTTCCCCTCATGAATAGCAAACACACATTTCCTCAGGTTGAGAGATATACCAAACTCTCTACACCTCTCAAAGATTCATCTGAGGTGTTTCATGTGTTGGCTTGCCTTCTTAGAGAATACTATCACATCATCAAGGTACACCAGCATAGTGTTATTTATCAAGCCCTAAAAATCCATGTCCATGGCTCGTTTAAAGGTGGCACTGGCATTAGACAGCCCGAATGGCATTTTCTTGTAAGCAAACGTTCCCCATTTGGTAGTGAAGGCTGTCTTGTGATGGTCACAACCTTGTACCAAAATTTGATTATATCCTAAATATCCATCCACGAGGGAGAAATGCTCGTTGCCTATTACCTTTTAAAGGATTTTCTCCATGCTTGGGAGGGGATAATGATATTTCAAAGAGACTCTATTAAGGTCTCTAAAATCAACACATACCCTGATCTCCCCACTCTTTTTTTAGATAGGAACAAGATTAGCCAGCCAAGAGGAGTGTTTAATTGGAAATATTATCCCAGACTCAATCAACTTGGCTAGTTCCTTCTACATGAGGGGTTCAATCATTGGGTTGATAGGCCTCTACTTCTGCATGACTAGCCTAGCACCTTCTTCTAGCTCAATGGTGTGTTGGGATAAACTTGGGTCGAAACCCTTTAGATTGTTGTATTCCCAAGCAAAGACATCAGAAAATTATTGGCACAATAAGATGAAGGTCCACCTTTCTTGGTCAGTGCATACTTTTCCAAGTGCAAGCAGCTTATCCTTGAATATCTCCACCTTCTCATAATTCTCCTCCTTTATTGTGATGCATGCCTTGTCACTCTTCAACTGGTCATCTCCATTGAAGATACTCTTTAGAGTGACCAAACCTTTGGGGAGTTTATTATTCTTTAGCTAAACAATTTGGTTGCCATATTGCTACTGTAACTTTGCTTGGTTCTTGGCAGTGAACTCAGCTTCTTGCAAGAAGAGTGCTATTTTTTGGTCACTATCAAAGACTTGCCAATTGGTGATGTTATCAGGGACAAAGGGTCGGATCACCACCTTCAAGTGGCATGAACTGCAGTCTCAGCCTATTTCCCTAAGAATATCAAATTGGGCACCAATTGATGCCAGCCTATCCACTTGCTTGTTTTGTTCTCTAGGAATGGAGGCAATATTGAAGGCACAAAAAATTTCTACCAAGTCCCAGACCTTATGTTTGTAGGACTTTAATAAGGAATTTTTTAATAAATTTTGGCCTCTTACCTGATTGACAATCAGCTCGTTGTCACCCAAAACTTGTAGCTCCTTGATTCATCTTTTCCTTACACAGTCCAGACCATGGATAAGGGACTCATACTCTGCAACATTGCTCATGCAAGAAAATTGGAAATGGAAAGCCAAAAAGTATCTCTCCTTAGAAGGGGAGACTAGCACCGCTCCACCACCAGCTCCCAACTTACTTCTGGAGCCATCAAAAAATAGCTATCATAGACCCAGGTCTTCTTGGCTTGCCTTTATTATATTTGGTACAAAATTACCCTCTTCATGCATGTAGTAGATTCTGAGACCTATCTCCTCCATGAACTTGTAAGGGTCATGCTCGAAGTTGTCACTTCCCCATTCATCCAAGAGTAGGTCTGTAACTCCTTCAAGAGCAGAGGATGGGGATTGATCCACCTAGGATTCTTTTTGGTCAATAATGGCATAGCTGACATTTGTCACCTTGAGCAAGTATGGTTCTAGATGATTTGTGTGGAGTGGTTCAGATTCAATCTTGACCTTAGTCCCATACTTGGTTCTCAAAACTAGATAGGACTAGTTTGTCGCTAGGTAACCACCTATCTTGGATGTGAAGTCCTTGGACAAGCAAATGGCAAAGTAAGGAGTGACATCTGCCACTACCACATCATGAGGAAATGAAAAAGTCAGGCAAGCATGTAGTGTTAAGCTCAAATCTTTGATCACTCCAACTATCTTTTCTAGCATTCCATCTAGCTGTAGAACTCCTTTATTCATTACTTCGTATTTTAATCCCAGCTTGTCGGTAATGCATTTGGGCATACCAAGGTGCTAGCTCCACTGTCGATGATAAAATTATGTACCAAGAAGTCCCCTATGATTAAGGACACATAAAAAGGGGGAACCTTTTCTTCCTTTTTAGCCTAGCCTGATGTGGAAGGTTGCCCATTCATCATCAGAATGTTATCGGCCTTTGTTGGGGCAGCTTGTTTATTTAGCTCATGCAATTCCTTCTGTAGTGTCCTTTTACCCTAGTATAGACAATGCATCCCATAAGGAGATGTTCATGTGCAGCTTCTTCATCTGATCCACCACATTGACTCAAGGATTGCCTTCCTTCAAATTCTCTTTAGGATTATTTATAGCCTGGGGCGCAGGCTGAGGATTTGAAGGTATAACCGGTGGTCTGGAGTTTGGGACCCTTTGATTTTCATGTGATGGAGAAGGTATTGCTGACATTTGGGTAGCAACCTGAGTTTCTTCTATTTCTCTCTTTGTGAATCTTGTGTTGGCTGTGACACAGTCGCCCTGATTGCTTGCAGTGCCCACATGATTGATTTCACAAAACTCACCTTCCAAGTGATTCATAAGAGTAGAATCAGGCTGAATCTAACTACTGCTCATGCCAATTTGTATTGAAGCCTCAAAACTTGGGAACTAAGTAGATGCTTGATTGTCTTACATGTTTGTGTAGTGACCCAGCATTTCATTTGTATAAACAACTAGCTCTTGACCATATCTCATGGTTGAGCAACTAGGTTGTTCTTGTACCAGATTATTTTGAGCAGGCACCATAGCCTTGGATGATGAAGGAGCACCTAGATTGTATCCTTGATAAGGTCTGGCTTGTTTAGACTAACCCTACCCTTGATTGTAATTTTGGAAGGGGGTCTATTTGTTTGGTCGTATTGCTGATATCCTTGGTTTGGCTGGTTGTTTTGGGCCTACTTCCTTTTGATAGCCACTAATTCATTTGCTACATTTTGTAATAGACTTTTGACCTCATGGAACTCATTGGATGGAGTAGTAGCTAGCTTCTCTATGCTAGGCAAAAGAGCCAAAGTGGGAGCATCAACTTGAATTGGAGGCAGCATTTCAGGGAAAAGTGGCATGTGGGGTCTAGGTGCTATTTTCCCAGCCTGTACTAGGCAATTTTTAGCTGCTATAGCTATGTCATAGGCGACGGGTAGTATATTCCCCCCCATGGACTGTATCATAATAGTGACATCAGAGTTTAATGCTCTTAAGTAATAAAGGAATGCATAGCTAGGTGTCAGCCTTACCAGAATGGGAATTCTATCTTATGTCTTATGAAACTAAGTGTTGAAATCCTGCATGTATTCATGTGGAGCCCTCTTCATCGTAGTCAGTTGTTCGGTGAGTGAGAGGTCATTGCTCTTCTCCCCAAATTAGTTTTTCAAAAGGATGCCCAATTCATTCTAGGAATTGACTGAATTCATGGGTAAAGTCCCATACCAGTCTAGAATTTTGCCTTTGAAAGACAATGCCAGCAATCTAATTTCAATATTCTCCTCAGTGACATTATGAATATTGAAAAAGTTAGCAACATTTTTGATGTGTTTAATATCTATAATGGGCCCCTCTCCATTGAAGGGAGGCACACTCTTAAGGGCTGCTCTTGGAATTGGGTCATAATGTGGGAGGTTCAAAGGACTCTGACCATGAAAAGTCACAAAGGGTAATGCCATAGCTATAACAAGATGCAAATGAGGCCTGCTAGCTTGGGTGGATATTATAGCAGGTTTGGGAAAGTGATTTGTTGAATAAGGATGAGTCCTTTCGAACCTCAGTCACTTTGCTGAGTTTAAAGGCAATTTAAGGAATTTGAAAGGGACACCCTCGACAACAAATCATGTAGTAACTTTAGGCATAGGAGGTCAGGCTAGTCTTTAAATCAAAAATTGAAGCTCTTACCAGTGGAGTCGCTAGATGCTGAAAATGGTTGATTTTGCTGTAACAAGACCAGCATCAATCCTAAAACTTTTACTAAGTGTAAAAAGACTGGGTCCCATCGGGCATGCCAAAAACTATTGACACAGTGGATTGCACCCTGGGCAGGAGGTCGAGCTCCTGCCTTCCACACGCAACAATGGAAACTCCCCTCTTGCCTATGGGAGAGGGAAAAACTGGGAGAGAGTATCTAGATAAGGGCTAGCTCCCTTTGATGCATCTGAGTTATTCCAGTAAGTTACTAATGCGTATATATATAAAGGGGGGGTGAAAAGGGAGAAAAATGCTGAAAATAACAGAACCTAACCTAATAGGGTGATGCACCAAACAAATTTGATCTACTCACACCTACACTCTGACCATGAGAAACACATACATACACTTTAACTAGTAAAAGGACCAGTCTACATGGGATTGAAGGGAGTCTTTAATGGGAAAACATAGTAAAGGGACTTATCATAGGCACTGTCAGAAGAGCACATTGTTTGACAGTCTTCTTCTACTTATGTGATCTGAGCACAGCTCTTCATGTCACCTGTAGGAAAGGTGCTTTGCATACACCAAGTGTGTTGGTATCGACCTTGTGAAAGCATTAAGGAACAATGACTAAACACAAGACTAACACTCAGACACACTCAGAGATATATGCAACTAGAATAGAGGTAAAATTGTGTCTCTTATTGATTCCAGGTGAAAAATAGTAGGGCTTTGCCTTATAATGTGAGAGATATCTCTTCTCTAATGAGAAATCTACAATAAATAGAGGAAGAAGGAGGCCTTTTGGTGCCCCTGTTACAAGTGACCCATGTGCGCTCTGAGCATTGGGAAGAGGAAAGCTACTCAAAAGTAATGTTGTGTCAGCTTCTGCTTCAAGGTGAAATTATGGGCCGCGTCATTTGTCTGCAAAAGACTGCTCCTTTAAGGCATTTCATGACTTACCTGCTCATTAATGAAAAATGGGGAAAAAATGGGTCGCACCATTCACCATCTATTTGTGCCTCTTTATAATCAATTGGTGGACACTATTTCAACTACAAAAATAACTCACCTTTTCTTTGCCACCTGGGCTGCCTTCTCAGTTTTTGCTCCTTCATCTCTCGACTTACTTCTGCTAGTTCTTTGGCTCTCTGGACTTTAGTCTTTGAACTCCTTTGGGTTCACGCCATTTTTTTGAAAACCAACAGTTATTCCATTCCTGCAAAGTTGACATCTGTGTGCCCATCGCTTTGAAACTCATAAGGCATTTTAGAATGCAGATGTCGACACGTGGCAGCTTTCTCTGAGTTGATGATGGGATACGTGGAAGTGTCTGCTTGACTATAGAAACTCTCTAGTTGCCTTAGAAATATTTAGGACTCATTTGATTCTCATAAATAGTGACACTTGGCACACTCTACATAGCCTTTAGTAGCATACTCGAGCCCACCATAATCTCCTCTTGAATAAAGAAGTCGAAAGGAGAAACCCACATAAGTTGACACTTGGCAGCTTCTGCTACACTTTGAGAGAAGCTTATCTTTGAATCTTAAAAGAGACCTAAAGCCTCAAATACAGACACTTGTCACACTCTATTGAGAGATGGGCGAGGACATATGGCAGCATTTGCTTACCTTTGAGGGTCCTTTGAGAGTCACGTGGAAGTTGACACATGATGGCTTCTGCTTACTCTTTTCCTTGATGATTTCTCTACTACAAAGTTTGTCATTTGTGCACTTGTCATTACTTGATTGATCCCTTCAGCCTTTTCTTTGGGTCCTCTTCACAATATTTCTCTGCCCTCCGCAATGGAATTCATCTTTTGGCTTTAGGACACTCCCTTGAACCAAGCCGTTGAACTGACTGATTGAAACAAGAATGGTTCAACGGTTCAATGGTTCAACACTGCGTGCCTTTCATTTTCTAAACTGAGCCTTCAAACCTATTGCTTAAACCAAATGCTTGAACCCAAAAAGGTTCAACGGTTCAATGGTTTAATGTTTCATGCCATTTGTTGAACTTTGCCAATTTAAAACCAAGCGATGAACTGAGTTGAACTGAAGCTGTTGAACTTGAACTTTGAACTCGGCTATTGAACCAAAGAGATGAACCAAGGCCGATGAACTTGAGCTTTAAACCAAAGCATTGAACTCTTTAATTAAACCAAAGTGTTGAACCAAGGCATTGAACTGGTTCAACAATTCAAAGATGCTAACTTTGGAAAGGTCATGTCATTGAACCACTTCTATCTCTTTTCCTTGTGAATTTCTTCTAGCAGGAATCTGAAGAAGCTTTGTGAAACTTTGCACTCTTTAAACTGGTTCTTCACCTGTAGAGTCTATAGAAACACCTACAGATTTGTGCAGAATCAAAAAAATGAACTGGCTCAAAACAATAGGGAAAGAAGGGCGACCAATTTTTGACCTGTTGGACCAAAAAATGGTCAATAGGTACTAGGTTCTGGTAGTTTCTAAAGGAAAACATGAAGTCAACACTATCCTATTCCTCACCAAGGATGGACTTGCACCTCACACTCTAGGCCATGCATGAAGTAGTTCTTAGAGACCTAAGTCTCATGGAGGACTGCTTGAGAAATATCCATCAGGACCTTGAGTAACCTTTACATTTGTTTAATTAATCTTTAACACACTAAGTTCCTTCACCTATGCTAGTCCTTGATGTAGATTGACATGAAGAGATTCACTTGGGAAAGCAAAATCTTGTCTTCCAGCTAGACGAAGGAGAAGGGTCCACTCCACCTGACCCAATGTCTAACCATCTGGATATTCCTATAAAAGTTAGTGTAATAATCATTTAAGATAAAATTACCAATATGAATAACTCCTACCATGGACCTACTCAAACTTTTTAATGCAACATTGGCTCAAATTAATAACCAAAGATGGCCATAATAGGCAACTACTGGACTGACATAGATATTACAAAAATATTTTAGTTACTAAAAGAATATAAAGATGTTTTCCCAAGGGATTATAATGAAATGAAGGGAGTCCACCCATCCTTAGGTAAGATGCACATGAAGCTAGTTGATGACACTCGACCAGTGAAAAAATGACCATATAGGATGAATCATAATCTCTTGGTGTGCATTAAAGAGGAAATTGATAGTATGCTCTATACCAGAGTCATCACTCCCATTGTAGAACACAAATAGCTCGGTCCCATGGTGATTGGTATCAAAAAGTATGAATGAATCCATATCTATGTGGACTATTGAGTACTCAATGCATCATGTGTGATATATCCCTTTCCATTTCCATTCACAAAGTAAATCCTTGAAGGTGTTGTTGGTTGTGAAGTATACTCCTTTACAAATGGATTCTTAGGGTACCATCAGGTCCAAATAACTGAGAAAGACTAGCCTAAGATAACCTTCACCATAGAATGGGGATCATTTGCCTATACTATTATGCCCTTTGGGTTGAAAAATGCCCCAGTAGTGTTTTCATAGATAACAGTTGAAGTCTTTAAGGACTTCATCCACACATTCCTCCAAGTACATTTGGATAATTGAAAGGTATATGGTTTGGTCAAGGACCATTATGCTAATCTCAAACTCATGCTTGAGCATTATCAGGTGTTATAAATCTCCTTAAACTTGAAGAAGTGTCTATTCATGATGCCTTTTGGTGTGCTCCTAGGGTATATTATTTGTAAGGAAGGACTCCTGGTAGACTTGATGAAGGTATCTATTATTCTTCACCTTCCAATGCCAAAGACATAGCATGAGGTCTGCACCTTTCTGGACCACATGGGTTATTATATAAAGTTCATTTTTTATTATGCCAAGATTGTTGTGCCCTTGGAATAAATTTTAAAGTAGATTGAGAAGTTCATATGGACTTGTTCTCGTAAAGAAGCATTTCAAACACTCAAGGAAAAGTTTGTCACTGCCCCTATTCTACATTTCCCTGATTGGACAAAGCCATTTCATGTCCATGTTAATGCATCTGACATGGCCATTGGCATGATTCATGTATAACTAGGTGAAGGTCACTTAGATCACCCAATTTAATTTGCCATTAGGAAGCTAACACCAGTTGAAAGAAACTATACCACTACAGAGTGTGAATCTTTGTCTACGGTATATGCTTTGCATAAGTTCAGGTAGTACCTTCTAGCTACTCCTTTTATTATTTATACATATCATGAGGATTTGAAGTACCTTGTCAATAAACCCATACTGCATGGATGGATTTATCACTATATTGTATTATTTCAAGGATTCTAGTTTTTAGTTATGGTGAAACCTGAAAAGGCCAATTATGGACCTAACCACCTATCCCAGATCAAGAATAGAGAACCACTGTACGCCATAGAATATGATATTCATAATGTACATATATTATACATAACATGGGTGCCTAAAGGACTATAATACATTTCAACATTTTTAACCATTGGTTCCACTGCCAAATCTCTCATGTCACAAGAAAAAAAGCAACTTGCAGTTCACATTGCACCCTTCCATCTCATAACAGGTGATCTTTACAAAATAGACCATGATGAAGTCCTTAGACATTGTGTAATGCAACATGAGCATCTCAAGGTACTTCATGAATTTCATGAGGGTATTTTTGGAGGTAAATATGCTGGAGAAGCTACCATGTGAAAAGTTTTTCTAGTTGAACTATCGTGGCTAACTCTCTTTTAAGATGATAAAGCATATGTTAGGTAATGTGACATTTGTCAACATGTAATTAAACCTAATATAAGAGATGATATGCCTTTACGACCCATCCCTTCTCAATAAACCTTTAAAAAGTGGGCTATTGATTTTATTAGTCCCATCACTCTAGCAAGATGATGAACAATTTCATAATATAATATTACAGCAACCAATTACTTTATGCACTAGGCTAAAACTATGCCAATGAAGATTGTACTATTGATACTACTACTTAGTTCATCTAGGAGAACATAGTAACTTGATTTGGGTGTCCTCTAAGTTTTACTAGTGATCATGATACCCACTTTTTAAATGAGGCAATTCCCATCTTGTTGGACAAATTCATGATCATGCACCATAAAACAACACCTTATCACCCGCAATACAATGGAACTATCAAGGATTTTAATAAGATCCTAGGTACCACTTTAACTAAATTATATAATGTTAGCCACACTGATTAGGATGATAGGGTATTTGTAGTATTATGGGCTTATTAAACTACCTACAAGTACATCAACAAGAGCACACCATTCAACTTGGTGTATGGCAAGGAAATAGTGATGTTAGTAGAGTTCTTGGTGCCATCCTTCTATATTGTGAATGTAAAATAAATGGATGATGAGGCATCCTTGAAAGTGCACTTAGATACTTTAATACAACTAGATGAGACTTGATTCCTCTCTCATTGGAGCCAGGATGTAGAGAAATGCAAGCATAAGGTATGGCATGATCACCATTTAAAGAATAAAATATTTTCCCCAAGAATGAAGATCTTGTTGTATGACTCTAACTTCACGGACTACGCTAGAAATTTCTGTATCCATTGGGATGGCCCATTTATAATACATAGCATTCGACCTATCAGAGCATGTCATTTACGAAGGATGGATGGTCAGTTCCTCCTGGGACACTATAATGGATGTTGGCTTTGGTTTTACTTCACTTCAAAATAGCAAAAGTTTTGTAATCAATAAGGCTTATGCCATTTATTTTAGGATTTACTACTTTCAATAAAAGTGAGGCCTTTGTTACGTACCATTTTCCCTTTTCATAATTTTTTTTTCTACGTTTATGTTCTATTCATGGAGAACCACAACATGATTTAGTGTGGGGTAAGAACTCAGGTTTAAAAATTCAAAATTGAAAAGTGTGCAAGTCACTTAAGAGCACAAGTTACCTAGGCATGAAATATATTAAGGGTGCACAGGGTTCTAAGGCATGCGACACATTTAAGGCACGAAGGGGGAAGCTTCCCACCATGAGTTAGAAATTTAAATAAGACAGCATTATCCAACCTCAAAAAAAATGTAGGACATAGTTGTCATCCACTTCAAAGAAAATCATGAGATGGGACGTGCCATAAATGTGATGAGGTTAGCTATGTAAAGAAGCTTGCCAATGGCATGATGGGATAATATTGTTAAGACTTTAATTACAAAAAGGTAAGGATCTAAACGTGATGGCTATTATAAGACCTACATTAAATGCCATGAAATGATGGGTGACAAAGGGGCATTAATAAAGGTAAACCCCCTTAGAGCCTATAAATAGATAAGTTAATACTAGTTCACACTTTACTTTGCATTTAACTTCAAATATCTAGAGCTGAGATAAAGTATTAACCAAATCCAAGATCAAGTGACTACCAGAGATAAGCCAATTAATTCTTGAGTGAATCAAATATTTTCACATCCTTAGCACTTCATGAAGGCCATTACCATGCTGAGAAAAGAGATTCCAACTCTAGTTCAGTTGGAAAATCTTTAGTTTTAAGAGTTGCTTGTTGTTGGTCCTCTATTGAAGGGTACTCAAGCTTAAAAATCCAAATTATCATTCTACAAACATGCATTCCTTTGGAAACGTTAGATGGTCATGCATTAACCTTCAAGCTCTTCGAAGGGTAATGTAAACTACAAATAAGGGCAAAAGACTTAAATTTTTCTAAAGATACCTGAAGAGGAAGAGGTGAGTGAAAGAGATTGGATCCTAACTAGGGAAGAGACCCTACAAGAACAAGTACAAAGCATGAAAGGAGAAGAGGAACAACACATAAAAGAAGATAAGGAAAGAATGGTGCAAAAAGGAAAGCAAGCATAGACGTTTGTGGTGTAGAAGGCCCAAGCATCCCCACCCCCATCATTATTTATTGAAGAGATGCAATATCCATATTTGGTACTACACACAAAAAATTGGGTTTTCAAGTTCTCATCTTACACCATTTATGACTATAATCATTGCCAACCTAGGAATGAGGTTGAGCTTCAGAATGATTATCAAGTGGAGACCACTAACACCAGGAACCAACTAATATATGACCTTACCATTTTCAACCAATTCGATGCTACAGGATTGTTCTAACTCTTCAACTTGTCATATTTTGGTAAACCCAAGGAGGTGGTACAATTTTTAGTTTCGTGCATCCATGAGGACTACATCTACTTCACTGGGTACAACATGAAGATTACCATAGAAAGAATCGACAAGATCATGGGGCTACAGTGCTTGAGACTAAGTGTAATTTATGACTTGGATGACACTAAGGAGATACGAAAGACTACCATGGTGTTGATGTATCAAAAGTAGGGGCATGTTATTCACATCAAGAACTTGCAAGATCCCTCCCTCTAAGTTGTGGCACAGATTATCTTGACCAAGATTGAAGGGAACGATCGATGGAAAGAGGTGGACATGACACACCTCTACCTCACTCATCAAGTCTCATAAAGGCTAAAGTTTAACTGGGCCATATACTTCACCCAAAATATTGCTAAGGATGTGGAGAGGGATCATCGGGAGCCCAAGTATAGGTTTTCATGGGGGTGATCCTCTTTATTGGTTTTTGATGAAATTGGGGTACCAAATTATAGTTTTGGAGCGCTAAAGTGTTTACTCCCTCCAACACATAGGTCCCCCATTAAGCATTACAAAGCATTCACTTTCCCTGGACATATCACCCCATCCTACATGATTATGATGAAGTATTGGTTCAATGGGTTAAAGGCAAAATTTAGGGATGAGTGGAGCATACCTAAGGACTTACCCCCCTTGGCTGTAAAACAAGCTCATTTTTTTGTAAAGCAACACTTATCCCTTGTGTGGATTCGAATGAATCCCTCAAGAGATCTTTCAGCATGGATTAAACTACCTTATTCCTTCTCCATGTGGTACTTCATAGACTTCATTAATTTGATATATGATGCATAACCCATAATTTTATAAGCTAAGAGGATAGACGTAGAGATTCACACTCTCTAAAAGCTATATGTGTATCTAGGAAAGAAGACCTACATGGAGAGAATGGAAAGAGACTTGACCGACATCCAACTCAAGAAGACTTTAGTTGAGGAGAAAATTCACATGTTTTTTTACATGTTATGCCCCTACAAGAACCCACAGGGTGGAGACAATAAGGAAAAAAATCCCTCTAGTGCCACCTTTAATGAAGAAGAAGCAACTAGATGTGGGTGCAAGTGTAAGTGGACAATAGGCCCCCTAGAAAAAATGGAAGATTACAGAGGCATAGCCTTCTAGACCCACATCTTACCATCCATCCATGCCACCTCCACCTCCACCTCACCCTTCACCTTCCCCATGTTCATCCCCATCTCCTCTGCACTCTACTCCACCACACTCTCATTCCCCAACCTTCATCTCCTCAGCCTACTCCCCCTCTTTCTCCATCACCTTCTCCACCTCCACCTCCACATTCTCTACCCCCACCTTCTCCACCTCCACCATCTCCCCCAAGAACTACTACAATTACTACCCAATATTATCCCCCAATGCAAGTACCCCAACCAGACATTCCTAAGATGCAAAATCATAGGTCAGGTTCATATTTTGAGAGAACTCTTTTCCTGGTGTGGGAGGAGCATGCTACCTTTGATGACTCCCTACTTAATGTTGTATCACCATAAAACAAGAGGGATAGAGAATAATAAAGTGAGATGGCCATGAGGAGGATGAGATTGAATGAGACCCTAATAAGGGGAAGGGACTGGCCGAGACTTATGAGGGACATGATGAAGGTGCCACTAGTAATACATGCAAGAAAATATCCTCTATCTTTGGTTGTACTTCATCCTCAAGGAAGAAACTCTCAAAATGAATAATAAAGTGTCATTCTTCCTTGACATGTACAATGAGGAGCATGAGTTTGAGCTCCCATAGGACAACTTTTCTTTGGGACCATATGCTCTCACACTACCAAAACCACTGTGGGTAGATCCCCAAAATATCTCCCCTCTACTTACAAGCACTGCATTTTTGAAGTTGGACATGTAAATAACGTGCCATAACATTTTTTTGGATTTTTATGCATGCATAGCTAAATGGAAACATGTCAAAATTGTAGGCATGTATAATAAAATACTTGTAGAGAAATAAGCGCTCGTTTAGGAAATGGCCTCAATGAAACAAAACCTCCAAGAGGCCATAAAGGAAAAATTAATGGTCTTAACCCTTTGTAAAATAATTTTGATTGAATATCCAATTCTATAAAATGATGTACCTCTTGATGGGGATGTCATAGGAAAAGTAGAAACCCTGGTGGAACTACTACTCAAGAAACTCAAGGAGTGACTCGCATTGAGAGATGAGGGATTATAATTGACTAAATAGTTCACCACAGCCATTGACATCTACAAGAATACTTTAGATAAAGTTGGGGAAGTTATCCCCATTTTGGATAGCATTTTTATGTGGCTCACACACCCTAATAAAGTATTGGAGGCTCAAATCCAAGCTAAAGAGGACCTGAGGCAATGCTCAACTGATGCTGCACTTTTAATAAAGGACCATGCAAAGCATGCCAAAGCATTTAGATATGTAGAGATGATGGCTGATGCCATTAATAAACATCATCAATAGCTAAATTTAAATTTTATATCCCTTTGAGGATAGGTTGCCAAGGAGGTCTCTACACTCAAAAATGTCCAAAAGGATGTTATCGTAACCTTGGATGAATAGGTAATAAGGACCAGCGTGACTCCAACCCAACTTGAGGAGATAAAATCATCAAAAGAGGCCATATAAAGAATAACTACATAGGTTCTCATCCCATTGGGATAATCTAAAGAAGGAACTTGAGCAGAAGGGGCATGAATTTTTGGAGGATGCTAATGTGGCTTAGTCTGGGATGAACTAAGAGTGTAGTATGGGGTGATGTTGACCCTTGAATTTTGACAAAGTGTTATCCCATTTTGGCATGGGATTGACATAGTGTAAAAGGACCATGGCATGGGAGGACCATAGTGCATAACTGATAGGCACAAAAGCACCATGGCATGGAACCTATTGGGCATAAAAAGACAACAACATGGAAGGACCAATGCGAGAGGATCCAATCATAGGAGAACAAGTCATGAAGAACCCAAGAACATAGGACTCAAAATAGAAGTGGAAGACCAGGGGAGCACATGGGAAGTAGGATGTATTTGGAAGAATGGTTCAAATGGGACACTCTAACCATGTTGAAGGAGGTCGTGTACCAGTCCTCAAGGAAAGGGACACTTGGTTGTCAAGATATAGCATAGAGCGAGAATCTAGGGGGCACAGAGGCTTGAATCTTGATGAAGAACTATTTGTCAAGAACCACAACTCTCAATTTGTTAAGAGTTTTTTGGCCACCTATACATGTCAATAATTATTATAAACACTTGGTCAAGGCAAAAAAAGTTTAAATACCCCTGGTGTAAAGCATTACAAGAGGATAATAGACATAGGAATTTTGCATTGTTATGGTGGAAAATCTTAAGCCTAATATATGATAGTATGTTGTATCAACTTGTGTTACTATCAGTGATGGTGTGAACTATGTTTTAAACTATTTATGTGAAATAAAATTGGTATTTTATTTTCTAAGTACTCAATGCTAAGTAAGAAGATGACTATAATCTACATGATAATGTTAATTGAATCTAGAACTCATAGGATTGAAGTAGTAAGTTTATGTTTTTACATAATTTTTGCTTAATTGATGAATATAAACAAGTTATCTAAGTTGTGCTAAAAAACCTATATGAATTGGTCTTTTTTTGTGCACTTTGGGTAAGCGTGCAAGACCTAGGTCTTATGTGAAAAGGCTAGT
Source organism: Torreya grandis (assembly GCA_037957365.1). NCBI lineage: Eukaryota > Viridiplantae > Streptophyta > Pinopsida > Cupressales > Taxaceae > Torreya > Torreya grandis. Next base: position 1,765,697 of record JARHVA010003665.1, read on the forward strand.
GCACTAGCATGTTGGGTTAGACTTCAGCATCAGAGATGGACTTAACCAAAATAACCCAACACAGCCTCACTCTCCACACTCCACAAGGTTCAAAATATTTCTCTAATACTAGTTTATGAAATCATAGGGATGGGTTTATTAATGAAGGAAATGTCTAATCCAATAGATATATAAACACACACACACACACACACAAATCTGAAAAATAGATATTTATCATATGTATTAATTTAAACAACAAGTTACATAGGTTTCCTCCAATTTATAAAATACAAGATATGCTCGGATCTTAATTTTAAATTTTAGGCTTCACTCTCTCTTTGAAACAATGGAGTATCTTAGACTTACACTCACACTCAGGCCAAAATTACCACTCTCTATGAGATTTATCTATAATGGTCTAAGCCTCTTCTTCTCTATCTTTTTGCTTAATGTTTTTTCCAAAATGCCTTTATATACTCACCTCCAATTTATATGTGTCAAGAAAAATTCATGCCATATCCCACAAACTTGCACATGTCACCAAGGGTTGATTGCCTACCACACAAACACATGATCAACATGTGTCCTTGGAATCAATTTGAAAAAAATTTAGAGTCAAAGATCCATTATAAAAACTTTGGATACTACCTACTTTGAGTTGTGTAAATTTCATCTCTATGCACCAAGTTTCATTGGTATAATCCTTTTTTTCTTTATCTGAGCATTAACTTGTCTGTGTGTGTAAGTCTTTAATCCTTGGCATGACTCTAAATGTATTTCCTACATTGAAAGGTGCCTTTCACATAATGTTTCATTGTTATGTTTGTTCCAAGTACTCATCTCTATTTTTTCTATGTCATTTGACCTTGCATTTGAAAACTTCATGCGTATGTGTACTAAATGCTTTTCGTATGACCTACACAAGCCAAATGTTCCATGTGATGGTGAAAAAATAATCTTTTCCAAAAACTTGTTGTAAACTAAATTTCCTTTTAAATTTCACAATACTATATTTTTTCCTTCTGTACATATAGATTCATGCACCCTTTTTCTTATGGGATCCAATGGTGATTAGAAAACCATGTCCCTATGTTATGCACTCATTTTGAAACTTTATTCATAAAATTCGACTTTGTTGTTTTTACGTGATGCAAGATTAATCTTTACTAGGGATGATATTGGGTCATCAATGGAGTCTACATATGGTATTTTCAACTGGGACCAATTTAGATACACATGCATGGTATATTTGAGTTTTGTTAAGTGCATTATATATTTATTTAACCAAATTATATTTAAATTCAACATAGATTAACATTTCATTTTATTAGTAGTTGTGACCTCTCTTGGAGAAATCTCATGATCATTTTTTATGGAAATGACTATTGGAAGTAATGTGTGGTGTTTACTTATTTAGGAAGCCTAAAATAATTTATTAAAGTCCCAACTTATTGATTTATATAGACAATTCACTTACATTATTTTCCCATCTCAATAGAGATTTCTTGATGTGTGTATTTGTTATCAACTATATCCTTATTTCCTTCTAGAGTTATTGTGATGCTTCTAGATGTGTGTTCATCACCTAATTTAGATTCATTATTTTATGACATTCATTTCTTATTATATCTCACCTAGTTTAACACTCTCATAAAAACATCTAGCTATCATTCCCCTTCCCCTAGATTTGGCCTTTTTCTCTTTTTTCCAAAAATGTGTATGTATTAGCTATGGCATGTGAGAAAAGACAAACATATACTTATATTAGGATTTATCTAGTCCCTTTCTCTTACTTCCCATTTGACCCTTGTTCTATATTTTTAAATTTTTTAATTATTGGATGTTGGATTGTGTGCCAAGAGGGTCCTAATTTGAATTCAATTTGTCTACAAACACATAGCATCATAGTGCATTTAGGCGTCTATGATTGATATATCAATTGAGATGAAATCAAAATAATTCATTATTGTTCACAATAATTTATTGATAATTTTAAGGTATTGCTTTCCTGCATTACCCGATAGGATGGGTCCCAATAATGGTCATCGTTCCTACCCAAAATTATCCCCACTTATCATGTGACATCACATCATCTTTCAGTTACTTTCTAATAATTATGTCCCATCCTTATGACCCCACATACACTACATCACTATTCCCATTCTTATCCTATTGCCTCTAACTATTATTCCACATCTTCACACTCTAATCATTCTACACACTCTACCCAGTGATCTCCACCATTGCATCTCTCAAACCCTAGTTTGACACATATTTATTCCCATTCCCATACATACAAAATAAATAATCCACAATAAAACCCATATCGAGTTTTAGCTCCCACCTCGATGTCGATCCTCCTGCCTCTCCTCCTCACCATTTCACACACATAGATTTTCTATCATCCACCTATGCCATGACTTCCTTACCACATCACTAACTCGGCCTTTTCCCTTTTACTTCTGAGATTTCAAGCAATAATTATAGCACTCATTGTAACATTGAAGTTCATATTAGAGACATTTTATTGCACTAGTTTTCTTAGTTGATGAATTACTATAATTATTAGAGTTTTGTTTCTGATTTGTACATTATTGAGGTGCCTTAAAAAATAACATGATATCTTATTTATTCCCTAGTATAACATATGCCCAAAATAACATTTTATTTCTTTGCAATTTTAGATCAAGTTTCCCAATTAGGGAAAGGAGAAGAAGTACAATTTCTTGTGGTCAATGCAAAGTTTCTTAAAATTGAGTGAGTTTTTTGGAGCCCCATATCTATCAAAAATAGTCATAAAAAATATTAGAATGTTAAAACATAAATGAAATTAGTTGGTCCTCAAAATGGAAAATATAGTTGAAAATATAGCAACTCCCCCTTAAGAAGGGTCTATTTGAGAACTCTTCCAAAAGTGGCCGCAAGAAAGATCATGAGAAGATTAAACATACTAGAGATTTGTTGGTGGAATCTAGGTTTGTTAAACCCATTGATGTTCACTTTTGTCAATATCATCCATGGTTATTCTCTCCTAGAATGTAAGGGGGTTGAATAGCACCTCCCGTCAAAAGGATATTCATGATTTGGTTGCAGTTCATTCTCTGAACATCTTTTGTGTTTAAGAGACTAATTTTTTAGTTGGCTTCATGCTTCAGTTTGTTTCTCATATTTGGTGTTTTAGTCAGTGTCAGTGCATTGGTTCTTAGGGATGTTCTGGAGGTTTCACTCTTTTTTGGGATACAAGAAAGATTACTCCTCTTTGGTGTATTTCTAGTCACTCTACTATCTCCATGGTTGACTCCAATTTGGAAACAAGTGAGACTATTTTGGTCACTAATGTTTATGCTTCTATTGATATTCATGGAAAAATATGGCTTTGGGCTCATATAAGGTATGTCAGATCATGTGCTCCATATCTTCCTTGGGTCTTAGTTGTTGATTTCAATTCTATGTTAAGTTTGGAGGAGAAAAGAGGTGGGTTGCCAAGGTTGGGTCCTTCTTCTGATCTTTTTCGGGTGAATGTGAATTCTCTTGCTTTAATTGATATTAAGCCTTCTAATGAGGTTTTCACTTGGAACAATAGACAGAGTGGAGAGGAAGTGATCTATGAATGGTTTGATAGATTTTTTGTCTCTTGTTTTTGGGTAGGGGCAGATTGGTTACTAGTTATGAGATTCTTGATTGGAGGGGCTTTGATCATTGGCCAATTAAATTTTCAGCAACTTCTTTTAAAGTCCCTAAGAATCCTCCTTTTCAGTTTCAGCTTATGTGGTTTCAGGATTCTTCCCTACATGACTTAATGGCCCAGTGGTGGAGAGATGGAAGCCCTACTTATGGTACAACTATGTACTCCTTTGTTAAGAAACTTCAATATGTCAAATACCACCTTAAGAAATGGAATAGGTTGTGTTTTGAAAACTTTAAGGCTATGAAGAGGAATGCTCAGGCACGCCTTGATGTGATTACTCACCAAATCTAGGATTATGGTTTCTTGGATGCTTTAGGAAGAGCTGAATTCTAGGCTATGAGCGAAGTGGAGGAGTGGGAGCTCTGTGAGGAGATTTTTTAGAAACCTAAGGCTCAAATTGATTGGCTTCAGGAAGGGGACAAGAATATTTCTTTCTTCCATCACTTTGTGTAGGCTCATCGTGATAAGAGTTATATTTCCTATTTGGTTAATTCTGAAGGTCTTCACATATCTTCTCTACAGGGTTTGTCTCATGAGGCTAGATAGTTTCATTCTACTCTTTTTTCTAAAGATTCACCTCCTGCAAAAGATGAGGAAAATTTGATCCTTGATTGCATTCCCCCCTGATCACAAAGGTAATGAATGATTCTCTCATTCATCTGATTTATTTGTTTGAATTGGAAGAGGTTGTTTTTGGGATGAATAAGGGTAAAGCTCCAGGCCCAGATGGATTTCCAATAGACTTTTTTCAAGAATTTTAGGATATTATAAATCTAGATTTGTTAGAGGTTGCCCAGGAATCTCTTCATAGTAAAAAAATGCTTCAAGCGTTGAATTATCCTTTCCTTGTTCTCATTCCTAAAAAGAAAGGTGTTGATCATCTTGAATTATTTAGACCTATTACTCTTTGTAAAGTGGTGTACAAGAATATTACTAAATTGATTGCATAAAGGCTCAAAGTTTGTCTTCCTTTTGTGATCTCAAAAGAGCAAGGGGGTTTTATGGTTGGTAGACAAATCTTGGATGGGGTGGTGATAGCCTCTAAAGTTATTCACTCTATGGTGACTTCTAAGGAGAACTCTATGTTCATCAAGGTGTTGATCATCTTGAATTATTTAGACCTATTACTCTTTGTAAAGTGGTGTACAAGAATATTACTAAATTGATTGCATAAAGGCTCAAAGTTTGTCTTCCTTTTGTGATCTCGAAAGAGCAAGGGGGTTTTATGGTTGGTAGACAAATCTTGGATGGGGTGGTGATAGCCTCTAAAGTTATTCACTCTATGGTGACTTCTAAGGAGAAATCTATGTTCATCAAGTTGGACATGGCCAAAGCTTATGATAGAGTTAAGTGGCATTTTTTGCAAAAAATTCTCTTAGCCTTTGGTTTTAGTCCAGAATGGGTTAGTTGGACTATGATTTGTGTTACCTCTTCATCTTTCTCTGTTATTATGAATGGGGAACCTTCTGATATTTTTGGGGCCTCTAGAGGCCTTCACCAAGGGGATCCTCTTTCCCCCTATTTGTTTATTATTACAGCTCAAGGTCTGGGCAGATTTCTTAAGTCTTAGGTTTCCTAGGGCATGATTCAAGGTTGGCATTAGGTCAATGGGATACCAAATCTTTCTCATCTTTAGTTTGTTGATGACACTACTCTTATGGGGATGGCTCATCTTTAGGAAGCTGAATCATTTAAGTGGGATTTGGATACCTACCTCACTGCTTCAGGTCAAAAAGTTAATGAGCATAAGTCTTCTATCTTCTTTTTTAATACTTCTCCTATTCAAATGTAGATTTCACATATTTTGAGGTTTTAGATTGGGTTTCTTCCCTTTGTCTATCTAGGTATTCCTCTTGCTATTGGTTGGCATCCCAGGTCTTCCTGGCAGAACTTGCTTGATAAGCTACATAGAAAGGTCACTCATTGGACTCATCATTGGTTACCTATCTGCTAGAGTGACTCTTCTGAATTCTATCATCCAAGCTCTCCCTATTTATAGGTGTTTTGTTTAGGAAACTCCTATGTATTTCCTTAGGTAATTTGATGCTCTCTCACGACACTTTCCTTAGGTTGCCCAGGAATCTCTTCAAAGTAAACACATGCTTCGAGCTTTGAATTCTCCTTTCCTTGTTCTCATTCCTAAAAAGGAAGGTGTTGATAAACTTGAATTCTTTAGACCTATTATTCTTTGTAAAGTGGTGTAAAAGAATATTACTAAATTGATTGCATAAAGGCTCAAAGTTTGTCTTCCTTATGTGATCTCAAAAGAGCAAGGGGGTTTTATGGTTGGTAGACAAATCTTGGATGGGGTGGTGATAGCCTCTAAAGTTATTCACTCTATGGTGACTTCTAAGGATAAATTTATGTTCATCAAGTTGGACATAGCCAAAGCTTCTGATAGAGTCAAGTGGCATTTTTTGCAAAAAAATATCTTAGCCTTTGGTTTTAGTCCAGAATGGGTTAGTTGGACTATGATTTGTGTTACCTCTTCATATTTCTCTGTTATTGTGAATGGTGAACCTTCTGATATTTTTGGGGCCTCTAGGGGCCTTCACCAAGGGGATCCTCTTTCCCCCTATTTGTTTATTATTACAGCTCAGGGTCTAGGCAGATTTCTTAAGTCTCGGGTTTTCTAGGGCATGATTCAAGGTTGGCATTAGGTCAATGGGATACCAAAGCTTTCTCATCTTTAGTTTGTTGATGACACTACTCTTATGGGGATGGCTCATCTTCAGGAAGTTGAATCATTTAAGTGGGCTTTGGATACCTACCTCGCTGCTTCAGGTCAAAAAGTCAATGAGCATAAGTATTCTATCATCTTTTTTAATACTCCTCCTTCTATTCAAAGGTAGATTTCACATATATTGAGGTTTTAGATTGGGTTTCTTCCCTTTGTCTATCTAGGTATTCCTCTTGCTATTGGTTGGCATCCCAAGTCTTCCTAGCAGAACTTGCTTGATAAGCTACATAGAAAGGTCACTCATTGGACTCATCATTGGTTACCTATCTGCTAGAGTGACTCTTCTGAATTCTATCATCCAAGCTCTCCCTATTTATAGGTGTTTTGTTTAGGAAACTCCTATGTATTTCCTTATGTAATTTGATGCTCTCTCACGACACTTTCTTTGGAATGGTAACTTGCAGACTACTAAGTTAAACCTTGTTAAGTGGGAACCTATGTAGACCAAAGAAAGAGGGGGGGCTTAGTTTATGATCTACTATTTTGAATGGGCAAGCTTTCACATGCAAGTTATATTTGTACCGGTGTACCAGTCAACATCAGCTCTGGGCTCGTATTCTCACCCATAAGTATCTTAAAGATGTTAATATTTTTGATGCTTCTCACTTCCCTTTGGAGAGAAGGGGGTCTATGATCTAGAATACTCTCAAAATGGGGGCTCAATTAATTAAAAATGGGCTATTTTGGATCTATCATATGCTCTTTTTTGGCTAGATTCTTGGGACAGTAATCTTGCTATCCTTTCTACTTATCCACACCTCCAATCCCTTTATGATATTTTTACTGATGTGGGCTGGGATATGGTTGAGCGTTATAAGGATACTCAGAATTTTGGGTTGGCTCTGAGTTTTAGATGGTAGCACTCTTCTGAATGGCTGCCAAGAGGGTCAAAGGCGGGTAGGCAAGAGTTGTCTCAGATTCTTGCTTTTCGTGAACGCAACACCTTGGTGGGGCTTGATGTTTTGGCTTGGGGCAACAGTGATTTGTCTAGTCAATATTTTGTTTTAGCAGGATACACGATGCTTGTTAGGCAGACATTTGAAGATGTAGAGGTTCCCTGGTGGAAACAAGTGTGGAATAAATTTTCTTGGCCCAAGTGCAACTTTTTTATGTGGTTGGTGGTTCAAAATTGGTGTCTTACTTGGGATAATTTGTGTAAACACAGGTTCCAGGGTCCCTCGATGTGTGTTTTGTGTTGTAATAGTGAGGAGATTATCTCTCATCTCTTCTTCCAATGCTCCTTCTCTAGGGAAATATGGCACTTCTGGTGTGGTGTGTGGAACTAGGTTTGTTGGCATGTCTCCTCTTTGGCTAAGTTTTTTTGCACGTTGGGGCAAGGCCCTAGTTAAGACTTATTTTCTCCAAATTTCTTGGGATCTTGGACTGACCTTTATTATCTAGAATATTTGGTTGGAGAGGAATCACAAGATTTTTCAAGATGTAAAGATGGTTGTTCAACATTTGTGGTGGAAAATTCTTCACTCTTTGGGAGAAACTGTTTTAACAAAGTGTGACTTGGCAGAAGGGGTGGATCCAGGAGATGTTGTTTGTTGCAATTTCCTCAATCTTCTTCTTAAATGAGGTGTTGGACAGGTCATGAGAAATAGATGCAGACATCCTCTTCGGAAGATAAATAGGGAGGGGCATTAGAGTCCTCAAGAATTTTTGAAAATCAACACAGATGGTTCTTCTTGGGGAAATCCTTGCCATGCTGGTATAGGTGGCGTTGGGAGGGATGGCTCTAGGACTGTACAATTTATCTTTTCATTTTATAAGGGTCTACATACTAACAATTTTATGGAGGCTCTTTCCATTTTATATGCAGTGGAGTATGGCTGTGATCTTGGGTGGAAAAGGATCATTTGTGAATCTGATTCTCAAGGGGTGGTGACTTTGTTGGATAGGCAGCAATTACACGATGTCAGTTGGCATGTAGCTTTGATTATTAAACAGATTCTTAGTCTATGTGCTTCTTTGGATTCTATTACTTTCAGTCACATTCCTAGAGAATGGAACAGAGTAGCAGATTGTTTGGCCAAATGGGCCTCTGATCAAATGCAAAATTGGAACATTGTGGATAGGAGTCAATTACCTGCGAAATTGTCTCAAAAGTTGGAACCACTTAGTGGAGATTGACAGGGTTGGTTAATGCCCTTACTTTGTACTTCTTTTGTCTTTGTTTGAATAAATTTTTAACTTTTTATTTTTTAATTTAAAAAAAAATTATACACTTGGTAAACATCTAAGGTACATTCAAAATATAAAATCAGACATAAGATTTTTTAGAAATGAAAAATAAATAAAATTACTTTAAAAATGATAATATAATGAATTAGATGAAAAATTAAAATTCTTCTTCAATGAAAAACATCTTGTGACTTGGATGTTCCTTACACAAGACATGCATGTTTGTAAAGAGTATAAAAAGTTCATTCAAATACTACCCAAAGATCAAAGGAAACTCTTCATTTATATGTTTATACAAACCATGCTTGATAATCCACATGGAACATGTTACTCTGGAGAATTTAAACTTAAAACTATATCCCAAAAAAAAAAAAAAAATAACAACCCTTTCCTAAATCATGAACAAGGAGATGTTCTCCTCGTGATCACATTTATCAAACATTCCATTTTCAAACAATCATAACTCCATTTATTGGAAAAAAAAAAAAAGACTGAACTTTTAAATTTAGTGGAGTTTGATTTGAAGGAAGAAATTAATGTTATCACCCATACCTAATATTACATTTTGAAACCCAGTCCTTTTCTACTACTAATAACGAGATCTTTACATGTTGAAACCCAGTTCTTCTTTTCTACTACTAGTAACGATATTCGTAGATCTCCCAAACCTTACATTTATGTTATCACCCGTACCCAACATCTCGAAACCCACTCCTTTTCTTCTACTACTAACTCATGACGATGTTCGTGGATCTCCGAGGGCTTTTGGAGCATATGATCTAGTGTCATATTCTTTCACGGACTTGTTAAAATTTGTACTATCATAATTTTGCATTATTATAGTCCTTTGGACTTGGTCATCTTGCCACTATTACCACTCCTCTTACGGCGGAAACTAGTCAAAACAAGGGTATAGGGACGTGAGATCAATTACCATTAGAATCCAAGATGTCCATTAGGGGAGACCTCGCTCTCGACCTTCAATTTTGAGTTTGTAAGAATTACCTTAAAAGAGTGATGCTTGATGATTAGGAAACTATTGACATTTTTCCATTTTATTTCCTTTGGTAGATGGGTTACGGTGAAACCAATTGTATTTTCATCCAAAACATTCTTTTAAGGCTATAATAATTTTAAATAATTTTTTATAAAAAATAATTTTTTACTTATTATTTTAAGGTTATTATTTTTTCCATCAAGTTTTATATCATAAATAAAAATATCAGTTATAAATTAAATATGAGAAGGCGTTTGATATATAAAATTAATTATATCCATTTTGCATTATTTCAAGGGATTGGATTGTTATATTTTAGAAGAGTCCTTGTTTCCCAAGATGATCCCAATCTATTTGATGTTCACCAAATTAACCTTAGGAAAAAGTTGAAAATACATTTAAATTATCAATTTCCCTCAAATAAGACAGAGAAACCTAACCCTACTCCTAAAAATCCTCCTAAACACCCTGTAATTGTCTTAATATTTCCATCGAATCACCTAAAACTCCACTTACTAATTTTTTTAAGAAATATTCTATGATAATAGTTTTTTTAACTAATACTACATTGAAAATTGTTTAGCTATTGAAAAAGGATCAAACCTTTTTCCCCTTTAACCTTCAAACTTTCAAAAATTACACTCCTAAGGGTATAACATCCATCCCAGTCTAAAGTACCACTGATGTTGATCAGGATAGTAGTTATGATTAGAGTTTTCACATTATTGAAACTAAGGTTCCACCGAGGAATGCATCACAAATATGTGCATGGTTGAGATTTGAGAGGCATAAGAAGAGGAGCATATTCATCTGGGGAAGTTGTCTTTCCTAAAAATTTGTGGACCTTTCATTTCTATAGAACTAAGTATCTTCTAGGTGAGGGTGCATGTGTAAATATTAACTTCCTCAAAGGGAAATATTATGCTTTCTCCATTTGAACTAGATTTATTTTGCACCAATAAAATGACCTTGTATGAAGCATTGTTGTTAGGCTTTATTAATGCCACAAGGCTCGCAATCTAAAATATTAGATGTTTTAGAGACTGACAACTAATTATTAACACATTTTTCCAGATTAAACTTAACATTATACTCTCAATATATATAATATTTTATATCTGATATCATATATATAGTTTCTTTCGATCCCTAAGAAATATGTTATCAAATTTGACATATCTTTTTGAGTTATAATAACCTTTCCTACCAAAATATTGAACCAAATATATGGCATTGCAATATGGACATCTTAATCATTGAGACATCAAATTCTTTAGTTTTGGGGGTTATCTTGGCCATTGCTTAACCTTATTTTTATTCCACACTAGTCTTCCATTATTTATATGTATACTTGCACTTAAAGCAATTCAATTGATTTGTAATCTATAGCGGTCGATATGGACATGCGAGATAGAATTTTCTATAGTCATGTGCATTCCACCAATAGAATTATAATTCAAACATGAGTTGTGGTTTGTATAAACATATTAATGAAGAGTTTCCTTTGACTCTTAGATAGTCTTTGAATGAATTCATTGTTCTCTCTACAAGCATGCATGAATGAATTTGGATATTTCATTGAGGAAGCATTTCAATTTTTTTCCCTAATTTATCTTTTAATTAATTTTTAAATTAATTTTTTAATATATATTTAAACAATTTTATTGTCAGTTTTACATTCTACATGTATTTTAGATGTTTATTAACAATACAAAAAAATATGTAATATTTTAATTTTATATTATTCTTATCAAATATTAATACTTAAAATCATTAATAGTATCTTCTATGCTATTGTTATTGAATATTCTCATATTCAACGTCATAGGTCCAATAACATTAGAGATGAATATTTTAAGAAAATCTCCGATGTTAAAAGTAATACCTTTACTTTGTTATATGAATATGGAGAAAAGCAAAAGTGTCATTTCTTCTTCTCTAGATTCCACCCATTCCTCCAAACATTTGGGATTTCACAGATGAAAAATAAAAGTCTTTCGTGACAATTTCTATTTGGAAGACCAAAAAATATCATTTATGTTGGACAAGAGTAATTCTAATACAACTCCACCATTATATATTCTTTAACAAAACTGGAATTGAAAGTTTTCAATATCGTAGTTGAAGCCTCCATAAAAGAAGTTATAAAATCTAGGGTGGTGCCTTATTTGAGATAAATCAGACTACCATAACACTTGGAGAGAATATGCAAAGACTAGTGGGGATTTGAACCGAAGACTAATATGCTATCCAAAATTGACAACGCTTGTAGTCCTAGTGGCAATTTTTCTTTTCCTCCATTCACCAAATAAAGAGAAATGAGCACTACTATTATAAATACAATAGTTTTCGTTAATGTTAATGAGAATAGAAAAAGCTTCAAAATACATGTATATCTATTTATATATAACATCTAGCATGGATTGATTATATTATATAGGAGTCATCTTTCATTAAGAAAGCCTTTCTAATTTTCATCTTATTAATTTTAGAGTTGTCTAATTTGGTTTTATATACTTAAAATAGTTATAATTTTTGTCTAATTAATTTTAGACTTGTCTAAATTAACACATGGTCTATTCTCCATGTTTTTAAGAGGTGTCATTGGATATATGATCCCTATTTTTATTAAGATGGCACTTGTTTCAATCAAGTATATGGTAATTAAAATAGTTCATGCACGCTGCCTATTGTATTGATAAATGTGACGTGTCATTGAACTGTACACGTGCATCTGTTCGACCTTCTTCGAGTCCATCACCTAAAATATCCTGTAATTGCCCCTCACCATCACTAACTAGCTCACCTTGAAATCTTTTACGGCTTTCATGCTCTGTATAGCCACTCTTTTCCCCACAACTTCGCCATTGCTCAAGCTCACTATGAAACGAAGTGCCTCCTCCCCACAAACTCATTGCCGTGCCATATGAAGGAACAAACCACGTCATTTGCTACCGTCACCTCTATTAAAAATATTCATTAATGTTGTTTAATAAACCTTATATAAAAGAAGAGATGAAATCAATAATGATAAATTTCAACTAAAATATGAATACCAATTTACACTCTCTTGCTTTACAAATTCCCACTTTACAAAATAAAAAATTACATACCTTCCCGACATAACTTGCCCCAAAACCTTTGGGGCAACTCCTAGTTCAGACATAAAATCATAAAATTCAAGCACTTGTCATCGAGGTTTGTGAACTCCATGAGTGGCAAGGTAATTTTTTGTAAGTCACCGATAAGAAACTAAAGTGAACGGAGAGGATGTTAGAGCCTTAAAAATTTAAGGAGATAAAGGGCGGAGCAGAGCAGATCGGATCAGGCATGGTGAAATGCCGCTCGGTGGAGGCAGGGGATGACTCTCTTCCATCGACCGCGAGGACCAAAGTTTGGCTGTTTACTGCACTTTGATGCAGACGGTCACAGAAAATCTAAAATGCAGGACGTGCTAGAATTACCCTTCACTCAAAATAAACGCCATATGCTTCAAACTGTGGCGGAAAAATCGTGTTCAATGCATTTGGAAGGTAGTTTGGATTTGCCTTTAGATGTCTTGGTAAGGTGCAATAATTTAATTCAATGAAATTTCTATTGCCCATGATGAAATCTTTCAATGGCGGTGGTTGCATGGGGTTATGATCGAGAACACTACATGAGATACAAATGTCATAGAGACAGGGCTCAGGTCTCTGGAAAATAGATGCAATACTCGCGATGGGAATGGCAGTCAGATACAGAGCATGAAACAGGCCCGAGGAGAGCAAGGAAATGTCATTCACAGAGAGGAGGCTGGAGCATTATTCATCAAATACAGATCTGAAACCTTGTGACAAGGGCCTTAACCTACATATATAGAAGTGTAAATGCAGACCATGATCAACTACATCGTTTCTAGAGGGCTGTGGATTCAACTGCTATTCCAAAGTATCGGGAGACAACTGTTAACCAGCTCATGTAAAAGGTAAATAAAGGTCTACTCAAAACAGTGCTCGAGGTATGCAGCACACCACCATTACCATTGCATTTTATTCCCCAGCTACTCTAAACTATTTTTATACCACTGTAAATTATTTTTTATAAAGTATTTCGAATTGAAACGAGGATGACATTGACGATTCATTCACTTCCCGCTTACCTTCTTTGCATTGTTCTACTTTTGGGGTTTCACCGAAAATTTGGCTTCAGGGGTAAATCGTTCTCCTATGGCAAATTTGACGGCTCTTTTATATTCTAAAACAGAACAATGAGGAGAGGTACCATGTTTCTATGAACACGTTACCATTAATTTTGTGCTTCCTTAATCACCAAATAAGACCACCATATATAAAATCTGTATTTAAATGTACGGATGAAAGATAAAAACAAGGAAAATCTATGGATAAAAAGAACGAAATTTAATCCAATGTTAAGGACAAAACAAAACCACGCGCTTGACCGTTACTATAAAGTGTCCTCATAAGAAATAAAAACATAAAATAAAGAATTAGACACACACAAAGTTGAGGATTTAAAAACAATTAATACCTGGGCAACACTCGACTGGTCGGATGCCTGGAGTGTCCATTTCCATTTCATTGTGGGATTTAATACCAGTTTTGGTTGAAGCATCCATGCTTCCATCATTCCTCTGACTTTCATTGATAGACCAATTGCTTCCAATAACTTGTCTTCCTCAAACCCTTCTGCCCATTTCCAGCATTGTTTTACAAGCATATCTGGTAGCTCTGAGAGACAAGCAGCAATAACATTTCTCAAAGATGTCTCTGCCCACGCCACATAGTCTTCTACACCATCATCCACCATTACTTTGCACAATTTGTACACGTTGTAGCTTAATGCTATTTCCATCCAATCCTTGGAATCGCTTAAATCTGCAACAAACTTCTTCTCTTGGTTGTTTTGTGGTGTCTCATTTAATAGATTCTCTCTTTCCAGCAATACCTTAGAGTCCTCTAATAGTGCGTCTAAAATTCTAGGGGTTATTTGAGCATCTATAGTACATTCTTGAGAGTCACGAGGAAGTTTGGCATACTTGATTTGTAGCCTGTAAAACTCTTTGTCAGCTGCCATGGTTACCGGATTGGCGTCTCTATTGAAATCGTCAACTGGGCTTATGTCATAGGCATGAAGATCAATATCTGCCTCGTCGATGAAGCTCAACAAGTTCCATACTTCTTGACAAACTTTCAATACTTGGGTCACAATATGTCTGTCCTTGGCCCTCTGCAGTTGGATGATGATACTGATTAGTGACACTACCGTTATCTTCCAAGGGTTTTTTTCTACACTGGGAAAATGCTTCAAAACTGACGGGAGTGAATTTTTTTTAAGCTTATCTAAAAGTTGACTCCCATCATCTGCCCCTTTGATAGAATAATGCTGAAAAATTGAGTTGATTTGCTCACACTTCCTGTCTTTTTCTTGATGTTCTGATCTTATTCTACGAATAGAACTTATATTGGCTTGCCACAAATCTGTCGGATCTTCTCCCGGCATGTGTATAGATTCCAAAAAAATTGCGTACTTATCTGGGAATGCAACCTGATCTACTTTGCTCAAGCGTTTACAACACCAATACATAAATTTACCTATAATGACCTCTGACAAAAGTTCACACACATTGCAGAAAAAAACCACAGTTACCTGAAGCATCACAACTAAATACAATAGCTTGTGTAGCCTGAGTTTGGTAAATATCTTTGTCAGCAAGCCATTCAACCTGTAGCTTGGCTTTTCATAATCTTTAGATCGTTGTCGATCTCCTTTTAAGTCGTACATATGAATCATCTCAACGATGCTGATTGCCCAAAAATCTTCCACATAAAGAAATCTCTTCCAACTGCGTCTCTGTGTAGAAAAATAGAGGTGTGCCGCCAACCATCTCCAGCAAATAACAACCCATCCTACTAGGATGAAACTTGCGATTGGAAAAATATAACCCACCACGCCAATAGTATTGTAGTATATGTTTGTCAAGATGAAGAGTATGACAGAAATTGTGACTAGTATTCCAGTTGCTGAACTCAACACTGACCTGGCTATGACATAGTCTAACTGGCAAACACGAGCGGCAAGCCATGACTTGAATGATTCATCTTCAAAATCATCCCAAGAAGCTGACTTCGTCCTCTCATTCCCCACCTCTGAGAGATGAAAATCTTCCTCTTTATCGGTGGAGAAAACAGAAGAAATCCTTCTCTTGAGAAGGTCGCGAACGGTTTTACCAGCTAAAACCGTGCAGCCTAATATTAAACCAAGGACTATAATGGTTATGAATAGAATCAGATCTACTAATTTGGACCAACTTATCTGAGCGTCTCGTTGCTGCATATCATGCCAGAGCTTCTTGTTCAGATTATTTGTATCATGTTTGCTGTCATGTAAAGAGTAAAGTTCAAAACCAATTTGGGCGGAGACGCTAATTGCTAATGCCACAAAAGCTCTGAAATGTGGAGCAGCCATTCCGGGCAGCAAATACCCAATAAAAACACATGTAGCAACTCTTCCATTGACCACGATCTGATGCAGATTAAGCATTGCATCTACACCTATTGTTTGTGATTTAGCATGTAAAAGATTTCTTAGACTGGTCCACCAAACAAGAATTTGAACCGTTACACCGGTGAGGGCAAAGGCCTTTCCTGGGAACCAATTTGCCCGTTTGTGAACGCCCTCCATCCATCCAATCCTATTAGCAAACTAAACACACAGAAACAAGCTAAGATTATATAGTCACCCATATCCATGAAGACATCACTAGACTCCTTTGCTGGATCTCCCATTGAATGTGCAGCGAAAACAAATAAATTTATTGAGTGTTGAGAGGATAAAATATATAAATTTAGCTTCTGCTCGTCCTCTTCTAGCTTTACTATTATTTGGCAGGCAGGCTCAGGACTTCCAGTAATATCAATTCTCGAAATAAAGCACGGGCGCAACTTTTTCGTACTACCAGTACCTAAATACGCTCATGTATTACTCGCTATTATTTGTTCTCCCTCCCTTTCACAATGATGCTCTTCTAGCTTTAGTCTCAATTTTTCTCGCTTTATTATTGAATGTGCAGCGAAAACAGATAAATTTTGGCGCTTTTGAGAGGATTGCTCATCGTCTTCAAACTTGAGTCTAAATTTTTCTTTAAGAATTTGACAGGAATAAAGCTCACGTGGGGTTAAGAGTCGTCCTTCGTACTACTGGATGCAAATATATTCATGTATTTCTCTATTATTTTCCTCCCTTTCATAGGATGTAAATACATTCATATATTACTTATATCCCTTTCACAATAATGCGTCTATCCTGTTAAAGGGGAATCTATCCTGTCACAAGGGGAATAAAGCTCACATGGGCAGTCTCTTTTTCTTTTTATCATTTTGAAGTTTACGTGGGCCTAAAAGTCTTTTTTTTTTTTTTTTTGGCTGTAATAAATTTGTTGCAGGTTTTCAATTCTATTAATCTATTTGGAATATTCATGTATTTCTCTATTATTTTTCCTCCCTTTCATAGGATGTAAATACATTCATATATTACTTTATTAACTTGTATCCCTTTCACAATGATGTGCCTACTCTGTCATAAGGGGAATAAAGCTCACATGGGCCTAAGAGTCTCTTTTTCTTTTTATCATTTTGAAGTTTACGCGGGCCTAAGAGTCTCTTTTTCTTTTTATCTTTTTGGCTGTAGTAAATTTATTGCAGGTTTTCAATTCTATTAATCTATTTGGATTATATTAATAATATTTATTTATTTTTATTATTTGTAAATATTTTATTATAATTTGGAGTTATGAATTAGAACATTTTTTATTGGAGTTATGAATTAGTTTTACAAATGGGAGGCTCAAATCTCTCTTACAACAAATACAAAGACTACAATCAGTTTCATAAACATCACCATGACCACCACAAACCCCATAAATATCACCAACAATTACAACTAACCTCACATGTTGTAGAGATTCGAACATTTCTTTTTATAAATATTAATTTATTTTTCTAAAAATATCTTGTAAATTTATTTAAAAAATATAGATAACTCTCTTTTAAAAAAACAATTATTATCTTTTTTAATATTATGATAATTAAATTTACTATTAAAAGTTTTAAACAAGTACAAGTGTTCAAAAATTAAAAAATTGACAACAAATTATTATATAATATTAGATATAAAGTCTAATGTTGTGATTAATCTCTAAATATTTCTTTATGAATAACTCATATAATAAAATATATACAAAAGAATTTGAATATATACTCCCGATAACAATCTCAAATTAATTTTAATACCATATAAACACTGTAATGTCAATTGAAATATCTTTAATAGAGATTATTTATGATTTTGGATTAAGAAATCTTTACATATCATATCCCACCATTAAAAAAATTTGTACATATTTTTATATTCATTTTAACCATTTAATGTGTTTTTCATAATGACACTACTTTTTAAAGATTTTTTTCCATGTTTTATTTAATTGTTAAGCTTAAAAATATAAATACATCTTCTTTAAAAATTGGCTCAAGAGGGAATGGCACCTAAAAAATCATCAAAATTCATCCTAAGGGTGTAATATGATTTCAATAGATGAGAAATTTACTCTTAATATAATAATAGGGCATGACAAAATTTAACATGTTTTAAAATTATATCAAAAAATTATTTGATGATTTATTTTGTTAGTTGTATTCATTTTGAAATTATCATTAAGTCTTTAGTGGCATGATAAAATTTAACATGTTTTAAAATTATATCAAAAAATTATTTGATAGTTTATTTTGTTGGTTGTATTCATTTTGAAATTATCATTAAGTCTTTAGTCTAGTATAATTGGGAAAACTATGGTATCTATATTATGTACCTAGGCACAACTTATGTTAATGAAATTTTGTCTTTTTTAGTCTTAACATTATTATCAACTTATTTTATATTACAGATTCTTAGAGTTAGCGAAGAGTTAAGTCATGAGTTAAGTAAGATTTCTTGTGGATTTGATATAAAAGATGGAAAAACCCTAAAGAATGTACTTTTTTAATATTTAAATTTCTAGTGAAAATAGAAATCCACTATTGTGTGAGAGATTATATGCTATAAACATATTTTCAAGTAGAATCCTCTCTCGGGTGAGTAGTTGCCCCCATATATATTTTTTATTGATTATTCTAACTTTATATTTTCAAGTATGTTTTAATTTTTTATTTGGAACATAACAAGTGTCATTGAAGTTTCCTTCAATTTTTTCATCTTCTACCAAAATTATTGTGGGGATTTTATCCAATAATAAACTTGACGTTTGTGACCAAAGATGAGATAAAGGGGTTATTGGTTAAGTTCTCCAAGGAATTTTTAAAGGAGATTCATTCCAATGGGAAGCATTTGGAGAAAACGGATTATAAACAAGATTATATCATCCCTATGGGGGATCCTAAGCATGACCCACAAGATGATGAAGAGGAAGAAAAAGAAATCTTAGAATGACCCCCTTTTAAGCTTTGTTGATAATAGCTCCTGAGGAATTAGTCCACATAGCCTCTTTATAAACCTATAGCTAGTTTGGCACAAAAAAATTCCAAGTGAGTTTGTAAATCTCATAGGGAAATTGAGTAATGCTCAAGGTCTTATAGTTAAAAATTTAGAGGAGCTTTGCATGAAGCTCACCAACCATGAGTGGAGAATCATAATTTATTTGAGTAGGTGGGATAAGT
>JARHVA010003665.1:1790000-1887347 GCA_037957365.1 Torreya grandis
ATGTACAAACAAGAAATCAAGTAACTATACAAACAAGTAATGGAATGACTTTTTAGATATCCTTGGTTAAAGTAGAAAACCCTTTGGCATATTATATCTTTGACAATGATAACCGTATGATGAGTAATCAACATAAGGGATGTGAAGGGTACATAATGAAAGAAAATGTATTTTTAAATACTTTTTGGGATTTTATAATGTTTTTGGATTTTTTTTTCATTTTATGTACAAGGACTACTAGCAAAGGGAAAATATGCTCTAACATCAGGAAGGGAGTAATAGTGAAGGAATATATATTAGGATGGAGTAGGGATGAATAGGAATGGATAAGAATTAAGATAATAACTCTAAGGAACACGTTACCTAAGAACCAAGTGTCTAGTCATCAAAGTAGCATTGCAAGGATACACCAATATTTTTTAAAAAACACATCTCAAAATGTTTCCACATTGTTATCAATGTCAAAATTGGGAAGAAGGATGATGCTATGAGGAAAAGTTTGGATTGATTAGGATGAGTTTCAATTGGTATGGGATTAAATGGATAAGGATGGTTTGGATAGGTAAGGATAGTTAAGATAGTTTAGAATGGGTACAGATGGTTTTGGGTAGGTATAGATAGTTTTAGATGGGTACGAATGGTTTTGGATTAGCATAGGATGGGTAAGTATGGATGGATGATTTAGAATGCATATGATTAAAATGAGATGGGTTTGCCTTTAAAATGTAAGGTACTTTTAGACAACTAATTGTTTTACATATGATTTCAGAAATCAGTTTTCATCGTGGTACTTGCCCAAGGCACCATAGAAATGGTTTTCACCCATGGATGAATCTATTTCTCTCTTTTTTTATTTTTTGTTATTTTATTTTTTTATTTTTATTTTTTGGCATCTTAATTATGGAAGTGTGTGAGATGTATGATGTTGATAACTATTGATATTTTAGGTATGCATTACAAATATATCTTCATTAACTTCATTGATTTCCATGTTGGCTTATTCCAAATTTACTAGGATACCATTGTAGCCCCTACGATAGAGGGTGTTGCCAAATAGGGTGAAGAGAAAGGTGTGTTGGATGAAGGATGTGCATTGAGTGTGTGAAGTATTTGGAGGGATGAAATGATTATGGGGATAAGTATCAGTGTCGTGATGTGAAGGGTGATTGGGAACAATAATATCACATTCAACGAGAATGAGAGTAGATAAAATTTGGATGATTTGGGAATTCAATTCTACTTCAATGGTGTCATTAATATGTGATGGAGATTTGTCATGCAGCTATGTTGATGCAGGGGTAGATTAATTTTCTCATCCATTGGTGCCTTAAAAAAAATTTCAGCACAATAATCTTCTTGATTTTTTGGATTGTGACTTGGATTTGGATTGTCCAATAACACCTCAAAGAGGTTTTCATTAAGGAACTTGTAGTTTTGATTTTATGGATTTTGATTTTGATTTGGATTGCATTTTTTATTTTTATTATATGACAGTGCCTCAAATAAGTTTTCAATATGGGACAATGATTTTAGATTTGGATTGTAGGATTCATTTTGATTGAGGAACACTTATTGTTCCTTAGAATATGCTAAAATTTATTTATGCTCTTTGTTAGGGTATGGAGCTAAAAGCTTCACCTATGAGCAAATGCAGAGCTTACTGGAACCACAGTCGCCATCGACGATCTGGCATAGACCAGAAGCTGCCGACGTCGGTCACAGGTGGACTGACAGGGACCGACGTCGGTCACCTGTGTATGCAGATTCTATTTCCGTGCGTAAACAAAATGTTTGCATGTTAAGGATCGAACTGTTGGTTGTTAAGTCCACGTTTATAATTTGAGTAGAACTGTAATTAGAGCCCTTGTTTAGGAGGTGCATCTATTGGTTGTACGTGCATGCTCATGAATCTCTATAGTTATATAATAGAGATAGATCTTCATAGTTCAGAGAGGACAATACTATAGAAGTAGAGTACAGATTGTATATTTGAATCAATCCAAATTGTGGAGTTGATTGTAATTGAGAGAGAGGACTCTTGAGGGAAAGAGATCTAAGAAGAGATCTGTACATCTAAGAGAGGTGTGGAAGAAAAAAAGTTTCTTCAATTGTAATTCCTTCTGTAAAGAGTTGAATACAAGTTTTCAGGGTGGTTTCTTGTATCTCTTGTTTCTTGTTAATTATGATTCTAGTTACTTATCTATCTAATATAATTTCATGTTTATTGCTTTCATATTGTAATCATATTGTTGATTGATACCCAACAAGTGGTATCAGAGCCTGGTTGCAGGTTCAGAGCTTGATATCCAACAAGAGGTATCAAAGTTCAGTTTGACTAACAGGTGTTTCAGATCTGGTTAGTGTGTATTGATTACAAGTTACAGGGATTTTTGTTTGAGTGGGAGAAGCAATGGCAGAATAAAGTAAACTTAGAATAGAGAAGTTTAATGGCAAAAACTATCAATTATGGAAAATGCAGATAGAAGATTATCTATATCAAAAATATTTATATTTACCGTTAGGAGGGACTGCAAAGTAGCCCAAAGACATGGATGATGAAGAATGGGAAGTTCTTGATACAAAGGCTCTTGGATCAATAAGATTGAGTCTAGCATCTACTGTGATATCTAATTTATCACAGACAAAGTCTACGGTAGAGTTAATGACTACTTTAGAAAATTTATATGAAAAACCCTCAGCTTCTAATAAGGTATATCTTATGAAGCAGTTATTTAATTTGCAGATGCAGGAAGGTAGTTCTATATCTAATCATCTAAATTATTTCTATGGAATTGTAAATCAATTAAATTCAGTCAAAATAGTATTTGATGATGAAATTAAAGCTCTATTAATCTTATGTTCTTTACCTGAAAGTTGGCACAGCTTGGTAATGGCAGTTAGTAATACTGCTTCTGCTTTAAATATTTTAAAAGTAGATGATGTGGTTAGTGTAATCTTGAATGAAGAAATTCACATGAAAAGCACAGAAGAGACATCAGGGAACGCTTTAAGTTTTGAGAGCAGGGGAAGACAAAAAGAGAAGAGCAAGAAAGAGAGATCAAGATCTAAGTCAAAGATGAGAGGAAGATCCAAATCCAGAAATGGCAGGAAGCCACAATGCCAGAATTGTGGAAAGATAGGGCACATAAGCAAAGATTGCTTGTCAAAGCCTAAAGAGGAAAAACAACATGATGATAAAGAAGAAGCAAAGGTGGCAGGTATTGTTGCACAAGATGCTCTTATATTCTCTTTGCATACTAATATAGAATCTTGGGTTTTAGATTATGGTGCATCTTTTCATGCAACCCCTAATAGAGAATATTTCAGTGACTATGTCTATGGAGATTTTGGAATAGTTTATTTAGGGGATGATGAGCCTTGTAAAATTATTGGCAAAGGTAAAGTGCAGCTGAAAATGCAGAATGGCAACACATGGGTGTTGAGAGACGTCATGCATGTTCCCAGCTTGAAGAGAAATTTGATTTCTACAGAAAAGTTAGGGGATGAGAGTTGTACAGTAACTCTCACAGCTGAATCTTGGAAGGTTACCAAGGGTGCACTTGTATTAGCTAGAGGTAAGAGAGTAGGTACTCTTTATTTATGTAATTGTATTACTGACAATTTTCCTTCTGTATTATCTACTTCAGATGTAGATGCAAAGTTGTGGCATCAAAGGCTTGGCCACATGAGTGAGAAGGGAATGACAATTCTTAAGTCAAAAGGTATGTTTCCAGATTTGAAAAGCATAGATCTAGATTTTTGTGAAGACTGTATTTTTAAAAAATAGAAGAGAGTGAGTTTTCTCAAGACTGGGTCAACAAAGAAGAAGCACAAATTACAGCTTGTTCACACAGACGTGTGGGGACCAACCCAAGTTGCTTCTATTAGAGAATCACAGTAATATGTTTCCTTCACAGATGATGCTACAATAAAGGTATGGATCTATTGTATTAAGAAGAAATCTGATGTTTTTGACACGTTTAAAATTTGGAAAGCTATGGTTGAGAATGAAACATGCAAGAGATTGAAGTGCCTGAGATCTGACAATGGTGGTGAGTTTTGTAGCCATAAGTTCAATTGGTATTGTTATATGCATGGGATCTGCAGGCAAAGGACTATTCCAAGAACACCTCAGCAAAATGGAGTTGTTGAAAGGATGAACAGAACAATCATGGAGCGTGCAAGGTGTATGAGATTGCATGCTGGATTGCCCTTAGAGTTTTGGGCAGAAGTCGTGGATACTGCAGTGTACCTGATTAATAGAGGACCCTCTACAGTGCTAGATGGTGGAATTCTAGAAGAGGCATGGACAGGTAAAAAGGTAGATCTATCATTTCTCAAAGTTTTTAGTTGTGAAGCCTTTGTGCACGTTGATAAGGAAAATAGAAAGAAGCTGGATGCTAAGTCTATGAGGTGCACATTTATTGGCTATGGCTCTGATGAGTTCGAATTCAGGTTTTGGAATCTAGGAACTAACAAGATAATTAGGAGCCGTGATGTTGTTTTCAATGAAAAAGTGATGTACAGTGATCAGCTCAAGAAGCTGGATCAACCTGAGCAGAGCAATGCAAAATTGGATGAAGTGACAGTCCAAAATGAGCTCGCAGGAAGAAATAATCATAGACAGGAAAACACAGAGACTGACGTCAGTCAGATAGGAACTAACGTTAGCAGTACAGGGACCGATGTCAGCCGTACAGGGACCAACATTGGCCAAGTAGGAACCGATGT
Source organism: Torreya grandis (assembly GCA_037957365.1). Lineage (NCBI taxonomy): Eukaryota > Viridiplantae > Streptophyta > Pinopsida > Cupressales > Taxaceae > Torreya > Torreya grandis. Next base: position 1,794,732 of record JARHVA010003665.1, read on the forward strand.
CGGTCAGGCAGAACTGATGTCAGTCAGTTACAGGACTGAAAGTGACCAAAGTCGGTCACTGTCAGAGAATTTGGGCGGACAGCGTGTTGTGGATGAGTCTCAAATGCTCAACAGGAGGTCAGACAGGGTAAGTAAACCTCCAATTCGATATTCCCCTTCGTTATTCTATTTATTGCTTACTGATGGTGGAAAACCAGAGAGTTTTGATGAAGCAATACAGGTGGAGTCCAAGAGTCAGTGGGAGCTAGGCATGAATGAGGAAATTGATTCCTTAAAAGAGAACCAAACATGGAATTTGGTTGAATTGCCAGCAGGAAAGAAGACACTAAAGAACAGATGGATCTACAGATTGAAAGAAGGTGAGAATGGACAGATGAGATATAAGGCCAGGTTGGTAGTGAAAATATTTGCACAGAAACTAGGTATTGACTTTGGTGAGATTTTTTCTCCTGTTGTTAAAATGACTTCTATACGGACTATACTGTCTTTAGTTGTTATTGATAATTTGCATCTTGAGTAGCTTGATGTTAAGACAATGTTTCTTCATGGAGATTTGGATGAAGAAATATATATGGATCAGCCGAAAGGATTTGAAGTCAAAGGTAAGGAGAAGCTAGTGTGAAGATTGAAGAAAAGCTTATATGGCCTCAAGCAAGCTCCAAGACAATGGTATCTGAGATTTGACAGGTTTATGACTGAGCATGGCTACAGTAGATGTCAATCTGATCATTGTGTATATTTCAAGAGATTGGATAATGGTAGATATATTATTCTATTGTTGTATGTAGATGATATGTTGGTTGCAGGATCACACATGCAGGATATCTTTGAGCTAAAGGTGAAATTAGCTCACACATTTGCCATGAAGGATTTGGGAGCAGCAAAGAAAATCCTGGCATGAATATTAAGAGAGACAGGAAAAATCACAAGTTGATTTTGTCTCAAGAAGATTATGTGAACAAGATGTTGAAACGGTTCAATATGCAGGATGCAAAATCGGTAAGCACACCTATGGCTGGACACTTCAAGTTAAGTAAAGAACAGTGTCTTAATTCACATGATGAGGTAGAGTACATGAGAAAAGTTCCATATGCTTCTGCAGTAGGAAGTTTAATGTATGTAATGGTTTGTACTAGGCCTAATATTGCCCAAGCAATGGGAGTTGTAAGTAAGTATATGGCCAATCCAGGGAAGGAACACTGGAAAGCAGTTCAGTGGATCCTTAGATATCTGAAAGGAACCAATAGTAGGCATTTGTGCTATGGAGGTTCAAATACTTCTCTACATGGTTATGTAGATTCAGATATGGCAGGTGATTTGGATGGCAGGAGAAGCACCACAGGATATGTTTTCAATGTAGGTGGAACAACGGTTAGCTGGATATCAAAGTTGCAGAAGGTTGTTGCCTTGTCAACTATAGAAGCAGAATATATTGCAGTCACAGAGGCTAGCAAAGAGATGATATGGATGACACAGTTCATGAAAGAGCTTGGAAAGGAGCAAGAGAGTTGTAGACTATATAGTGATAGTCAGAGTGCAATTCATTTGGCTAAGAATTCATCCTTTCATTCAAGAACAAAGCACATACAGCTTAGGTACCACTTCATTAGACAGGTATTGGAGGATGGTGAGTTGAAGCTGGAGAAGATCCATATAGATAAGAATCCTGTGGATATGTTAACCAAGCCCGTTACAAAGGAGAAGTTGAATCTTCATTCAACTTTCATTGGTCTTCATGATTGAGTTGAAGATGGAGGAGCTAGAAGATGTTGCTGTACAGGTACTGGTGCAGCTGTTTATCTCCAAGTGGGAGATTGTTAGGGTATGAAGCTAAAAGCTTCACCTATGAGCAAATGCAGAGCTTACTGGAACCACAGTCACCGTCGACGGTCTGGCACAGACTAGAAGCTACCGGTGTTGATAGCAGGTCGGCCGATGTCGATCACAGGCGGACTGACATGGACCGACGTTGGTCACCTGTGTATACAGATTCTATTTCCGTGCGTAAACAGAATGTTTGCATGTTAAGGATCGAACTGTTGGTTGTTAAGTCTGCATTTCTAATTTGAGTAGAACTGTAATTAGAGCCCTTGTTTAGGAGGTGCATCTATTGGTTGTAAGTGCATGCTCATGAATCTCTATAGTTATATAATAGAGAAAGATCTTCATAGTTTAGAGAGGACAATACTGTAGAAGTAGAGTACAGATTGTATATTTGAATCAATCCAAATTGTGGAGTTGATTGTAATTGAGAGAGAGGACTCTTGAGGAAAAGAGATCTAAGAAGAGATCTGTACATCTAAGAGAGGTGTGGAAGAAAAGAAGTTTCTTCAATTGTAATTCCTTCTGTAAAGAGTTGAATACAAGTTTTCAAGGTGGTTTCTTGTATCTCTTGTTTCTTGTTAATTCTGATTCTAGTTACTTATCTATCTGATATAATTCCATGTTTATTGCTTTCATATTGTAATCATATTGTTGATTGATCCCCAACACTCTTCTAGTCAGATGTCATTCAAGAAGTTTATGATTATTTGATTGCCATGAAAGGAAGCTAATGATAGGTAAGATTTTCACTCCCAATCGATGGGTGTGGGATATTCACTCATAATATGGAATGGTTGGTGGTGTTGATGAAAGGAGTGGTGGTAGTATAGTCCTTGTAAGGATTATGAATGGATCATGTTTCGATTATGGATAAAGTTTCATTAGAAACTGTAAAATTATCACTAACATATTTAAATTTATTTATAAATAGTTTTTAACTAATGTTGTGGGGTCTAGTTTTTACTCCAAAATGGATGGGTTCTATAATTCATTGCTCATGGATTTTTTTGTTCTACAAGTACATGTGTCACATAGGGTGTATGTTATGGGGTAATGGGATATTTGGTGTGTGATAAGAGGTTGGGTGATTAGCCATTAGATTATAGGTTATGTTGGTTAGATGAGGATTTGAAAAATATGGGATCTTGGTTAAAGATAAGCTCTTGGTTAAAGATAGTGTTGACCATTTTTGGTCCTGCAGGCCAAAATCGGTCTCCTTCTTCCCTACTATTCTGAGCCAGTTCAAATTTGGTTTGCACAAGTCTTTCGGCAAAAGATGAACCAGTTCAAAGAATGCAAGGGGTTTTACAAAGCTTATTTTGACATTTCATCCAAAGAAATTCACAAGGAAAGAGAGCGAAAATGGTTCAAGACACTTTTCCTTAAGGTTGGAAAAGTGGTTCAATGTCGGGGTTCAACGACATGATCTTTCCAAGAGATTTGAAATTTGAACTTTGAACCATTGAACCATTTAATTAGTTGGTTCAATTAGTTGGTTCAATTGGGTGGTTCAAGTGGTTTGGTTCAAATGATCAATTGAATGAGCGCGATTCCTGGCAAAAAAATAGTGTTGAACCATTGAACCATTGAACTCCAAATAAGGGTTCAGGTTCAATGGTTCAATCAAAAAGTTTAAAGGAGTCTTCTAAAGCCCAAAGGACAAGTGCCCTTGCAGAGGGCAGTCAGGCACAAAAAAGGACCATTCTAGTAGGCTGCAGAGGGTAGTTCTAGATCCAAAAGTGCCCCTACGGAGGGCAGGGAACCTTTGCAGAGAAATCAAAAGGGTGATTTTCCTTCAAAAATTCTAAGGCAAAGGTTGAATTTCTTTGGGAAAAATGCCCGAAGGAATTCGTTCAGACATTTTATCTGAAGAAATTCATAAGGCAAGTTGCATAATAATGAATTCTTTCATAAAATAAATTTGTGGCAAATTGAGCAAGGCAAATCCTTCAGACAAAAAGTCTGAAGGAATTACTTTAGACGTTTTGTCTGAAGGAATTCACCCGAAAGAAAAAATTTGAAGGAAAGGAAAAGCTGAAGGAAAATAAAAGTCGAAGGAAATGAAAAGCTGAAGGAATTGACCAAGGGGTGATGGGCCCACGGATGTCAAAGTTGAGCATCATGGACTAGTCATTGGAATCCAAACATCTGATGACGTCCCCAAAGATGTCAAGTTCAGGACAATAGACTAGCAGTTGGCTTTCAAATGGTGATGGGCATGCAGACGTCAACTTTGTAGAAATGAAATAACCATTGGTTTTTTAATGAAAGGTGCAAACCCAAAGGAATTCAAAGGCTTAAGGCCAAAATGAAGAGACCACCGAGAAGGGATCCCAAAGAGCCAAAGAATTATCAAAAGATAGCCCCTGAGGACCGAAGGAGCCAGAAAAGATAAAGCTAGGAAGAGACAAAAGAGTCAAGTGTAGAAACGGACAAAACAATCCAAGTGGTAAAAGGGAAAGTGTCGGCACAAGGAGTTATTCTAGTGGTTGAAATAGTCTCCGCCAAGTGGTCATCAAAGAGTGAAAATAGTAAGTAGCGTAGCCTATTTTTTCTTTTCTTTGCATTGCTTTGTAGATAAATAATATGGCCCATGCTTTCACACATGATGTTTAATATATTTTAAATGCTTAATGTCAAGACTAGCAGCTGACACAACATGTTCTTTCAAGCGGCTTCCTCTTCCCAACGCTCTTAACACACATGGGCCACTTGTAAAAGGGCACCAAAAGCTTTTCTAGAAGGCACCAAAAGCCTCTTTCTTTCTCTATATATTGTAAAATTCTCATTTTGAGAAGGGGTATCTCTCATATTGTAAGGTGAAGCCCTACCAATTTTCACTTGGAATCAATAGAATATGCATTTTTTACCTCTATTTTGGTTGGATATATCTCTGAGTGTGTCTGAGTGTTAGCCATGTGTTCAGTCATTTCTTTCCTAATGCTTTCACAGGCTTGATACCAACACACCCAGTATAGACAAAGTGCCATTCTTGTAGGTAACAAGAAGAGTTGTATCTGGAGCACAGAGGTAGAAGAAGGTTACCAGATAGTGTGCTTTTCCTATAGTGCCTGTGGTAAGTTCATTTTCTATGTGTTTCCATTAAAGCCTCCCGGTTAAGTTCCCTACAGTCTGGTCCTTTTACCAGTTAAAGTGTATATATGTGTTCTTATGGTTCAAAGTCTGAGTATGAGTAGATCAAACTTGTTTGGTGCATCACTATCTTAGGTTAGTTCTATTTTTCAGTAATCCTTCTCCCTTTTCAACCCCCCCATTATATATATGTATTAGCACTATTATTGGAATAACTCAAAGATGCATCAGAGGGAGCTAGCCCTTATTTAGAGACTCTCCCCTCAGTTTTGCTATACCCATAGGTAAGAGAGGAGTTTCCATTATGATGCGTGGAAGACAAGAGCTCATCCTCCTGTCAAGGGTTCAATCCACAATGTCAATAGTTTTTAGCACGCCTGGTGGGACCATGTTTTAACACTTAGAAAAGTTCCAGGATTGGTGCTGGTCCTATTATAGTAGAATGAACCATTAATCTAGCATCTGACCTTTAATCAAGCGATTGTGAGATAAGTTTTGTCCAAAAAAGTTGAAGAATTTTGGTGTGTTCTTCAATCAACCAGCCTTTGGAGGCTTTTTCATCAACACCAATGGCAACTCTGAGTTGAATCATCTGGTTAAGCAGTCCAAGTTCCATCAAGAAATCTTATTTTTGTATGTATAATTCCATTGCTCAGCATCATGGGCCTTGTTTTCCTTCATATAACTTTGATCAAGCTTAGATTGTTCATGGAATCACCTCAAGTAGTTCTCCTAGTTGCCCTTCAACAATAAGGGAAGTAACACTGGAATTTGAGAAGCAGGTGATGGAGATAGATAGATTGAATGAGCAATATAGATATCAATAGGAGCTTATGTACAAAGAGGAGTGTTTGTTTAGGCAAGCTCAGGCCTTGAAATCCATAGAAGAGGAGGTAGTAAAATGGAAGAGTCCATTCATTCAAAGCAATTAGCCTTGTGTGCCTCTTCCTATTCAGAAAAAAGCTCCCTCTTGTGCACCAAATCCTTTCTACAAGATGGCATTTGCTCACTCTAGCTCATCTGATGTAGTAACCAATCTTGCTCTTAATCCCTTGCACCTAGCTTTTTAGCATCAAAGGGAACTAGAGAAACCAACCATGGAAATGAACCTTCTCAATTCCTTAGAGTGTGAATCCTCCTTGGAAGGGAATACCATGAACCAACATGTCTCTCTTAGGGAAGCTCATCTTGTACATCAACAATCTCTTCATAATCTTCCTCAGCTTCCCCAAGTCTATCAACCTGCATACCCACTGCCCCATGTTTCATATCAGCCATACACAGTTCCTGCTCATGAGCCAAGTCAAGCTTGTCAAAGTCCTTTCCCCAATCATGTTGAGGAGAGTCCTGAAATAATAAATATTATTTTTAAGGCCAATCTTGAAAAGCAAATTGAATTGGAAAATCTTCAAAAGCAGCAGTCTATGTTGGTAGCAAGGGAAGCAGAATCCAAACCCTCACTACCCTCTCACATTATAACCCCATCACCATAAAAGGAGATGTCTAGTCCTAATATCATGAGCTGGAGTAAAGTAGTTGAGTCATGGAACAACAAGGACGAGAAAGACATTATCCAAGAGTGTGAGGTACAAGATGAGGCTAGTCCTTTTCAAGTACCCCCCACCCTTCCTTAAGAAGCTTCTTGTACTCCATGGTAGCCCTCATACACTCCCCATTTCCATGATGATTCCTATGAGCTCCAAGAAAGGCTCTTCCAAGAAAATATAGCCAGGAAAATTGTAGAATTGGAATCTAGAATGAAGTTCCTTAGCCAAAGTGTGATGGATGGTTCAGATCAAGCAGAAGATCCTACATTTGAATACACCCCATCTACACACCTCCAAGAGAGCTATTAGGCCACATCTAATATAGATGAAGTGATGGCCAAATGGAAGGAGGAGAATCATTTGATTCTAGCTCAAGGACTACCTCCTCTTCCACATGGGTTTAATCATCAACCTTCTACTTCATCCCTTCTCAAGGAGGAACCTATTTTGTAGGAGGCAAGTGAAGAAGAGAGGATCCAATTTACAGTTGCCCAGGAGGCTATCATGAATGACAACGAAGATGAAATCATCATGGATGCTCTTTTTGAAGACATCATCAATGATGGAGAAGACGTAGGTCATGCATACATGCAGATGTTCCAGCAATATGAAGAGGAAGGTAAGCATGGTGACCTCTCTCCTCCCTTGTTTGATGAACTTCCTTGTTGATTTGATGAGGAGAATGACCATGCCATGGAGCCTGAGTTGGAGGAGGATTAGGTGGATCTCTTGGAATAACTAGAGACTCTGATCCTTGAGAAAAACAAGGAGAGGCATGTCTATCTTGAGGAAAGATTTGAAGAAGAGAGCCTTGAACAAGAAGGTGATGTTTTGTGGGATGAGCAATCAGTTTGTGATTCCATTTCAGACATCATAATAGTCAAGTTTGATAGGGTCTTCAATGAAGAAGAAGGGAATGAGTCAAATCATGATGCATGTTAAAGGAGCTATGTACATAAAAGGGATTATGGTGATGAGCCAATAGCCATCGATTTCTTGGTAAAACATGCCAGCATGAAGAACCAACATTCGACAAGCTTCCAAGAATAAGAAGAGTACATATATGTTGGAAGCATGTTTGACTTTGATCCACTCGAATGCAAGCCAATCAAGGTGGCAAGCAAGAAGAGCAAGTCACCAAATATTCATTCCATTCAACCACTTGTCTGGCACCATAAGTTTCCTTGCCATGAAGGAGACTTAAGAAGTTTTCCCTTTGATCTAGGAGGGAGGCAAATATACCTGGTTAGCTGTACATAGTAGTTTGCTTTCAATTTTCTTTCCCTATTTTTCCTAAGTGTTGTTTGCACAAGTAGTGTTTTTAGCCTTGTGTGTGTTTTCCTTTGTGTTTGGGGTAAAAGCTTCATGATTGATTCTTGGATCTATCAGGGCTATTGCTAACTTTTTCAAGTTGCATTCTGAATCCATGCCCAATGGACTTTAAGGCTACTAGATTCTAAGCATAGCAGGCAAACTTCCCCTAGGAATCACCAATTTGTTGACCATTTTTGGTCTTGTAGGCCAAAATCAGTCTCCTTCTTCCCTTGTTTTTCTGAGCTAGTTCAAATTTGGTTTGCACAAGTCTTTCAATAGAAGATGAACCAGTTAAAATAATGTAAGGGGTTTTACAAATCTTCTTCGAACATTTTGTCTGAAGCAATTCACAAGGAAAGAGAGTGAAAATGGTTCAAGACACTTTTCCTTAAGGTTGGAAAAGTGGTTCAATGTTGGGGTTTAATGATTGAAATTTGAACTTTGAACCATTGAACCATTCAATTAGTTGGTTCAATCAGTTGGTTTAATCGGCTGGTTCAATCAGTTGGTTCAATCATTTGGTTCAATATTTTGGTTGAATCAGGTGGTTCAAGTGGTTTGGTTCAAATGGTCAATTGAATGAGTGCGATTCCTGGCAGAAAAATAGTGTTGAACCATTAAACTGTTGAACCATTGAACTCCAGAAAAGGGTTTAGGTTCAAGGGTTCAATCAAAAAGTTCAAATGAGTCTTCCAAAGCCTGAAGGACAAGTGCCCTTGTGGAGGGCAGTCAGGCACAAAAAAGGACCATTCCAACAGGCTGTAGAGGGCGGTTCTGGATCCAAAAGTGCCCTTACAGAGGGTAGGGAACCTTTGTAGAGAAATCAAAAGGGTGATTTTCCTTTAGAAATGCTAAGGCAAAGGTTGAATTTCTTCAAGGAAAATGCTCGAAGGAATTCCTTCGAATAGTTTTGTTGTCCCCAAAAAATGCCACTCATTTTTGGGACAACCTACAGACCAAAATTTCTCTCTTCCCTTATCAAAATTTGTTCTGAGCTTTCAAATTCCTCATTTTTAAGCTTTTTCTATAAAGGGGATTCACAGGTTCAATAGGTTAAAAAAGTTTCTACAGACAAGTTCAGTCAAAAGAACAAGTTTCCAGCACTCAGTGGTTTCTAGGTTTGGTTCAACGCGCTTGGTGCAAAAGAACAAAATACTTTGTCAAATAATGAAGAATGAACCGTTGAACCGTTGAACCAAAAGGTTCAACGAGTTCAAAGTTCAATGGTTCAACATAGTTCAAAGGTTCAAAGGCAGCCTCTGTCAAAGAGAGAAGTAGCAAATAGGTGGTTCAACAGTGGGTTCAACCAAAGGAACGGGCTCAGTTCAACCAAGCAGTTCAATGCTTTATTTCACTCGGGTGGTTCATTCCCTTTATTTCAGTGTCCTTTAGTTCAATACTTAGTTCATTGGCTTGGTTCATTCAATTGAACCATCGGCTTGAACCATTTTTGGTTCAACTGATTGGTTCAACATTTTGGTTCAAAGACATGGTTCAAGCAACAGTCAACCAATGACGTCCCCCGCAGACGTCAAATTTAAGGAAAGGGAATATCCGTTGAAATTCAAATAAAGCATAGAACTCAAAAGAAGAACCAAGCGATTGGCTGGAAAGATAGCTTGATAGATCAAATTACAGTAGGAAGAGACAAAGCTAGAAAAGCCTGACTGAAGAGAAAAGCCCACAGAAAAGTGCCCAATGGAAAAAGACAAGCGTAGCGAACGTGACAAGTGTTTGCATCCATGTTCCCCTTTTGGAGTTTCTTGGGCAACATGTGTCATGGACTCCATTTTCTATGAGTTTCTAATGAGTTTCATAATAGCGGAACTTGCCACTTGTCAAAGATGTAGAAAGGACCCCCCGAAGACTTAGGCAAGAAGGGCTATAAAGAGCAAAGAAGCGCTTAAGCAGCAAAGAGAAGAGCTAGACCAAAGGATCAAAAATATCTTTGAAAGAGTTATTTCCAGTAAGTGAAACAGTGGATCGAGTAGACTTCTGAGCGCACCAAACCAAGGACACAACCTATTTTCTTCCACAAAGTAAAGATGAATGGACATCTATGCAGACGTCAGGGTGGACAGACCAGAGGATCCAGACTCGAGAGAAGACATATGGGATGAAATGGCATGCCATAGTTAAGACAACTACCCTATTTTCAATGTAGTCCTTTGACAAACTTGAAAATGCATTCAAGGCATTGAATGCACAGCATGGGGTGTTCTTTGAAAACAAGCACCCAAGTCTTTCTTGGGGCTCTATATAATGTAATCTCTCATTTGTTGTAAAGGAGATCTTCCCCTTACCAAGAAGTGAAACTCTACCCATTTTGAAAGGCATTACTGAGACTTTGAGCTCAAGTTGTAATTTCATTTTTCTTGTTATTTGAATGAGAAAGCAGGTTTTTCTAGACTTTGTGTTGTTCTGACTTGTGTCATCTGGAGGTGTCCTTATTCATTTAATTTGGTAAGCAGAACTAGTGGAGGTGAGCAGGAAGGTGTCCTGAAGGCCCACTGTGGAGAGACTTTGTGCCCCCATAAGTACCTTTAGTGTGTTTGCATTTTCCTTTCCTGTGTAAAGAGCCTTGGGATGACTTTGTGCCCCCATTGTTCTTCGTGTCTTTCTCTCTCAGGTTACTGGTCACTCAGCACCCCTGTTACCAGTTACTTGCTACCAAAAAGAGTCCTACTGTTTGCAAGAACATGCACTTCTGAAAGAAGAGAAGTGCCTTCTACTGCCTCACCAGGATTTTTACTATTTAGGAAGGAATCTAGCTCTTGGCTAAAAGTTGCTTCTGAAAGAAGAGAAGCACCTTTCCCATCACCTAGTATTTCTCCTCTATTTGTCAACATCATCTCTAAAAGAAGAGAGATGAATGGTTTGTCCTACCCCCTGTGTCTTACTTTCTGCATATATATATATATATATATATAGCCTCCTGCATCTCCTGCATATCTATAGGGAACCTCCCCTTTATGAGAGGAGAGATTTGTCCCCTGTTGATGCAGTAAACCTACACATCTGGTTGACTGATCTCCCTATGCTGTGGTGATAGGAACTATTTTGGTCACCAGTTAGCTGGCTGACTAAATATTCACCCAATAGTTTTTGGTGACTCTGCTGGGGACACAGTAATTTTGTGCAATTTGGAACCTCAAGTTTTAGATTGAAACATCACCTGTGTCTTACCCATTATCATTATAACCATTATCCATTATAGATTCTGGACTCCCATCTGGGTCTTACCCATTATTCTTATAGCCTTACCATTTTCATCCATCCCCATTATTTTATTTGCTCTGCAAAACCAGAGCTGTTGGGAAAGAAAGTGCAGTTTGAAGCCTCAAGATTTAAGCTGAAGCAGGGCCAATTCTTTTCCACTTTTGTCCTACCATCTGGTAGTTCCACCCAGATGTGTTATCCCCATTTTTCAATAATTAAATCATGGCAGTTCAAGGCCCCTGGGGTAACTCATTTGGCCCACTTAATCTAACTCCACCCCTGCATGAGCTACCACTCAGTTCAAGGAAGAATTTCCCCAAATTCTTTGGTGATGGAAGAGTCCACCCTGATGAACACATTTCAGCCTTCACCATAGCCTGTGGTGTGATAAGGGTGGAATTTGAAGATGTAGTAGTCAGGCTATTTGTGGAGACACTACAAGGTGCTATTGCAGACTGGTTTTACCATCTACAGACTAGATCAGTGACTGGCTGGGACACTATCAAAGCCAAGTTTGAAGCAAGGTTCAAACTAGTAGAAGATGCACATGCCCTTCTGGCCCAGCTCACGTAGATGAAGAAGGAGCCTCATGAGCCTATGAGGAATTTCATTGCAAGGTTTGACAAGTTGAGGAATCAGATTCCTATCATTGCTCAGCCAACACCTGAAAATCTAAGTGCTTTTTCATCAACTCACAACTGCCTAAAGTGAGTTTTCTGCTAAAGCATGCTAGCCAGATAGACCTTGCTGAAGCTCAGGACTTGGCTACTGAGGTAGAAGATGACCTTATCTTGACTAGAAAGATAAGAAGGGATTCAAATAGATGTGCATCTTCCTCATTTTCTGATAACTCACCTATAGCCACCACTAATCCAATGGTGTAGAAGCTAGAAAATGAAGTGTTGGCCCTCAGAAGACAAATGGCACAAGGGATGTCATCTGGTCCTTCATACAGAGATGTACCAAGGAGGACATTCCCTAATCTGGCACATCAAGGGAAACCCAATCATCTTCCTCCCCCATAGAGGAACCTGGCCATTGAAGCACCTCCAGCCAACTCAGCAGTTGGGTATTTTGAAACAGAGCATGATTTCTCTTTCCAACCTGAGTTTAATCAAGAAAATGACGCTGGTCTCTTCATGGAGGATCAAGAAGAGTCAGCTGGCAACTCCCACATCAGTTTCTTGGATTACCAGAATGAACCCAAAAGTAAAGGTGGAGCATCTAAGGGATCATATGTTGTGATCACCTAGTCCCAGAATCAGTCATCTCAACAAGTTGATAAAAGAGAAATAAAGGAGCGACCTCTACCTACAATTTTGATTGCTAAGAGCGGGACCACTCTACCTATCTAGCCAAAGGACCCAGTGATTTTTGAGAAAGTAAGTATCCCAAACATCTCTACACCTTCTACTTCAAAATTGCAGATCAATCCTCCCACCCCTCCCATAAACCAAAAAGAAGAATTCCCATCCCTTGTGCCTAGTCCAACCCAGCCATTTGACATAATTAATCATGTCAAATGTGTCAAGACCTAAATGGCTGCCCCTGCAGACCAAATTTTGTTTGAGTCTTCAGGTAGGGATGAAATAGCATAAGAATTGTGGAGTGTAGCATAAGTGCAGAAGAACCCTCCCTTTCAAATAAAGAAGAATCTAAGATATCTAAGGGGGACAATCAAGACATGTGCTGGGATGAGTTATCAGGATAACAAATTATGGTACTGGACCATATTTTTGTGCTCCAAAATTAGGTAGAGGAACTCTTCGCATGGAGAGCAAGGAGTTATGGTTTTCATTTTGAAGACCATGTCCTATCATGGAGCAAGAAGAAGAAAAGGCCAAGAGAAAGATGCAGGATATTGGTTCCCTGGTGGAAAGTTCCATTCACTCGTCACCGTTTCTGGGGACAAAATGGTTTCCTACTGGTTTATCAGGATGGCACACCATTTTTACTATCTCACAGTGGGCAGCATCTGAAGTGCTTCAAATCTTGAGGCATCAAATAAGATCATCTGTACATATGTATATTTGTATATTCTTTAGTTTTGTTTTGTGCTTTTCATTTTCATTTTTTGGAACCTTTCTTTTTGGGTAGCATGACCCCGTAGCCCAATGACATGCTTCTAAGGCACTGGAGATTTTGGTTTCTACTCCCTTCAATAGATTTTTACAACTGAAGGTAGTTCCCCAACTAGAGCCAGCTGTTGTCCTAAAAAAAATGCCACTCATTTTTGGGACAACCTATAGACCAAAATTTCTCTCTTCCCTTTTCAAAATTTGTTTTGAGCTTTCAAATTCCTTATTTTTAAGCTTTTTTTGTGAAGGGGATTCACAGGTTCAAAAGCTTCTGCAGGCAAGTTCAGTCAAAAGAACAAGTTTCCAGCACTCAGTGGTTTCCAAGTTTGGTTCAACGCGCTTGGTGCAAAAGAACAAAGGACTTTGCCAAATAATGAAGAATGAACCATTGAACTGTTGAACCAAAAGGTTCAATGAGTTCAAAGTTCCATGGTTCAACATGGTTCAAAGGTTCAAAGGCAGCCTATGTCAAAGAGAGAAGGAACAAATAGGTGGTTCAACGGCAGGTTCAACCAAAGGAACAGGCTCAGTTCAACCAAGCGGTTCAACACTTTATTTCACTCAGGTGGTTCATTCCCTTTATTTCAACATCTTTTGGTTTAATACTTAGTTCATCAGCTTGGTTCATTCAATTGAACTATCGGCTTGAAACATTTTTGGTTCAACCGATTGGTTCAACGTTTTGGTTCAAAGACATGGTTCAAGCAATAGTCAACCAATGACGTCCCCACAAACGTCAAATTTAAGGAAAGGGAATATCCGTTGAAATTCAAATAAAGTGCAGAACTCAAAGGAAGAACCAAGTGACTGGCTCGAAAGATAGCCTGATAGCTCAAATTGTAGTAGGAAGAGACAAAGCTGGAAAACCCTGATTGAAGAGAAAAGCCCATGGAAAAGCGCCCGATGGAAAAAGACAAGTGCAGTGAACATGACAAGTGTTTGCATCTGTGTTCCCCTTTTGGAGTTGCTCGAGCAAAACATGTCATGGACTCCATTTTCTGTGAGTTTCTAATGAGTTTCATAACATCGAAACTTGCCACTTGTCAAAGACACAGACAGGACCCCCCAAAGACTTAGGCAAGAAGGGCTATAAAGAGCAAAGAAGCATTTAAGCAGTGAAGAGAGGAGTGAGACCAAAGGATTAGAAATATCTTCAAAAGAGTTATTTCCAGCAGATGAAACAGTGGATCGAGTAGACTTTTGAGTACACCAAACCAAGGACGTGCCCTGTTTTCTTCCATGAAGTAAAGATGAATGGTCAGCTGTGCAGACGTCAGGGGGGATAGACCAGAGGATCCAGACTTAGGAGAAGACATATGGGATGAAATGGCACACCATAGTTAAGATAGCTTCCCTATTTTTAATGCAATCCTTTGACAAACCTGAAAACACATTCAAGGCATTGAATGCACAGCATGGGCCATTCTTTGAAAACAAGCACCCAAGTCTTTCTTGGGGCTCTATATATTTTAATCTCTCATTTGTTGTAAAGGAGATCTTCCCCTTACCAAGAAGTGAAACTATGCCCATTTTGAAAGGCATTACTGAGACTTTGAGCTCAGGTTGTAATTTCATTTTCCTTGTTATTTGAATGAGAAAGCAAGTTTTTCCAGACTTTGTGTTGTTCTGACTGTGTCATCTGGAGGTGTCCTTATTCATTTAATTTGGTAAGTAGAACTAGTGGAGGTGAGCAAGAAGGTGTCCTGAAGGCCCACTATGGAGAGACTTTGTGCCCCCATAAGTACCTTCAGTGTGTTTGCATTTTTATTTCCTGTGTAAAGAGCCTTGGGATGACTTTGTGCCCCCATTATTCTTCGTGTCTTTCTCTCTTGGGTTGCTGGTCACTCAGCACCCCTGTTACCAGTTACTTGCTACCAGAAAGAGTCTTGCTATTTGCAAGAACATGCACTTCTGAAAGAAGAGAAGTGCCTTCTGTTGCCTCACCAAGATTTCTACTATTTAGGAAGGAATCTGGCTCTTGGCTGAAAGTTGCTTCTGAAAGAAGAGAAGCACCTTTCCCATCACCTAGTATTTCTCCTCTATTTGTCAGCATCATCTCTGAAAGAAGAGAGATGGATGGTTTGTCCTACCCCCTACGTCTTACTTTTTTCACACATATATATATAGCCTCCTGCATCTCTTGCATATCTATAGGGAACCTCCCCTTGATGAGATGAGAGATTTGTCCCCTGCTGATGCAGTAAACCTGCACATCTGGCTGACTGATCTCCATATGCTGTGGTGATAGGAACTATTTTGGTCACCAGTTAGCTGGCTGAAAAAATATTCACCCAACAAGTTTGTCTGAATAAATTCATAAGGCAAGTCACAGAACAAGGAATTCTTTCAAAAAAGAAATCTACGGCGAATTGAACAAGGCAAATCCTTCGGACAAAAAGTCCAAAGGAATTCCTTTGGACTTTTTTTCCAAAGGAATTCACCTGAAAGAAAAAAACTAAAGGAAAGGAAAAGTCAAAGGAAAGAAAAAGAAAAAGGAATTGACCAAGGGGTGATTGGCCCACAGACATCAAAGTTGAGCATCATGGACTAGTTGTTAGAATCCAGACATCTGATGACATCCCCGCAGATGTCAAGTTCAGGACAATAGACTAGCCGTTGGCTTTCAAATGGCAATGGGTGCACAGATGTCAACTTTGTAAAAATGAAATAACCATTGGTTTTTTAATGAAAGGTGCAAACCTGAAGGAATTCAAAGGCTTAAGGCCAAAAGGAAGAAACCACTGAGAATGGAGCCCAAAGAGCCAAATAATTAGTAGAAGATAGCCCCCGAGAGCCGAAGTAGCCAAAAAAGACAAGCCAGGAAGAGACAAAAGAGTCGAGTGTAGAAATGGACAAAATAGTCCAAGTGGCAAAAGGGAAAGTGTCGGCACAAGGAGTTATTCTAGTGGTTGAAATAGTCTCTGCCAAGTGGTCATCAAGGAGTACAAATGGTAAGTGACGAATCCTATTTTTTATTCACTTGCGGCCTATTTTTTCTTCACTTTGAATTGATTTGTAGACAAATGGCGTGGTCCATGCTTTCACACATGACGTTTAATATATTTTAAACACTTAAAGTCAAGACTGGCAGCTGACATAGTATGTTCTTTCAAATGGCTTCATCTTCCCAACGCTCTCAACGCACATGGGCCACTTGTAAAAAGGCACCAAAAGTTTTTCCAGAAGGCACCAAAAGTCTCTTTATTTCTCTATATATTATAAAATTCTCATTTTGAGAAGGGGGATCTCTCATATTGTAAGGCGAAGCCCTACCAATTTTCACCTAGAATCAATAGAATACGCATTTTTTACCTCTATTTTGATTGGATATATCTCTGAGTGTGTCTTAGTGTTAGCCATGTGTTCAGTCATTTATTTCCTAATGCTTTCACAGGCTTGATACCAACACACCTAGTATAGACAAAGTGCCAATCCTGCAGGTAACAAGAAGAGTTGTATCTGGAGCATAGAGGTAGAAGAAGTTTACCAGACAGTATGCTTTTCCTACAGTGCCTGTGGTAAGTTCATTTTCTATGTGTTTCCATTAAAGCCTCCCTATTAAGTTCCCTGCAGTCTGGTCCTTTTATCAGTTAAAGTATATGTATGTGTTCTTATGGTTCAAAGTTTGAGTATGAGTAGATCAAACTTGTTTGGTGCATCACCAGCTTAGGTGAGGTTTTATTTTTTAGTAATCCTTCTCCCTTTTAAACCCCCATTATATATATGTATTAGCACTATTACTGGAATAACTCAAAGATGCATCAGAGGGATCTAGATCTTATCTAGAGACTCTCCCCTTAGTTTTACTAGACCCACAGGCAAGAGAGGAGTTTCCATTATGATGCGTGGAAGACAGGAGCTCATCCTCCTATCAAGGGTGCAATCCACAATGTCAATAGATAGATTCTTGGTCAAAGATAGGTTCTTGTTCAAAGATAAGATCTTGGTTGAAGATAGGCCCCTAGTAAAAAATGGGCTCTTGGTCAAATATAGGCTCTTGGTCAAAGATAGACTCTTCAATGAAAATCTAAGGTAGGCTATGGTGATAAAATATGGGTTGATCAACTATGTATTCGATAAAAATGAGTGTATCAAAGGGAAGATCATCAAAAATTGGTGGAAGGTTATGACATTGATTCAAAAGTGGAGTAACTTGATTATGCTCAGGAAAGACATTTTGGCATACCCTCAAGCTATGATTTTCATATGTTGATACCCTAGGCTCTACTTCAATATCCCCTTTTCCAATCTTATCTTGGATGTAATATTTGAATCTCATGCATCTATAAATTGAGTGGCCCTCAATCTTATGATACACATAATATTCATTTTCTCTATACCATTTGGATTTTAGAATGTTCTCATCAAAGGGTTTTGGTGTGTGTAAACTTAATCATGTTTGCAGTGACTAGTTTTTGAAAGATAACATTAAGTAATTCTCCCAAAGGAGTGTAAGTTAATGTTTAATTATATTTTCCAAATTAATCATTTGGAATGGTAATGTTATTGATAGGTTGGGTGCTTTGGATTTGTTATAACTTTGGGGCTGGAGTGATTTTAGATGGTAGGGGTACTATAATTGGTTTCCCTTTACTAGTTTGATGAGGTATCTTATAATCAAGTCTATAGCTAGTAGATGATATATTTAGTTGATTTTGGATAATAGGGTTACTATTGGTAGTTGATGCTTATGTGGAATGGTTTAGGGTTTCATACTAATGAGGTGGGCTAGTGTTAGTGAAATTTTTGGTAATCATGAAAAATGGGGGTTTTGTAATAATGTAGGAGATGAAAAGTCTTTCCTCTATCGAGTGGGATGTTACCTTTATTGAAAGTAGTAAAAACTAATCTAAACATATTTACATTATTTACAAGTTTAATGAGGGGTTTGTTTTGTGACATTCAATTGAAAATAAAAATGGAGAGAGAGAGAAGGTGAAGAGTCATGCATGAACAAACAAATGCATATTTCATTAAATAATGAAAAAAGAGAGCATTTAATGTAAATACTATGCTTACTTGAGATCAAACATGATTATCACTTGGAACAATACAACATGTACCAACATAAGAAAAATACACATTAAAAAAGGAAAGTAAGACACAAAGTTCTAAAATTCCTTGGTTTTAGGTTGAATATTCGAACACAAATTTTATTTTATCCTTCCTTTAAGTATAAATTCTTATGGACATAAAAAATTCCTTTTATAATATCAATTTCTCATATTTATAGTAAGAGGGAATGGGCTAACCCTTCACATTCTAAATGACTCTTGGTATTCTATTTTTTATCCTACTTTATTTTTTATAATTTTCACATTTACACAGAGTAAAATATACTTTCTCAAAATAGAAGACTGACAAAATTAGAATTAAAAATCTGTAGACCTCACTAGGAAGTCTTATTTTGTGTGGCAGTTAGTGCTAAATAACTTGGGGTAACTGAGGAACTTTTGGCTCGTTCTTTGTGTTGGGCATCCTTAAATTTCCTGAATTTATTTATTGCCTTGGTGATGTCATTCCCTTCATAGACTACCATGTAATTGAAATATGTTAGCCATATTTTAGAGACTAGTAGTATAACATTGGTCAGTTTTATTAGTTTGGTAAATTGATTATTCATCTCTTCAAGCAAAACATGGACTTTGTTGATTATGGTCATGGAGGTTATATTGAAGACATTATCTTTGAATATCTCCTCTTGTATCACCTTCTTAAACTAATATTTTATTTGATATAGAATATACATAGCAATCAAATATTCCTTGTAAGATTACAATGTATCTCATCCCAATTAAAGGAGATCAATTTCTAATTTTATCTTTTAATAGTGACATGTTCTTTTAGTTCTTCAATTTCTCTGTTCAATACTTAAATATTTTTAAGGATACAGTCAGACCACTTGCAAGAGGTGTCATATTCATCTTTTTTCAAGATCCTTACTTTGACCATTGTTATCATTTCAACATCGATCATTTCCCAAACATCATATTTCACATTTTCTCACACTTTTAGCTCAATATCACAATCTTTGATTTGTTGATTTAAATTGATGAGTTCATGATCAAAGGATCCAAATAGTTGCATCACTTAATATATTTCATTTCCTTTAACAATACACATCCATCCAAGCCTCTGAAGTCTTTCCATATGAATTATACTTGCTGATTCTAGCAATGGTTTCTTTACTCATAATCGACACTAAGGAGCATCAAAATGAGGTGCAGTGGGTGCATCCATAGGGTTGAAGAGATATTTGATGTATCTTGCCAACTTATTTATCTATTCCTTGAGTTGATTCTAAGTGAGCTAAAACTACCCTAAAATTTTGATCATTCTTTCTAAGGTCTTTTGTAGGTTGTGAACATCACTCTCCCTGATTGCTTCTCCAAGTGATATCCTTTTTAGGGTGTAATCACTCCTTATTATCTATTATACATTATTCTCCATGTTAGGCTCTGATATTTAAATGAATTATGCACCATAAGGTTCTAACATGATTATAGAATTTGTCTTTGGTTTTTTGGGAGGGGGAAACTTCAGAAGACTATCCAGTAGATAAAAATATTGAATATCTACTTCTACCACCTCTTTATTTTGTTGAGAATTGGCTGCATATTTTGGAATGATATATCACTAAAAGTGGTCATTTGGGATCCAATAGAAGGGGTTTAGGTTTTTATGGATGAAAATATTCTAGAGGCAGAGTAATGTTTGGATAAATTGAAGGGGATGGAAGAACTATAACCTCAGCTTCTTTAATAGGTACCTACTCAGTTGCCTCTTGAGTACATGCAAGGTACTATTGTGTTGTGTTGGGAATGAGAAGAGTAGGGTCACCAAGAGAAGAATAAAAATATTGTATTACCACATACTTATTTGATTTCAATTTTATTCCCACAACACGAATTTCTTCACAAGTCTTCCCTAGCTATTTTCCATTACTCAGTTGCCTCTTGAGTATAGGCAAGGTACTATTGTGTTGTGTTGGGAATGAGAACAATAGGTTCACCAAGAGAAGAATAAAAATATTGTATTACCACATACTTATTTGATTTCAATTTTATTCCCACGACACGAATTTTCTTCACAAGTCTTCCCTAGCTATTTTCCATGTCCAAGGTCTTCATAATCACCATCCTTAGAGATTGAAGAGCTAGATTATTAAATCATCACAATGAAACTGATATTATTTATAGTTGGTGTGGGTGTCTGCTTCAGAGGGGATGAAGTATTTCCTCTTTTAGAGCCACCTAATCTAGTCACCTCAAGCAACTTCTTATTGAACCACCTCTTAGTTCTGACTGATACTTCTCTGGTTCTCCCCTGTATATCTACTATCTCCTTTACTAAATAATTTATGGTTGGAAAAGGGGAAAAAATAAATTTATCAACATATTCAGGGTCAAATATATCAAACATATCATCCACAACACCCTCAGGGACCCATTCATCCATGAAGGCTCTAATTTGGTCCATGGTCATTCCTCTCCAGTCCCTCTTGACCACCTCATATTCAATCAAGCAATCTACCTAGAGTCTTGTAGGTGAGGTATATGATCATATGCTAAGATGATGCCAATAAATTTACTTACATGCATTTTCATGTCAACAAAATATCTATTGGTGTATGAATGGAAAATGAATTGGGAGATTATTTATTAAATTTCTTGTGCATTAATCATAATTTTGGATGAAAAGTGTTTCAATGAAATTGGGAATGAGACACCCAAGATGTGCCAATCCCTACATCATTTGTATATTACACTCAATTGTCTAGATAATCACATCAATATGATCTTGTTATTGACAAATATTAGGAGTCCAAGAGGATAGCCTTCAAATCCATCAACCCTAATGTAGGTGAACTTATGGTAATAAATATATTAGCTACCATACCAATTAAGAAAAGTGGCTACTTCATCATATATTATTCTTCCTTAGTCTTCATCAAGTGATTTAACTATTCCCATTGTGAATGCATCATTTACCCTTATGAATGCTTATTGATTTGATACCAATTTAACTAGGAGAGACATTCATAGACTTGAGTGGTAGGGGTGATATTACCCTCCTGTGAGAGTTTAAGATATATCCTTTGAGAGGACAATGAATACACAAGGTATGAAGTCATGAAGAATTAATTAGTTGAGTCCACATTCAACAGTTGATGATTTAGGGAGTCATTGATCATTTCTCCCTAATCAATGATTTTATTGCTATTGCAGATGATGTTCATTGCCATGAATATTTAAGGGTATAAATTTTGGGTATTTTCATTACCCACTACTTAATTTATAAGGGTGATCATGTCCGAGAGATCCTCTTTGAAATCTGATTGGTATAAGTTCTTTGGAAACTTTTAGATCCTCTCTCTTGTGCTTTAGTGAATAAGTTTTGATCATTTCAAGTACTTATTTTATTTATTGTCCCATACTTCTATCCTTGGATGGTGCTCATGCTGACATAATCCTCATGCACTACAATTATTGTTTTCATCCCCATGGTCATGCCATCAATTTTGGCCATGAGTTCCCCACCACTTGATTTGATCTCTTTATTCAGGGGGTCATAGTGCCTCACATAGGTAAACATTGCATTGAGGTAGGGAAACTGGCTACCTAATAAAGTCCACTCTATGCTAGGAAAATGGCTAGTGTGTTCGATTTTTCAACATTTAGTATTTTGTGGAACTCTTCTAAGTCTACATGTCCAATCTATGAATAATTTTTTTTTTGGAATGTTTCTTTACAACACCAGTAATGGATCATATCCCATGTCCTTTTACTTTATTTTTTTAGGCTCCAAGTACTCAAAAGTTTCTACATAGGGAAGTGTTAGTAGTTTGAGTGGGTCTAGAGGGAGGAAATTATGATCTGATTGGAATGAGTAGGTCAAAATGGTCAAGAGATGGGATATTTTATATATGTAAGTACCCTAAAAACAAGTTTTTTGTGAATGGATAAAATATATTAACAATGTATAGATCTTCTCTAGAAATGCTAAAAATATGGCCACTACAGAATGCTTTGGTAGATGGGAAAACATTTGGGCAGAGTCTCGATAGTAGACCAATGCTAGGGGAAAGAAAAAATCTTAGTGGGAAATAATCTAAGCATGAATTATAATAATGAGTGAAGAAGGGCATATATAATTTCTAGGCCATTAGCTCTATATGTTGCAGTTGATGCCTTAGGGTTGTGCGTGCATGTATCTTATGTGGATGCTCAAATAAGATGTGTCAGACATGCGTACATGCCTACTAGCATAGGGACAACCACATGTATATGACATCAATGGGTATGGGATAGTCTATTGAGGCCATGTGCAATGCACCCACAAACTCTAGTCAGGTGTATCAATGTAGATGCTCGAGAGGTGTGAACATGTTGGTGCATCCCCCATGGTCCATGGGTTGGGAAGTCCAGCCTTCGAGCCATGCGAGGTGAATATGCACTTCAAGCATTTTCATTTTTACACTTGGTCCTTTTTTCAAAATTTCACTCTTCTTTTCTGGATTTTTCATGAATTTCAAAGTGTTGTTCTCAAATTTTGAGGCAAATTAACTTTATGAAATTTAGAGAAGAAAAGATGGCTTAAGATTAAGATATGTAGATTCATAATAAGACATGAGATGAAATTTTAGAATCTCAAGGTTTCATAGGAAAGTGTCTTATCTATTGAACTACATAATCAACTAGAAATATTAAAAAACCAAGAAAAATATGAAAGTGTCCAATAAAGGAAACACACAACTGAAGGGCACACAAGGAATGGTAGGTGATAGTTTACCTTCACTCTTTGTAGAACTTTAGATACTAACTGTTGTATAGTAGTGAGAGATGATCACCATCTCTGTATACCAAATAACATGTATTTTCACTGTAAAAATGTTGAATCTTGAATGGTCCCATCCATAAGGAGTCAAATTTCCCATGACTTCCTTGTGATTCTTTTCTTTTGTCTCATAGTAGGACTATATCTCTTAATTAAAAATCATGTTGTCGAACCTTATGATAAAATAATTCTTTGACCTTTTATTAATGTGTTGTAATTGTATCAACCATTGTGACTCATTCTTCCTCTATCTTTTATAGGTACATGATCCATTTTTTCTTTAGCATATTTGAATTGGTCATCCTCAATGGCCTATGCCAACTTCAAAGCTGATAATTCCAAATAAATAGGAATCATTACATCTCTCCCATAGATCATATGGAATGGAGACATCCTGATCACTCTCTTAGGTGTTATCTGATCAGCCCATAGGGAATGATATAGCTTCTTGTGCTAGTTTATCTGATTCTCATTAACCAACTTGTGAACTATGGTAGTGATATTTTTGTTACTAGATTTCACCTAACAGTTACCCTATGGATATTTTTCTAATGAATGTACAACATAAATTTCATACCCATAACAAAAAATAATTAGCTCAACAGAGGACAAGTTGGAAGCATTTTCTACTATGATCTTTTGAGGAATAATAAATTTAACTAATATGTTTTCCTTTATGAAATTATAAGAAACTTCAAAAGTGGTATACCTTATTGGAATGGATTCTACCCATTTCATGAAGTAGTTAATTTTTATTAAGACATGAGTGTGTCTAGTGTTGGAATGAGTGTTTAGAGTCCCAATGAAGTATAATCCTCATTGCTGAAATGTTTCTTCAATAACCACAGGTTGGTGAGGTAATGTAATGATCTTGGGTCGGACATAAAATATTAATAGGGCTTGCATTTATAAACCCATTCTTGTGCATCCTTAAACAATGTGGGATAATAGTAGTGAACTTGTACAATTTTGAGGGATATGACTGAGAATGAGAAATGTATGCCACATGCTTTATCTTGAAATACCTCCAAAATTATCTTTTATTGTTCTTTGTTTACACACCTCAATAAAGTGCCATTTAGGGACTTCTTGAATAAGGTATCATCCCAACTCACATACCTAACCACTTTCAAATTAAGAGTTAACCTTTGCTTGGGCTTTAGATGACCTGGGCATTCTCCATATGATAGGAAGTATGCAATATTTAAATACCATTCTTCGAGAGAATCAATGAAGACCACTAGTGGTAACTCATTTTCTTCTTTCCATGAGTCAACACCCTTAACAAGTAATTGGAAAATTCTTTTTCTTCTTTATAGCTTAGTGGATTTGATATCTAGATCATATTATTGAACTTTGGAGATCCAACCACCTCTTTTTTATTAAAAATATTATTGGGTGAGGATTGATTTTACTAATAAGTTTGGGATCATCAAAATGGTATAATAATTCAAGTTATAAAACATGAAATGCTTCACAACTTTGATGACTACATACACATGCTTCTATACTAGTGAATACTTGAGTTCATGCTATTTTAGCTAAAAAATGATGAAAGTAAAAGGGGATTCAATGCATTCTTCATTTTTTTGCACCAAGATAGTATATAGTATGTATTTAAATGAATCTCAATATGTAATTAAGTCTTTTTGAAAATTTGGGCAAGTCAAAATGGGCACTTTGGAAATTACTTCTTTGTTCTTGTTGAACACACTTTTTCCATCATCATTCCATTTGAAGAAGTTCTTTCCACTCATCATCTGCAAAATATGCCTATTGAGTTAAATGAAATCAAGAACAAATTTTTTGAGAAAGTTTATTTTGTTGAAAAAGGAATGAGTGTTATGCTTATTGGTCAGCAAAGATAACTATTGAATGATTTTACTCTTTCTAGATCAATCTTTGTTCCTTATTTAGAAACCACATGGCCTAGGAGCTTGCCTTTGGTCACTTAAAAGATATACATTTTGAGATTCAAGGATATACCATGATCAAAACACCTTTGAAAGACCCTTTTCAAGTGATCAAAGTGGTCTTCTCTTTTATTTGAGAAAACTATGAGAATATCTAGGTAGATCATGACGATCTTATTCTTCATGTCACTGAAGGCCAAATCCATTTCTCATTAGAATGTTGCCCCTACATTGATGAAAAAAAAGGCATACTCAAGTAAATGTTCCAAATGGGGTGGTAAATTTTGTTTTATACTAGTCTTTGGTAGCCACCTCAATCTAACTATATCCCAAAAATCCATCCAACATAGACATCATTTTAGATCCTATGACAGATTGTAGGATTTGGTCCACGATAGATAGAGGATAGTTTTTATTCAATTAGGCTTGATTAAGGTTGTATACATCTAGGAAAATCCTAAATTATTAATTATTATTTTGTATTGGCATAATATTGGCTCCCCAAGTTGAATGGTGGATAGGAATATGATTCTTGCATTGAGCATATTCTTGATTTCTTTGTAGAAAGTGCCAGTAGTTTTGGGATTGTAATTCCCCAATTTGTACCTAAATGGATTGATATCGAGTTTATGTTGCCTAATCTTTGGTATAAAATATTTTAGATTAGATCAACACCAAGAAAATACATCCTTGTATATCTTGAAGAGAGTGATAAACCTTCTACACTCTTCCTTGGAACAATATTTTCCAATATTGATGTGTTGTGGCTCTTTTTCTATGTCAATGTTTACTTTCTCATACATGGGGGATGCTCTATAATTTACCTAAATCTTTTGCTTGATGTACCTCTCATGCTTGTTAGACATATCTTCTAAATAAATCAGACCTTTTGGAATATTGTTTCCTTTTAGCTGTATGATTTTGTTATTCAACTAATTATCTTTTATGTAAAGGGTTTATATAGTTTGTTCAATTTTGTCTTTCAGAATCAAAGATTTTATGTATCAGTTGGGCTTTCATCAAAATATAGATTTCTTAAATTATTCTTTTGATTCAAGAAAGCAGTGATCTATTCATCATTGTTTAAAACTTGCCAATGTTCAAAATTATTAGGTGCACTAAGGTGGTATACCAATTCAATGATATATCGACCTTTGTCAATTTTTAGATGAAGAATAATCAAGGAAGCAAATATAGTTAGGGCATCAGTTTTGGAATTTTTATCTCTCAAAACTACATTAATGGAGAAAGATTTGAAGGCTTCGATATAGTTCTAAACCCTACTCCTTTAATATTTGAGCCTATCATTCTTTACCTAATATTAATATTTATTTTAGATAAATTCAACATCACCTTGTACTTTGAGGTTTTGGATACCCATTTTATAGTAGATTACCTCCTCAAGGGTTTCTATTCCCACTCCCATGCTAACTATCAAACCAGGTCAGTTCTGGGCCTGGGGAGACTAGGCACAGAGGTAAGGAGGTCTGGTGCACAACATTTAATTAGCTTATTATGTTGGCATAAATTACACACAAGGCACAAGCCTTGTGCACTCACCCAATGTGCAACAATGAAAAAACTAGGGTTGTGTTGGGTTGGTCACAATATGGTATAACCTTAATCCAGATGAGCTACTCCATGTCGTGGGTAGTTGTTCAGATGTTAGGTCTTTCAATGGGGTAGTTCAAACATGGTACACCCCCTTTTTGGCACTAATGGTTCACCCTATGGTTTTTATAGGGTGACCAAAGTCATGATGAGGTGCAATGGTGATATTAACAACTCAAATAATTCTTTATATCTATTATCTGACATTCCCTTTCCAAAAAATTTATAAAAAGTATACATAAATAAATCTAATCAATAGTTTAATCCATTAATTCAACATTCATACTTCATTACTTAAATAATAAAAGTTTTTGGGAATACAATATATATGAATGCTAAGACCCTATTCACACCCAGCGGCTCACATGTGAGCATTGGGCCATACAAAAGGAAACTTGCATCTCTCTTTCTATCTTTTTATCTCTTGCTATATGTTTTTTCTATTTATCTATATATTATTTTTAAATAAATTTAGTTGTTAGATACTAAATGTTAGGGGTTGAGTGCCAAGTGATGGGTTTCCTTGAGGGTGTTAGTGCCACTACTGTGTACTAGTCAATTATGCACGTGATTTTCATGGAGTTGTCTCCACCAGTCACTTTCCCACTTGTTCCACTCTTTTGGCATTCATCTGCCTTAAGCTACCTCATATAACATCTATCAAAAGCATCTTTAAATTGGTTGGTTTCTCTCCAACTGCATGCCAGCTAGTGCGGGATTCATGAGGACTTTTCCAATATGGGTGACAAAAAGTACAAAAGGAGATGCAATGCCACTTTGAAGGTTGCATTATGCCTAGGCCTAGGAATAAGGCATGGCTACATAAGTAGCATAAAAGGGGGGCCAAACATCATTCCATACAAAATTATTAGTCCACCTTGGACTAGTCCTTAATCGTCTTAGGTGCACAGAACTCGAGCACACCCTACCTCAATTTTTTTTTGAAAGTTTCAAAACCCTGCATGTCACTCTTTAAATCCTCAATAACACTATCTACCTTGGTGGATGTAGCTTCTAAGGCCAAAACATCTTCACCTTCTAATTCCTTGTAGAAGGTTTCTAGTCCTTCCTTCACCCTTCTCACCCCACCATCCTAGAGTTCACCCTGCTTGCTAGCTTTCATTTGGAAGGCACAAAATATGCCTTTTAATTCTTATTCTTGGCCCTTTAGTTGAGTACTTAGGGATTTGACCTTGGTCATTATTTTCACATGCTAAGGCCTGGACACCATGAAGGATTGTTAAAGCAAGGATTCCTCATCTTTTATCTTTCTTAAGCGTGCATTGATGACCTCAGCTTGATTGACAAAGTTGATAAAAATGGTGTCTACTTCTTAGATGCACTCTTCAAGCTTAGCAAAAAGGTCCTCAACAAACTCTATATTCTTTCACAATTCCTCTTACAAGGTCTCATAAGGGTTTACCTGCTCTTCTAGTACTGGCTACATCTTTGGGATCATGTGTTCCATGAGTACATAAACATAGTCAACCTCCTTCAGCCCATAGGTGTCTATATTGGCCAGTAGGGATGAATCCACTTCTTCCACATGATCTATCAGCTATCAAAGATTGATTTTGGTTGCCTCAAGCTCCTTCTCTATGTCTTTGGTGATCTTTCTCCAGCTACTAGCATGAATATTATTGATGATGTTCTTTTACACCATCGAGGTGGCCATCTTGATAAGTGTATTTACTGAGCACACAAGGTTCAAGTCCTTGGGGTTCAAAATATGGTAGTCATGTCCCTCATTTATATTCATGGCATGTTAATTTACCTCAAAAGGAATCTCAAACTTAGGTTCATCCATAAAGCAATCCATTACCCAAGAAATTTAGTGGCATTTGAGGGTAATTACATATTTTTAGGGCTTACACCTTATCATATAGATTTCTTTGCCCTCCTAAAGTACATGTTGCACCCTTTCTCTTTTATTGAGCTTATACTCCTCATTTTTACTCATCTCTACCTCTTCACTTGCACTGGTGCTCGACCCTATGCTAGTCTCTATCATGTTCTTTTTCTTCTTCTTCTTCAGCACTAGAAGCATGATCCTACTATCCTTGTAGGGTTTCTTCAATGGACCTTTCCCCTTCATCCCTTTCCTACTATAATCTAGTCTTTGTTTATTTTCCTAAGGTACTACTATCACCTTCCATTTCCTTAGGCACCCCCTTAGAAATGGGGTGTACTTGTTGTGCAGCTTATTTTTCTATGCTGATGGTGGTATTAGGTACTTCCTTTGGTGGTTCTTCTTTGCTAGGTCCTGTATGGAGGGATTCTTATTCTTTCTCTATCCTCCATATGCACCCTCTCAACCTGGGCCACCTTCTCCTCTCTTCTCTCTTTGGCCTCTAGTCGATCAATATCATCCTGAGATAAACCCCAAGATTTCATCACCTCATGATTTTGATGCAAGTTCAGTGCTTCCTTAATGTGACCTTTGTCTAAGCCCATCTTCTCCCAATTTCATCTTAGCTCCTCTTTTGTTTATGCTTCAGAGTGGGTTTCTTGCTCTGGTTCTTTGATTTTCTCCTTCACTCTATGCTCTTTTACTCTTTTTCACTCCTTGAATTTATTCTTTCTACTCATTTAACTCTTGTTCCTTCTAAATGTTGGCCTCATAGGAGTCGATTCTTCTCAACATGTGTCTAAATTTTTCTAGCGTTGGCTAGGGTGGTGGGGAAGTGGTTAGATCATTCAAAGAGGACTCTTCATCCTCTATCATAATCGTAGTGCCATTCCCCCATTATTATTTAGATCCCTCAGTATCTTTTCATAAAGTAATTACTTTGGGTGAAGGAGAGGGGACCTTCCCCTTATTTCATTCCTCTAGGTTGGAAGTGATTTTAGACTTGAAACACACATGCTTCTGATAGGACTCAGATGTGGATGCCTCTCCTTCTGAAGCAATTTTTTACTTTAGACACTCCTATATCTCTTCCAAAGTTTCTCCCCTCTTATTCATTGGGGGTTTCTTCTTTTAAGGGGGTGCGAGGGTTGTTTCATTGCCAATCAGGACTAGGGGGTCCCTTCAGCTTTCAGTGTTGGCCTCAACATTGGAAAATTTCCTTCTAGGCTTCATCTCATAGTAGAGCCTATGGATGAAACCTAGGATGGTAACTTCCTAAATGGGAAGGACATCCATTCAATCTGAGGAATCATCCTCATCTTCAATTTCCCTTCCATTTGTGCCTAGAAACTTATGTCATAACCTCCTACTTTTTGCATCCAATTCTTTAACTGGGATGTCTGTTCTTTATGCATTTGGAATTCAAAGGAGCATATCTCAAAAATACTTGATTGACAAGGTGAAGGGAAGCTTCATCCATCCTAACTTATTCCCATCCATCAGTGTAAACTGGATGATGTAGTAGTGTTGCATCACATCAAAAGTATCAGTCCCTAACATACTTACTAGGAACCCTTGGGGGATGTGCCATTCAAGTCTGAAGGCCTCAATATAATGCTCACACCAATGTAGTATGTGCATCTTGTATTTTACATCAATAGTGGTTGGATAGGTGTATTTCTTGTACTTATGCATTGGGGATTCATGGGTTTTTAGAAACACCCACATCTTGTCTTGGTTTCTATTAGGGATCTTGATTTCCTTCATCATAATCAGGATCAGTATGGAGCCCCATTTGAAAGTTACTTTCATGCTGTGACATTCGAGCACATTCTTTGTCAGCTCAATGGTGATGAAATACACCATGTTGAATTTCTCTCCCTATTTTAACTGATATGCCAAGTAGAGATAGGTTTTGGACACATCTGGTCATCACCCTCCAAGACATAACTTAAAACTAATGAGGTGCACTTCTTCCCTTGTGCCTAGGTCTTCACACTTATCAATAGGGAACATTGATCCCCCTTGAATTGATTAAGGATCTTGGAGACTTATTCTACCTCTTCATCATCCCTAAGTGGGTAGTGGATGTATCTCCCATTATCAAGTAACTCAATGATTTTCCTTATGAGGTGCACTAAAATACTTATGCACTATCTTGTAAAATACACACGGTCCTCATGGACATGCAAGAGAAGGAACTATACCAGCTCCTTGGGCTTCCCAAAGTATGAAAATTCATAGAGATGAGTTTCACCTGACACTTTAAGCTTGTCTCTGATTGAGACATCAAATATGGCATCTCCCTCAAGGATCTTGCACCCCATATCTATCATCTAATCTTGTGCCAAGTCTTGAAAGTGACTTATCATTCGATGGTTTAAATCCCTCAACTGGCATACATGAGCAAAAGAGTGCCATGGTTCCCCCACCAATACCTCAAGTTGGAACTACATATATTGATAGGACATTTTCGTCAGTGCCTCTATCTCTACTACTATGACACTAACTGCTTTCATTACTTGTGCCTTTATTTTGGTGGTAGCTGCTTCTTCCACGATCTTAACCCTCTTAGGTTTTATTTGTGCCTCTGAGTAGTGTGACATCTTTAATTTCTTTACCATTTTGAACATGTTAGTGTTAAATCTTGGTAGGTGCAACTTACCATAACCTCTAATGGTGTTTAGCATGCCTTAAGTCATGATATTTCTATCTATCTTTGAGTTTCACTGGTCATTAATGGCAACCTAGTGATAGTGTTTTCATTTGGCTCTCTGTGCTAATTGCTAGTATCTTCTTTGCTTTGCACTTTTATCTCACTATGCATTTATTATCTCTCAAGCATGGAGCTGCCTTGTTTTGGCTCTCTAGTTTTTATTTCTCTATACTTAAGGTTAGCAAAAACTTTGTAATTTAATCATGATTTTCATTGCAAAAAATTATACCCCTTATTTATCAACCACCATTATTAATGTAGGTGTGATGGTGTCGATTCCTCTATTTCTTGAGAAGTGCATAAATATTTGAGATATTAAAAAATCCCCTCATTCCTTAAACCTTAAATGCATATCTTTGTGTCACCACTGTATTGAATGTTCTTAATGGATTTTTTTATGAATGACGTATAGTTAAAATGGTCACTTCCCACTAATTTTTGGGTGGATCCTAGCTATTTTTGATGACTTCTCTTCTGTGCATGAATCTTTGGCATGACCTTCTCCTCTCTTGTGGTAACCTAGGTGAAACACTTCATATACACATATTTCAGCTTCCTCGATTCCACTTCTTCTAGTTTTACTCTTTATTTGGCATGCTCTCCTCTCTTGGTCAATTTCTTTGTGCATCATCTTGCCTTGGCCTATCCCACCCCATACAAATTCCTAGCATTGGCCCTTTAACACTCTACCTATTTTTGGTAATTTTGTGCACATTTTGGAAGGTCATTTTCATTTAAACATATTTTTATGTAGTGGTTGCCTAGTGCTAGATGAAAGGATGCACTTTTTTTTATCATAGGTTTATCTGACATGTATAGGTTGTGATGGGTAAACTTTACATCCCCATAACTTAGATGTTTGGCCTCATGTACTTGGTGGTGTAAGTGATCAACTCACCTGATTGGAATTATGCTTAAGGCATGGATCCAAGGTTCTTTCGACCATCACACATTGCTTACTACTACTACTTATACAAGGGGA
Source organism: Torreya grandis (assembly GCA_037957365.1). Taxonomy (NCBI): domain Eukaryota; kingdom Viridiplantae; phylum Streptophyta; class Pinopsida; order Cupressales; family Taxaceae; genus Torreya; species Torreya grandis. The sequence continues at coordinate 1,826,715 of JARHVA010003665.1, forward strand.
GTTAGGCTTGTACCAAACTTTATTATGGTTAGTGTTCTTCAAATTTGACTACTAACCAAGAAGTCAAAAGTTCCCTGGCAGGCACGTACTAACCTAATACCTATAGGGATCTAAGTGGTTACCATTAAAATGCATAGGAATCATGTCTTCAGACAATGTGCATAGCTTGCATACACCTATTTCCAAAATTTGGTGGATGATGAATGGACCCATCCACTAGATCTATAACTTTCCAAGGTGCTTAAAGTATTTTGAATCATAGAGAAACACCATGTCTCCCTCAATAAACACCTTGTGCTTGATGTGCTTATCATGCTAATTCTTTTGATGCTCTTTCTCAATATGTTGGCTCCACTTAACCTGGGTATGTGTCTCATCCAAATGCTCTAAATATTTCAACCTTTCTCTTAGAGATTCTTGGTCATCTAGGTAGCCAACTCAAGTAATACGCAAGGAAGGCACTAAAAATTCTATGAGCAACACTACTTTGATACCAAACACTAGTTGGAATGGTGTAGCCTTGTTCAAGCACTTGTAAGTTATTCGATATGCATAGAGAACTACAGTGACATGGTCATCCCAATCATTTCAACCAAAGTCATATATTTTGGTGAGGCACATTCCCAATTTTTTTTTAAATGCTTCATCTATGCCATTAGCCTGTGGATGATATAGGGTGGTCTTGTCATGCACCACCATATATTCTATGAGTAGAATGCACACTGTCTCATTGATAAAATGTGTGCCCCAATCACTAGTCAAACTTAGCAGACACCCATACTAACTTATGATGTTCTCCCATATGAAACACATGGCTATTGTGCCTATATAATCTTTAGTTGGTGTGGCTTTAACATACTTTGCGAAATAGTCTATGGATACTAGAATATATCTAGTGTTGGTATGCCTTGTTGTGGGAGTGATTAGCCAAATAAAGTCAATAACCAATTTTTTGAATGGTACTTAGGTGAGGATGGGAATAAGGGGCATCTCATCCTAGTGGTTGGGTTTCCCTATGCACTAGCATACATCACATGCTTTGATGTACTCTTTAGTGTCATGGAATAGGTTTGGCCACCATAACCCTGACTGTAATACCTTGCACGTCATTCTGTTTCCAGTACAATGACCTCATGTGATCCCTTTATGTGCCTCTTGAAAGATGGAATCCCTTTTGTTTTCCAAAACACAACAGTGCAATAATTCATCCCTACCTAGTTTATAGAGCTCCCATTTAATGAGATAGAAGGGGAAGGCATGGATAACAAATTATTTCTTTTCTTTGGTGGACATGGTTTTTTCCACAAAACCTGATGTGAAGAATGTGAAAATCTCCACTATATCCTCAAAAACACATTGAAATCTATATAGCTATGCGTCTGGCATGTCATCCTCAATTGACACTGCCATATCAATAGAGTTGATCTAGGATAGATGGTCTAGGCCCTTGTTCTATTTTCTAGGTTTAACCATAACAAAGAATTGGAATTCCTAGAAGAGAAAAACCCATCTACATATGTGCCTATATAAGATAGGCTTATTCATGAGGTACTTCAGCACATCATGATCCATGAAAAATATGAATGGGGTTGCTAGCAAATATTATCTAAATTTTTGTAGGGCATAGACCATTGCCAGGGCCTTGTGCTTAGTTGTGGTGTAGTTCTACTCAGCCTGTGTCAACTTTTTACCTATAAAGGAGATGGGGTGGTCCATCTTAGCTTCTCCTAGTTGTGCTAATATGGTGCCAATAATGGAGATTGAAGCATCGACATGGATGTGGAAGGGAGTTGCCTAGTTAGGAAATTAGAAAATTAGCATGTTAGCTAATTTTAGCTTTAGTGTATCAAAGGCCTCCTCTTGCACCTTGCCCTAGTAGAATGGCCCATCTTTGTGCAAAATCTCCTCTAGTGGTACTATGATTTTGGCATAGCCTCAAATGAATTTCTTGTAATAGACACAATGGCCTAGGAAGGTACACACATCCTTCTACGTTGAAGGTGTCTAGAGTTAAATTATGGTGGCTATCTTTGCTGGATCAACTAGCAAGCCATCCTTACAGACGATGCGCCCAAGCAATGTCCCAAAAGGAGTTATGAAGATGCAATTTTTTAGGGTCAAATAAATCTAGAGCTATCTATACCTTTCAACCATGATGCACGAATTTTCATAGTGGTCTCTTATAATACCATACACAGTCGATTCATTGAGGTACACCTAGAGGAGTTTATGGATGATGTCTTTAAAGGTGATGATCACTACCCTAGAGAATATGACTTGCATGTTATTGAGCCTAAAGGGCATCACAATGTATGTGAAACAACCCCATTCTATCATAAAGGTAGTTTTGGGCTTATCCTCCTCAATTTTAACTTGATGGTAACCTAAAAATCTATCAGTGAAAGTATAAATCTCACAGACTCTGACTCCATCCAAAACCTCATTAGTGAAGGGGGTCAGAAATGGATCATTGTCATAGGAAGCATTCAACATTCTATAATTGATGCAAATCCAAATAATCCCATCTTTTTTTATACTAATGAACATTGGGCTTACCCATTCAGATTCTTGTATTGGGTAGATAATGCCATATGCTAACATCCCATCAATATCCATCTTTACCTTGGCACTAAGGTTTGGGTTCATTCAAAATGTGCACTTCTTAACTAGCCTTGTGCCATCTACTAACTTTATGCTCATTTTTCTAGGTGAAGGTTGGGTGCCCTTCATGTCTTTATATCTGCATGGGAAGAGGTCCTAGAATTCCATAAAAATATCAATAATTCATGCCATTTTTGACTCAGAACAATAAGCACCTATAGTGATGATCTTGGGCTCACCTTATGCACTGATGTTTACTTTGGTGGTCTTGAGTGGTGGATGGTAGGGTTCATTCTTCACTTGATGGGAATCCTCAACTTTCCTTGTTCACTCAATTATCTCAACTTGAAGATGTGATGGGTCTCCATCCTCTAGGGAGTCATCATCCATGAGGTGCATGAGTTTTTATCTCCCTGTTATAGCCTTCTAATTGTGTTCTTTCCAGGTCTTATCATCTTCTTCGCTGGAGTCATATTGAGTGCCTATTCTTCAAAGAAGGTGGGGAGCATTAGTTCCTTCTCCCCAAATATTTCCCTTATGTTCTCTTCTAGGATTTTAGTGTCCTCAAACACTGCCCTATGGATGACTTGTAATGGCTCTACTAGCCCCATATTCTGTGAAGAGAGGAAAAAGTGTGCACAAACCTTTCCTTAAGTAATTCCCAATTCCATATCCCGTGGTGCATCTCATTTATAAATTACCATGCTCTTGCTCACATTCTTAGGGTCTTGTAAAATGCATGCAACCATAGGCCTTTTGACAAATTTTCTCTACAGACTGCCCATGTTTCCTCGCATAGGTGTATATGTGCACTTGGGTGTGAATCACCATTATAAGTAGGTATGTCTAGATCTTCATTGATTTTTTCAAACCTAGTGCACATTACTACTTTTACATCATGCTAGGTGGGCAATCTGGGTCTCTATGTCACCCATCAATGGGTGAAAGTACTCTTCAAGGTGTATACTAATGCACCAATTCAATCAATTTCTTTGGGGATGCAAGATTTAATATCCTAGACATATAATTTTATGCAATGTTCCCCATCATACTTTATAAGTGCTACAAGTTTCCCCTTACTAAGTTAGAGTACCTTCTTTTCCTTTGTTTTAGCACAAGGGATCCATTTCTTTTGAAATTGCTCAATTTTTATCATCCCTGTCCTAACTAGTCTTGATGTTTTTATACACACTAAGAAACATCTCTACCGAGTGACTTCATAAACCTCTTCAACCCATCACTCACAAGCTACATCAGTTGTATCAGAAGCTAATTTTACATTTTCCCATGTGAGCATGCTTTGGTCATTTGGGTTGAGCCTCTTAGTGCCTTACACCATGATATTATAGATATGGTTGATCTTATCCTTGAGGTCAACACTTTCTACATATGGAGGTCCTTGATCATTTGAGAGGGGGGTCACCACCCTTTCCTTGTCACTATCAAAACTCATATAGTGCTTCTTGAAGCACATGTCTACATTATTGGTGTAACACCATGGTATTCCCAAGAGTGTCGATTACTTATCCTTCTTAGCCAATTCGATGGTCTCAAAGTTGATGTGGAATTTAGCACCCATGATGTCTACAATAAAACCCTTTAGGATTTTGATAGGTTGTAAATGAGTCTTGTTGTCCAAGAAAATCATGTGAGGGGATGGATTCAAAGGGGGTTATCCCATCTTTTCTTAGGCATTTTTGGTCAAGATGTTAACCTCTGCACCTATCTCCATCAGTATGTCATAAACCAACCATCTGTTAATGGTGGCATCTATCAATAGTTCTTAGTTATAATCAACATTCTGAGTATGCTTGACCTCACACACCCACTCCATATGTGGTGCTACAACTTTGACCATTTGAGGTATAGCCTCCTATGCTGGTTCTTCTCCTACCTGCTCCCTAAGTATGTCCCTTAAAAGGGGAAACACCCCTTCAGTTTGTAGAAGATCTTGATTAGTTCCTATACTTCAACCTATTGATGGTCTTGCTTATTGCACAAAGTAGTAGCCTTTGCCTCCAAGTCTCTTTCCAATTGAGTTTCACCGTGCAAGTCTTGAATTATGCTCATAGCCTATTATAGGATGTCTTTTTAGCACATATGGTCTGGTTATGCCACAGTTTTGGGTTTTATTGGGGTTATGTGGTTAGTATGGCTTGGTCCACCATATTCTAGGCACAGGCCTTGACATGGTCTAGAGGGTGCCTGAGTGTGAACCCACTTCTTGTAGTAGCCTATACCTTGGGTGGATCCTTACAAGTCTGTTGGGGCTTAGGGGTCCACTTCTCTCCCTTGAATTTTTGCCTAATCATCACAATGCCTCTACCTATACCAGACCATCTTTGGGTTAGTTTTTTATATAGAACAAGATAATCCTCGATTATATGTGGCCATCAAAAATATCCACATGCCAAGTGTGTGGGGTAGTCTTGATGATAGTGCTCGATCAATCCACACTTATAGCATGATCATGGATGGAATTTTACACCATCATGTCCTTCTCATCTACGTGGACCTCTTTAGTTCCCATAACCCAAGTTATTCTAGCCATAGCCTTCATTTCCTTGACCTGCTTGGCCACCACCTGAAGTCGTTGCCTACCTTGCAACTCTTTCCATGTTTTGGCACATCTCATCAATGACCTTGTAGTCTATTGTTGAATGTGTGTATGCATCACACATATTAAAATAAATCATGGTATTTACTTGGCTAGTGCACTATAATAGGGGACGGTTTTGAGATTCATGTGCTCCATGGCAAACCTCACAAGTTAGAAGTAGTGCATAGACATTTATGCATGGGTAGTTACTTTTATTATTCCCCTCAATCTCATAATCAATGTACCATAACCCACCATAAATGTCATTCACTTGCCCAATGATCAATTTTTTTAGCTGTGAGGCCATTGAAGCAATCTATGCCTCTATGAATGGACTGACTCTAGTATCAATGTTGCCTACTACTTCGGCCAAAAGCATGGCTTCAAGCGCTTCATGGGGTTTTGTGAAAGTCTTCATTAATTATGCACGTCTAAATGGTACTAATAGACCACCAAAAAAACATTGAGCATGGTAAGAGGGGTGAATGTCATACGAGAGCTTCAAGAGTAGAGTTTTAAATCATGCATCATACAAGTGCACACTCTCAGTTAACCCTTGGCTAATCTCTTTAAATGTCATGTCGTTCTATTGTTCAAACTTAGAGATGTCAAACTCTTTTAGAAAGGCCTCCTTCAGTACATTGTAGTCAACCAAAGCCTAGTTTAGATCATACTTTTGATACCAGGTATGGGCACAATACAATAGAGTGGTCACAAATTGGGTTACCTTATCATCAAGCTAAGTGATTCCTTGAGCATGTCATTGTAATTAATATTTTAGGACATGTTCAGTGGCATTTTCAACTCTATGATACTCATGTAAGTACATGGCCATATCATAGTAGATCTGCTAGGGAAGTAGTGAAGGGTTTTGATGAATATGTCCTCCTTGTGCCTGTATTGGGGGTGGCCCCCTAACGTCTCCACTGGTAGGGTTGAGCATTGACCCTAATAGAGTAGGCTACATGATGGAACCTGATGATGTTTCCTTGATTCCTTGTGGCATGGTACTAATTCCTGTGGGCTACTACCCAAATAGCATAAACATCCTCTGTATGGGAATACTTGTGCCTACATTCATGGCTCTTGGAGTGGTACTCGATAGGTTTATCATCCTATTACTCAATTCCTCATAAGGAATTATCTTCTCAATCAAAAATTCTTTGTTTAACTTTTGGATACTATCAAAGTCTAGGTTGATAATAGGGTCAATTATCATTCTTTCATCTATTGGTTGAGGATCCAACACATGAGCATGTACTTCTAGTCTAAAGGGGTGAGTGTTTTGAGCACATTTTCAAGCACCACTTCTTACAAGAATTAACTACGTCCTGCACCTAATGGATGAGTCTAGTTCTTTGGTTCCTCTTCTCTCTCTTCACACTTCTTTAGCTCAAGAGATCCTTCCCCATGCCCTTCTTGCTTGCTATGGGTCCTCTTGGCACTTCTAGGTTTCATATCCTTCATCAGTTGGTGCCTACATTTTATATAGATTAACCTCTGGAGCTCTCAGGTGTTAGGTTATCATTCTTCTTCCATCATAATTTACTTATTCATCCCCTTCTCACCTTCCATACTTACTCATACATGCAAGGACTTTAGCCTTCCATTTTCGTGGTCTCTACCCTGTAATCCACAAGGAGCATCTTCAATTTAGAGCTGAGCCCTCATATGAATGCACCCCTTGGTTCATAAATAAACTCATACTTAGCTTATTCAAGGCATGAGAAGGTTGATACTACAAATTCCAATACGTAACTATTTAGTGCACCACTCCACCATTTATCCATAGCGTGCATCTAGTCTTCATTCAGGTTTTTCAGTGTATCTTAGTGCTCTATGGTCCACTCAAGGCACTGGTCATAGCTATGCCTTCTAGTGGTAGTATAAGCCACTAACCACTAGTACACGTGTTCAGGTAACTTATAAAAGAACACCTCATAAAGAGAATTGTACAAGTTTGTCTATACCCATTATTGTGGCTCTTGTCCTTTGCATGTAGGATGGTTTTACATGAACTTATCTTTGACTTGCTCTAGCCAATGCTCGATATTCTTGATTGATATTCAGATCATTATTCTGTTGCACCATTGTGGCATTGAAATTTAACACGTGTCCTGACAATAGAACTAAAATGTTGTAGTAAAGTTCTTCCTCAGGGGTTTCTACACCCACTCCCACGCTAACTATCAAACCAAGTTAGTTATGGGCCTAGGGAGACTAGGAGCGAAGGTAAAGGGGTCTGATGCATAACATTTAATTATCTTATTATGCTGGCATCAATTCCACACAAGGTGCAAGCCTTGTGTGCTAATCTGAAGTGCAACAACGAAAGGATTAGGGTTGTGTTGGGTTAGTCGTAACATGGTGCAACCTTAATCTAGATGAGTAACTCCATATTATGGGTAGTTATTTAGATGTTAGGTCTTTCAATGGGGGAGTTTGACAAGGGTACACCCCCTTGTTATCACTAATAGTTCACCTTACATTTTTTATAAGGCGACTAAAGTCGTGAAGAGGTGCAACGACGCTATTAGCGACTTGGTTAAGTCTTTCTATATATTATTTGACTTTACCTTTATATCAAATTTACAGAAGGTATACATAAATCAATCTAATCCATATGTAGTCAACAGTTTAATTTATTCTTTCAATGTTCATACTTCATTACTTAAATAACAAGAGTTTTTGGGAATACAATATATATGCATGTTAAGACCCTACTCACACCCAGTGGCTTACATGCAAGTGTTGGGCCATACAAAAGGAAACATGCATCTCTCTTTCTATCTTTTTCTCCCTTGCTCTATTTTTTTCTATTTGTCTATCTATTCTCCTTAAATAGAGTGAGTTGTTCAATATTGGATGTCAAGGACCGAGTGCCAAATGATGGGTTGCCTTGAGGGTGCCGGTGCCACTACCGTGTACTAGTCAATTGTCCACGTGCTTTTTATGGAGTTATCTCCACTGATCTTTGTCCCACCTGCTCCACTATTCTGGCATTCATCAGCCTTAAGCTACCTCATACAACATTTGTCATAAGTGTCGTTAAACTGGTTGGTTTCTCTCCAATTGCACTCTAGATAGTGTGGGATTCATGGGGACTTTTCCAGTATGGGTGCCAAAAAGTACAAAAGGAGAAGCAAGGCCACTTTGAAGGTTGCCTTACACCAAGGCCCAGGAAGAAGGTGTGCCTACGTAAATAGCACAAAAGGGGGGCCCAACAACCCATTTCTTCTGCAACCTTCAATCTTAGGAGCAATGTTTCATACTCAGTTGTATTATTGGTGCATTAAAATTAGTTTTTATAGGGAAAATGAAGCAATTTCTTGTATGGATAAATCAACATTACTCCATCTCTTGAACCTATAGTTGAACAACTGCCATCAAATTCTAAGTAATAGATGTCGTTGGAATCACCTTCCACAAATTCAATAAGTTCTCAATCCTTTTTAGCCATCTTCATGTAGGTACCATGACTTGTTTCCTCATATAGGATATCTGCTAAAGGGTCATTTGACTTTTACACCAAGTGATGCGTTGTTGGTTTTGGGAGTGATCTCTGATTGACTCCTTTTATAGGGATCACAACGTGCATCTAGTCCAACATGATTTCACCTCCAATATCTTTATAGAAAGATTAGATCAAGATCACTCCATCATTGGGAGGGATGTCTACCACAATTATTTTCATCTTGACTATGTTTTGAGGAAAAGGGGCCAGGTCAACTTGTGTATCTTTTATCAATATAATTAGTAAAACTTGTTTTGCTTCCATGTTAAAGTAGCGACCAAATATTTTAGTACAAGTCAATCCCAAAGATTGTGCAACTTTGGTTGGCATGACATTGTGTCAAGCCCTTGAATAAAGTAAAAAAACTCTCTTTTATTTTGAAAATAAAAAGTAATAAAATAATTTTAGTCGTAAATTTTCTTTCACGAACATGATATCATATATGTCTCCCTATGTTACCACTATAAATTACACCTATTAATGTAACTATCATATTATTAAAAGATAACACTTGTTTTAAAAAAATAAATCAATTTTGTCATTTTTTAATAAATGCACTTAATATTTTTGAAAATAAATAAATAAAGACATAAAAAATAAGATTTATAAAATAAATGAAATAAATAAATATTATTAATATTTAAAAATAATTAAAATAAATTAATATATATAAAATACGTGAAAAATGATCAAAATATATTTAAATAATAAAATTAGAATAAAACCATCTAAACTATTAAATAATAATAATAATAATAATAATAATAATAATAATAATAATAATAATAATAATAATAATAATAATAATAAAAAGAAATAATAATAGACATCATATCTTGAATAATTAAATTTATTAAAAATATCTCCTAGAAACTTCAATATTGTAATAGTTCATATTTTTACTTTAAGAATAAAGTTATCCAACTTTGATGGCATATATTTTCCCACCAATTCCACATTAAGACATGCCATTACTTTCCATGGTATCGACGTGAAAGGAAAAGATTCTTAAATTGTTTGGCCTCTTAAATATTCGGCATTAAAGAAAGAAAAGTAAGAGCCTTAGCCGGACCCGAGCTTTATTTCTTTGAATTAAAAACTTAAAAAATTATTCCCTTATGGATTGGAGAGGTACATTACGAATATCATAATTGTTAAGGTTAAAGGTGGACAAAAGAATAAGTAAATCTCTATGTTGAATGGTTTAAAACTAATTAACCATTTATACGTTAACATTGGTCAATGAGAATGCCCCAAGGTTTACCCAAAGCAACATAAATATTAAATGTTTCTTTGCCTTATTCTTTGTTAATGGATACATTTTATGTATGTTTATATACATATCTTATGTACATCTTATATTATTATTTGAGTGAATGAAATACATGGTATATAAGTTATATATAATCATAAACTTGTAGATGTTATGTAGTTATGTTAACACCCAATTCTAATGTCATTGTTAAATTGATGACATGTTTTATACTAGGGGTATATATTTATAGTGGATGTCGAGTGATTTTCTTGCTACTATTCATTTTTAATATAGATTTAGTTATATTTAATATATATGTCATTTCTTGTTCACATTTTGTGTATTGTGTTATATAGATGTACACATTGTGTTGTTACATACGATCATTACATTGTTATATTGTCTTTATTCTTGTATGCCTTATAGTCGTTAGATTTTCTACATGTGCATGCTTCTACCTGAGTGTGTTTGTGCATGTTACCTATCGATGCTTAGTCTAGTGTCATCCATAGAGGATCCTCTTATTGTCATGTCTTGTTGTGTCCATATAATTATATGCTTGTTCATAGTTGTAGAAATATAAATTTACATTTAAGCTAAAACAATGCACTTGTAACAATTCTTTTGACACACTTATCTCATGACCTATCTTAGGGCCTTTTGACCATATTCGACCACCTTGTGTGTAGAAGACTCAATATTATATGATAATTAATGACCTCAAAATGTACTTATCTCTAATGCCAATAGTCCAAGCCATCACTTAGGCTATTGCAAACTTTTAGCACTAATTTTTGTCCTCGTTCGACAACTCCCCATTGGACAACTCCCCATTGGACAAGAGCATCCCCCTCTATTGTCTTCTTACCAAATAACATATATAGTTCAAAATTCAAATTTATGAAATGGTCTACCTATGACTCTAAAAAGCCCCATTCAAAGGAATTTAAAAAATATCAGTATAAAAGCACATTCCATACCATTTTTCACACAAGAGGCTTCCACACTAAAAAGAACTAGAATTCTAATTGTACATTGAGAGCAAATTCTTTATTTCTCTCAATTCTGATTACATATATCCCTAGTAGCCTTGAGCTAAAATATGAATAAACCTCAAAAGTCAAGTCATGGTTGAATCACTTAATCACACCAGTATTGTACTACCAACTAGCATATTGCACAAGTTATTCACACACCACTGTAGCATGGAAGAAATACATGAAGTTTTATCCATCTTTAGAGTATTGATATTTATGCAATGCTCAACACATGGGATGTTGAGGTCATGCCCAACTTCAACCATTGACCCCCTTTTTCTTCATTAATTTGTGTTAGTCTTCATATGACAAGGAACTAGTTTTTTAAAGATAAAAATAGTCATAAATTGGTATCCACATTGGATTGGAAGCTCATGCACAAGTTACAAAATATACAAATGGAAGCAAACAAAATCTAGAAATCTCGGATCTCAATTGTTTGTTAGACAAGGTTGACCACTTAGTAAACATGAGCACCTTGCTCTCCTTTTCACATTAGGTAGTTATTGTCCCTGGTTCCTTGAGGCTTTAGATCCTATTTTGAACTTAGAAACCCCAATCATCCTACCAATTAAAATCACATAATCTCTTTACAACTTTGTTTTTTAGACATGTTTATGTTTCTTCTTACACTTTCCATATTTAACATGTTCCTAGATTTAACAAGTTTTAAATCAATGAATGCTTAATTATTTAGTATTATTCTTACTGAGTTTGCACAACATTTTGTCACTTAGTTTAATATACACTTCTAGCTTTTCTCAAATTTGATAAAACATATTGGTGAACTCGTTTATTGTATGAGTGTTTTCAAAATCTAGTCATAGATGTTTCTAGGGATTATATCCTTCTTATTTTTATTTCCATTTGTTGTTTTATGATTTTTCAGTTCGATAAACTCTATTATAGCATCGATATTTCATTTTTTGTTTCATATTAAATGCACCATTAAAAAAATATTTGTACTCCTATAATAAGTGATAGATTAGGTGGTGTTCTAATGGATCATATTCAGATTCTTATATTAAGACACATAATAAGGATAAGAACAAAGGGGTGAGCTGTACCATAGGGCCCAGGACCATGCGTGCAGGGAACAACCAAGTTTTGGTTGTGCAGAGTGAATGGGCAAAGCTAATTTAGAAAGAAACAACTATACAAATTCAATGGAGTAAAATTCTTAATTGTAGGAAATGTAACTTCTATTCATTAACAAAAAATAGGGAAAATTGGTAACTTCTATGTTATGATTGTGTCAATCATCCACCTATGATTGGATGTGTATGTTACATACTTATACAATTAGAATATAAGAGCGGTTACAATCACTATTAGCTATCAAGAATATAATTGCATCGATTCATCTTCCATGATGGATGATGGTTGGTAAACCCATTGAAGCATGTGGCCATGGTAAGGTGACACATAGATGTGATGTGGAATCCAAGAGTCAGCTAAGCACATAGGGTTGTGAGCTGTAGCATGGGACTGTAAGGCTGTAAGATGTGAAGAGTGTAGAAGTCGGCAAGCTGGCATGAAAATTGTGTGATGTGCAAATTAGTGAGCTAAAATGTAAAACTACAAGATGCACTAAACTGCAGATGCAAAAGAGGTAGAAATCAATGAGTGTAGTACATAGGATTATGAGTTGTGAAGTGCATAGTAATGAGTGCATAGTGTGGAGTGCACAGGGGTTAGTGTGCAAAATTCTGCCATAAGTCACAAGACTTGTGTGTATGACTATGAGAGAATTTTGGGAAAGAAGTGGACAAGATTGGGTGAGAGGTATGTGTCCTATGTATTAGGGAAAATGAGGATTAAGATTAACTGTGCAGGAACTACACATGGATCATTTTCCCTTTATTAAAGAGCAATGGTCTCCATTGCATCAATGTGCAGTTACATAAAATGCACCTAAAGTTACCATGAAGCGTACCACTTGGATTGATTAACATATTTCATAGCCTTGACTACTCAAAAAAGCTGATACATACCATGGCAAGTGTATGTGTCTATCACTTTGATGATCTGGTCCTTCTTTGTAGGGCACACATGATCAGAATCCAAATCAGAAGGATGTTATGTCATTGCTATCTAAATAAATGATGAAGTGTAAGGCTTGATAAGTTCCACATTGAAGACTGGGTGCATGCCCAAGTACTAAGTTAGATCAAAATCAAAGTATTTCTTACCAGTTATGTATAAAATGGTGTATGACCATAGCATAGAGGATTGATCTTTTGGTGTGGACCTTTGAATCACTCCTGTAGTTACAATTGGATTTATTTCCAACTTTAAATGCATGAGGTGTGAAATGTGAGTCATGGTGCTCCTTTTACCTAGCTTGAGTGTGAGAGAAAATCTATTGAACCTATTGGTGAATATAATAGATGTGGTGTAGAAACTTATTAGCTTTATCTGCTTCCTATTCTTATACATACAACTCATTTCCTAATGATGTATGGTAGGATATGTCAAGAGGTGCCAAAGGTTGGAACCTAAGATATGTTTGGAATGGACTATGGTCAAAGAGTTGTGAAGATCCCTATTTTAGGCATGTTAAATGTAGAAGAGATTATCATCCCAAGTGTGATCACGTGCATGGTTATACATTCAAAGAAGATGAACAAGTGTGTAATTGACCACTTTAGTTTTCCCATCTATCTGAGGATGAAAAGCCATCGACTGATCTATCTGCATACCCATCAATTCTCACAATTCTTGCAAAAAATGATTCATAAAGCATTGATCACGGTCAGAGATGATGGATGTGGGTAACCCAAAATGAACCCAAACATGGTTGAATAATGTATATGAAATGCCAAATACATCAATGTATTCTTTACATGTGACCATGATGGCCATCTTGGAAAATTGATCCACTATAACGAACACATCATATTGTCATCTCATCACATGCAATCTAGTCATGAAATGCATGCTAATAGATTCCCATGGTTTAGATGAAACTGGTAGAGGTGTGTAAAGTCCCAGATCACTATTCCTAAGATTGGTGATGTAATAAGTAATGCAAGACTTTATGTGTTGTTCCATGTCTGTGTGCATGTGCAACCAGTAGAAGTGCAACTGCAATGTTGCTAGAGTCTTTGTCACACTAAAGTGCCCTAAGGTCTTGGAATAGTGTACCTCTTAGATGAGTCATTGGTGAGGTACACCAAAGGGAACATAGAGATGTCTAAGATTTTAGAGAAAATGGTCAGACAAATTGAACTCTTGAACTTGGTTACCTTGCACAAGGCTAATGTAAGTTATTATGAATTCTTGATCAACTGAGTGGAGAGGAGCCCAATTTATGAAAGAATAGCTGCATATGTCCATCACCATGTTGATCATGTGAACTGATAGTCATCTAAGGCAATATAAAACTTTTTTGTCCTTCCCTCTCTTATGCTTGATGATGAGATCTAATTATTGCAAGTAAGCCATCCATTTCACATGGCGTGCATTTTACAGATTCTCCAATGAGTGGAGGAATTGAAGTTATTTATGATCTGGCTGTTTAACTATCTTCTTATTGATAATGTAGTGCGACCATTTCTTAATTACTTGCATAATAACATACACTTATTTCTCATAGGTGGAGTACATTTTCACCATGTCACTAAACATCTCAGAGTGGTATGCGACTGGATGTCAATGCTACATGAGCATTGTACTAAGTGCATAGTTAGATGTATTAGTGTGTATTTCAAAGGTTTGCATACTGTCAAGAATTGTTAGAATATAAGCTATACATAGGCATTGTTTTAGTACCTCAAAAGCATGTTGTTGTGATTGTATTCAGTCAGACTTGGCTTTGGCACATGTGAGCTAGCTAAGAGACAAAGAGATGTGTGAAAAACCAAGGAAGAACCTATATTAGAAGTTAACAAGTCAAAGAAAATTTTTCAATTCTATGAGATCACACAGAGTAAGCCAATCTTGGATCTTCTTTGGATCTACTTTGATGCCAGTGTAATCAATGATGTAACCTGTGTATTGGATATGTACGGTACCAAATGTATACTTCACTAAGTTGTCTTGCAACTTGTGTTGGCATAAAGTGTCTAATAAACACAATATGTACTCCATATGCTCCTCCCAAGTCTTGTTGAAGATGAGAATGTCATACAAGTAGATGATGATGGAGTTTAGGAATGGCCTGAATAGATCATCCATCAAGTGCATGAAAGTGGCTCACACATTGGTGAGGCCAAAAGACATGACCAACCATTCATACAATCTTTCTTGAGTATTGAAGGTTGTCTTCCAAACGTCTTCAAGATAGATCAGAATCTGATGGTAATTTGACTTTAGGTCAATCATTTTCAAATATTGTACACTTCAGAGCTGGTTGAGAAGGTTATCAATGTGTGGTAGTGGATACCGATTCTTCATCATGAATTTTTTGAGTGTACGATAGTCTATGCAGATTTTTAATGACTCATCCTTCTTAGGTGTGAGGATTATTGGACTCCCGCAAGGAGAAGAGCTAGGATTGATCTTACTAGGATCAATAAGCCCTTAAATTTGGCATCAAATTTCATCATTTTCCCACACTGATCTATGATAGAGGGGAATATTCAAAAGATGGTATCTAGGGACCAAATTGATGTGGTGATTTACTATGTAGTGTGTTGGAATACTATCAAGTTCTACAAAGACTTCACTACTCTACTCAATTAACTTATCGAGATATTGTTGTTATGATAATGTGTGAGTGTTGTGAACTACTAAGGTGTGCTTTAGTTTTAACTATGCATGTGTATTATGGTGGATCATGAGTAACACAAACTTATGTGCATGTGAGATGAGCTTGTGACATTACTTGGCAAAGACCAAGGTGACTTTGGTCATGGGTGCTAAATCAAAGAGGTTTTAGGAGTAATCTTACACTCGAATAGTCCAATGTTATGGTTTGGATTGATATGTAGATTCACAATCATACAAGTACATTCTCCCCACTAGGATTCCATATACCTCTAGAGGTGCTATGTCACAAGTGATTTTGTCCTCTATAGGCTTTACTTTGTATTGAAAAGTGGATTACCACAAAACCTATATTTTTTTCCACTACTAGATCCACCCTAAAGAGTATGGATTTGGATGTGTAGTAGTGGTAAGACCAAGGTGATGAGCTATGGATTGCATGATGATGTTCTTCAATCTATCACTATCGATGATGATGTGGATAAGTTTACCCTTCACCCATAACTTAGCATGGAAAAGACATTTGTGCTCTTCAAAGATTTTCATCGTAGTGGCAATAATGCTTAGATATGAGGCATATGAATAAGTGTCATCCATCGATGTGGGTTTTGATATAAATTATGTGAGGAAGGATTACTACATGCAACATTTAGAATCATTGTGAGTAGATGATCGATAGTGATGACACCACTTATCACTAGACTTTTCTTCTTGTCTTTGTCTGAAGATAAAGGTTCTAAAGCCTTCAAGGGTTGAGAAGTCTTTTTTTACTACTCTCCTTTGTGAGAAGTGTGTTATTGCTTATGTGTAGAAGGATACAATGTGGAATAATGCAAATGCTAGGCCTTATACATTGCATTAGATGAAGAGGTGACACATTGCTTTAGCTTTGCCTTGGCTTCATTTTTACCGAGGTAGGGAAACACTTGGATGTGTTTCTGAGTCTAAGAGTATGCTAGGCATGTGGGTTTGTGAGATATAACATGGGACTATGAGTTGTAAAGAGCACAAAATTTGGTGAGATGGCATAAAACTTATGCAGTGTTCTATTCGATGAGCTACAACATAGAACTATAAGTTACATTAAACTACGAGTTGTGAAGTATGAATTAATGAGTGTGAAGTGTGTAGGGGTTAGTGCATATAAGTCTACAATAATGTGTGGGAATTGTGTGTATGACTATAATCAATCTTTGGGCAAGGAGTGCACAAGATTAGGTGAGAGATGCATGACCTCTGCAGTATAGTGAATAAGGAGTAAGCTTGGATGCACAGGGAATACACACGGATCAAGGGGCATCCCCACCTTTGGATGTTCATATCCATAATGGATATGTAGACTTCAATGATACTACTTCCAAACATGAGTAGTATAATAAAGATAACATTGGTCCTCAAGATGGACACCAAGACGTACTTACTCCTATAAATGGTAAGCAAGTCAAATTCAACAAAGAGGAAGTTATTTAGAGTTTTAGAGAAAATATTTGTAAGTAACCTCTTGAACATACTATAATATTACAAACTCTTTTGGATATCAAAAATGTAAGCATGGCACAATCTTCTCAAACTTCTAATCTAGTGGATACAAATTTTTTACCACCATTTACAATGGGGTCAACCCAAATACTTCAACATATTACTATGCCAATTATTCCTCCCTCATTGGGGACACTACCTTTTGTTAGCACACATTCCACTTCTCCTAATATACAATCCATTATGAAAGAGATTAAATCTATGAAAATTAAGGTATTACATTTGGAACAAGGTACTTCGAAACCTAATTTGCATTGGATGATCATGTTTTATTGCACACTCCATTGAATGATCATATATAAATGTATCGTTTACCTACTAGTTTTGTGGCACCCAAGATTATACTATATGATGGAAAGCGTGACCCAAAGCAACATCTCAATGCTTTCCATAGAACATGTTTGGACTATTTATCCATTGACAGATTATTGACTAAAATGTTTCCAAGAAGTCTCAAAGAATATGCATCACAATGGTTTTATGACTTACCTAATAAATCCACTCATGTATTTAATCCATTGGATGATGAAGGATAATTTTGAATAATTTGGACTTATACCTAATAAAGTGGAGTGTAGAAAATTTTCTCCAATTTCTTTTTCTTATATTTCAAATAAATTGGACTGTTTCAAACCATTTGGACATAGATCATTTTAAATAAATTACACTATTTTGAATAATTTGGACTTATACCCACTAAAGTGGAGTGGATAAAATTTTATCCAAAAAAAAATTCCTATATTCTAAATAAATTGGAGTGTTTCAAACTATTGGGGCATAGATCATTTTGAATGAATTGGACTAGTTTGAATAATTTAGATTTATACCCATTAAAGTGGAGTGGATAAATTTTTTTCCAAAAAATAAATTTAGTATATTCCAAATAAATTGGAGTGTTTCAAACCATTTGGGCATAGATCATTTCAAATAAATTGGGTTATTTTAAATATATGGACTTATACCCACTAAAGTGGAGTGAAGAGAATTTTCTCTAAAAATAAATTTGTTATATTAAAAAAAAATTGGACTGTTTCAAAGCATTTGGACATAGATCAATTTGAATAATTAAGGCTATATTTATTTATTTATTTTTAAGATAGGTTAAACCAGGTTAAAAGGAAACTTTACCTGTAAAATATAGATCCAAAAGATAAGCATGAACAATAACAAAACAAAATGAAACAAAATAGGATCTCGATAGGAAAACCCCCTGCTTCTAGTAAGATATGAAAAGTTTTAGCCAAAAAACTAGACCAGATAGAAGAAAATAGAAAAGAACCAACTAAGCAAATTTAGAATAGATGACCAATTTCTTGGCCTTAGGAATTTTTTGATCTTTGTTACTCATTTTCCCTCTAGTACGATTCCTAATAGACTGATATTTTTCCTTTCCCTACCTCTTGCACTTCAAACTGGTAAGCTTAGGTTCCTCCTTTTCCTTTTCAGGATCTTTACTATAATCCTCCTCTTCATTCATCTAAGAAGTGTTATTTCATTGAGGAATGAACTCATTAAAACCTACATGTTCTTTGTCAAATTTAATTTATTCCATCCCATGATGTAGGATGCCTTTGAGATTATCGACCTCATCTGCTATTTCATTACAAAGAAATTTTTGAATAAAGATTTTGGTGAAAATCTTGTCAAGAGATTGCTCAATTTCATCCTTTTTCTTAGGGTAAATAACCCTCCATCCCCTGATGGAAATGGGAGACACATATTTAGGAATCCCCCATCTTTACATCTCACTTTGGTGTCCTACGAAAATTTAGCTCTGGATCTTTCAATTTGTTCCTTCCCTTCTTCATCAAGTTCAGATTCTATGAATAAATCCTCTTCCCTATCATATTCATCCTACTCACTAGGGATGTCAATCACCTCTAAGACAATTTTAGACCAGAACAACTTCCCCTTCTTGACCAATAATAGTATAAGTCCTTGGTGGATAATATCTTTCAAGGGGTTGTACTTAAAATTCATAACAATAGCTTACAAGGATTTTAAAAGGAAAAATAGAAGACTAATAGTATGCCCCTTGAAGTGGTTAAGCAAGAGAAAGTGATAAGAAAATATTACTATGTGTTTTCCATCCAATGTGATGTAACACATGATCTGTAGACAAACATCAAACCACTTTCTTGATAGGTCAGTCCTCACAAACCCTTTCTAGGGAGTAGCCTTGGGTTTTTTCTTCTCCTTGCTGAAGAAAGTGTTGATGAGTTCCTCCTTACTCTTTTTATCCTTAAAATATTTGACTCTAAAATAGTTCATTCTCAATATCTCTTTGATAAGATCCTTAGTTATCATAATTCTTAGCCCATTCATACAAACCTCTCTATCCTTTCATCCTCAGGTGAAATCCTTAGACAGTCTAGTATCGTGTCCTACCAGTCATTCTATGAAAGTCACCATCCCTCCTTTAACCATCTTATACCATACACATTCATCTATTTTGACATCCTCATAGGATATGGGTTTGAACCTATCTTGATCACCACCCATAATGTGTTTATACAAGCTTCCCATTTCAAACCCTTAGAATTGTAACACATTTTGGAAATGGAGACAAATAAATCATTGCTGAGGGAGGCTAGATTGATTCAAATGTGTAATGCCTTGAGAAAGGATTGATTAATGATA
Organism: Torreya grandis; assembly: GCA_037957365.1. Lineage (NCBI taxonomy): Eukaryota > Viridiplantae > Streptophyta > Pinopsida > Cupressales > Taxaceae > Torreya > Torreya grandis. The sequence continues at coordinate 1,846,610 of JARHVA010003665.1, forward strand.
TCCTTGGATGAGTTTATATCTAATCCCTTAAGCTAAATTTGAATCATCATTAATAATTCCATCATTTCATTATGTGGGGTATCTTTTATAAAAATCGATAAAGGGGGGTGACGTCAATAGGTAAATTATTATCATGCCAACTAGTGAAGGAGCTTTTATTACCCCTATATTAACCATTTTATCAGCTCTCTTAGACTTTTTATCAGTGATTTTATGAATAATTTAGACTTATACCCATAAAATGTAGTGAATAAGATTTTCTCCAAAGAAATTTTGTTTATTCCAAATAGATTAGACTTTTTCAAACCATTTGAGCATAGATCATTTCAATTAAATTGAACTATTTTAAATAATTTGAAATTATACCCACTAAAGTGGAGTGAAGAATATTTTCTCCATAAATATGTTTTATATATTCCAAATAAATTGAATTATTTCAAACCATTTAGGAGCAGATAATTTTGAATAGATTAGACCAACCAAATTATGGATGAAAACATATTAAGCAATCTAGTTCATATACATAATAAAATATCTTGAAAATTGTTTGTTGTTCATTAGGAAGATATTCATGAGCAAGTGTCAATATAATAATGGATCAAGTTGGTCAATTTCAAGATAAATTGTTGGATTATCCACTTGCATTTAACGAGATCAAAGTAATTCTAAACTAGAATCGATTAATTTGAAATTAATTGAACTATATTTGAGATAATTTAGAATTGATTTGTATGAAATTGATGATAATTTTTATTACCATAATTATAGTTTATAATAAATAAATACACTTAAAATAATCATAATATGGCTAAGTTACATCTTTCTAAACATTGGTTCACAGCTGCTGGCATGGCTTTTTTGCTTTCTCCCAAGAATGTGATGATAGATGTCATTTTGATTCTCCAATCCTTTTCATATTTTTGACTTCCATCTTTAGTATATCTACTTGACATAACATAACTCATTTTCAATTTTTGATTTGTAACACAATTCTAAGAATTACAATCAATGAACAATATGTCAGCAATTGAAAAATCATCTCCAAAGACCCCTTTAAAATTAACTTCATCCAATTTATTTATGTTTATATTGAATGGATTAGAATATCTTTTCCCCCAAACAAACATGAAATTTGAACTTGTGTAACCCATGGCTTGAATGAGTATCATCAACTGATTATCCTCTATTATTGACCAAATGCCAACATGAGAAAAAGATTGTAGTGCCATCTTCAAAAATTCTTTGGAATGATCTCAAATGCAGTATGACATATTTTATATTTAATAATATTTTTTTCCCATATCATGCATTTGCATATCTTTTTTTTTGTGCACAACAAATAATAAGTCATCCAACCCCATAATCAATAGTTTTTTAGAAGTCATTTTTAGCTCCTCCTTTGAAATGTCTACAATTTGTTAAAAGAAAAATGAATCATTTATTAACAATATTATATTATAAGAAATATAACATGGTATTTTTATAAGAAAATGTTTTACATATTACTAGATTGGTCATTGATGCACTTTTGATTTGCATTTCTTATTGTAACATAAAAACATAATGCATTTCATTTTATTCATTTGATTTTGCATTTCTTTAATATAATATTTATATAAACATATAAAAATAAATACATGCCAAGCACCTTATAACTATAATCATTATACATAGATGTACCATTTCTATTTCCAATTTTGTAACATACATATGCATATAATGTAGGAACTAACAGACCACTCAGAGTGGCAACAACTTACAATGCCTAAGGATAGAACAACTTGAAATATTAAAATAGTTGGGAAAATAACTAGTGACAACAAAATGCAAACATATAGATAGAACTATCAGACCATTCAATATTGAAACATATAGAGATCCATTCAAACACATATTAAAGAGCAAAGACATTAACTAGCAACTTATATTATCACTCATATTAACTCATTCAAGAATTATAGTCAACATTCATTAAACACATTTCAGATGAACAATGATGAGCTATCATGCTTAATTAGACAATATAACTTCCATGGCCATGAACAGTAATGGGTAAATGAAATATGTAAACAACATTTTAATGGGTAAATATAACCACATTCAAGTCTACACAACAATATAATGAACCCACACTTCTAAATCCCAAGTTGATACAAGCCTATATTTTATTGTCTTCTACAATCTCCTATCTATAAAGAAAAATTCAATTGTAATGTTTTTAAATAAATAAAGATAATTAATATATTCTAGACTTATATGAAATTTTATAATTACACATTTATTGAAAAGGGTTTGCACCTTTTTTTTCCTTTTTGTAGTTTGTATGGGTGTACTCTTTCATTGAAACTTTGGTTCTTTATTCCCTGTAAGGTATTATATAATCTAGTGACTAAAAATTATCATCATTAATTGATTTGATAATTGTATTCTAAAAATGTGTCTTGTTGTAGAGTTTTACCTTATGTTTTTTTCGTGGAGGCACCAATGTACATAGCTGTGTCATGGGTTGTTGTGTTGGAGACACAAAGTTCTAGAGTTACGTTGTGAACTATTTTAATTGAGACATAAATAGATGAAGAAATATTCTGTCATTATAATGAATCATTGATAATTAAAAAACTATATAATTGAAAAAATATGCATGATCTTATCTTACCTTATTCAACTTGCAATGTGTCATGTTCGTTGATATGATCTTTCATTATTATTGTTTCTTCATTTGCATGCAATGCCATTAGTGCTACACACTGAAAGATTGATAAGTTGTTAGGTTTGAATAATAAAGAATACATACCAAAATATTGTTAAGATTTTATATTTAGAAAATTAAGCATGATTATAAAATAAATTTAAAATGCTATGCACCTAGTACTAATCGAAGTGGTTGTTCTTGTATTGGTTGCTCTGAATTTGTTAAACAATTTTAAAATTGAACATTAAAAATTGTTTTTTCTTTAGTTTCTATAATGCAAGATAAATTTATTTGTAATTTTTTACAAACACACACCAATCCAGCTCCTGTATATACCCCTAACACATCACATGCATCCAAAATGTTGAAAGTAGAGATAAGTTTCTCCCAAAATATGTTATCTAGTTCATTTTTGAATGGCCTTCCTATTTTTTTTGAACCAATCATTTCAAATGTTGGTACATCTTCATAGATGTCAACACCTTCCTCTAATATACCTTATTATGAATGAAGGTTGAAACCTTACAGCTAAAAATGAGTGGGATCCTGACAAAAATGGATACTTGTAATATATGTCCAATCAAATCCATTACTATCTGGACCCCATAGTATGACACCCATATCTTTAATGGAATGGAAATCACTAACACATAGATTCTTGAGAGAGGTTTGAATGCCAGACCAATGTTGTCATTTGTGGATGACAAATATACTGAAGGCCCTAACAATAACTTTATAAATCAATGCCTAAAGAAATAGGTGAATATGTTCTTCCTTAAAAGCTTCAACAAAATTCAAAAGATCAATAATTATCAAATCGACATTCACACCAAGAATGAACATTTCACTAAAATCTTCTAAAATAGATGGCTAAATACATGGGAGTCCATAATGGCTAACCTGGGAAACTAACCACCATCATTATGTAGATAATTTTTCAATATGCTTAATTAATCTTGAGATAATGATTCCCAACCTTTTTTATTTTTTGAAATACCTTCATTCAAGACACACAAATCATCAAACCTTTTCAAAAAAATTGTATAATGCTCTATTACCTCTACAGGTGTGACTATTTTGTCTAGTGGTAGTGTCATATCATGGTTGTTGAAATAATCTACAATTTTTGATAGTATGTTACTTTTCATCTTCACCTTTTTGCACCAGGTATCCATGTTGTTGTACCTAAAGGTTTTCAAAAAGGAAATAGACCCTATTTCCAATAAATTTGCTAGTTTTAATTTTTGTTTGTCTAAAATCCCTTGAATATTTCTACGTACTATTGTACCAATCAGATTTAAATATTATTTATCTAAACTAGGTAAAGTGCCACTTTCAAAAAAACCAAATGCCTTATCAAAACAATCCCAAATGGTCTATTCCATGAAAAGAAGGCATTTTCTCTCTTGTAGTTGTGATAAATAATTTATTTATGTGAACAAGTGTCTATCTTGTGCATGTATTTCTTCCATATTTTTTTTTGTTTCAAGATTATTTCAACCTCTCAGTTTGATAAGGTCACATGCAGATCAAACTCTTTCTACAAATGAAGACTTATAAATTGTTTCATTGGCTTCATTATATTGGTTACATATTTTTTGCACAATATGGAATGAAGTACAAGTTTTTAGAAATCTTTCCCTTCCAACATAATATTTATTTCTCAATGATAGTGAATTATATTCCTCTTCCAAAAGAATTCTCTATTGTGATGTAATTATGTGTTGGCCATTTAAAATTTTGAACCTTATGGTTTTTTTATCCATCATATCTTCTAGGACTTCCTTTGATTCAATAATACATTGAGGTTTACTTGGATAAAAAAGAATTAAAAAGACATCTTTCATAAGAACCTCCTTATGTTTTACAAATGAATGAATTATATCATTCAACCCTCTTTCATTCAGATTTCTTATTTTGATATTATCATCCCCCAATTCACAAAGTTATAAAAGAATGTTCAAGGCATAATTAATAGAGGAAATATACCATGTAGATAATTCACTTCTTATCTAATCAGAAGTTTGTGTCAACAAAAGTGTTCCAACATTTTGTTCAATCTTATTTTTATCCACTGGTGTGAGTACTTGTATGGCCTCTTTAAAATATGCATACAAATATGTTTCCCTTGCTTGTCTTGTTTTCTTCAATGTTTTTTCTGTCATGACTATAGGGTATCTTAAATACATGTTTGCATGGTGGCAAGTAGAAAAAGTTATTACCCCTTGTTCATGTTTTTATTTCAACATATTTTGTCTTTTAATGACAAAATTATCTCTATCTATCAACCCAAACATTTGAAGGTTGTCATAGCTATTCAAATGAAACTCAAATGTTTCATAAGAAGGAGAAAAATTATTTTTTGTCAATTATATTTTATTGGGTGTAAATTTATTTAAATTAGTTATAGCTCAACAGATAATTCCCTCTTCTCCTTTCCATACTTCTAGTCAGAATTGAAGGGCATCTTCAAGTTCATCCTTATCATAGGCAAATATTATTCCAATCAGAGAAGATTCCTTCCTTGATGTAGTTCTAAAAAAGTATATATTTGCATGTAGTTTGACGGACTAAACAATTCAAAATACCAATTAGAAAGAGGAATTTTGTCGCCACCATAAAATAGAATATGTTGATGTGGATTCAATTTTATTTTTGGTAGTTTAAATGGTACTCCATCCAAATTCTCTTGGAGTGAGGCCTTCTTCTACCTTTTATCCAAATCTCTCTTCGAGTGAGGCCTTCTTCTGTATTTTAAGTGTGGGAATTCCTTTTTTGCTCAAAGACATTTTACAAAGCAATTGAAATGATTTAAATATTGATCTTTTTAAAAATGTAAGTTGCATATTACATCGATTCATGAATTTTTTTTGTCATTAAGCAGCGATTAAATGTATATCATCAAATGCTAATTCTAAACTACAATACAAAATACATATTAAATATTCATAATATATACATTAACTCACACTTAAAATAATAAGGTATGACCAAACCAAAAATAAATTATTTGCACCAACCAATAGAATATGATGGGCAAATGAATCCATAAACATTTGTTTCAAAGGAGAAAGATGAAGGGAAGTATGTTTCTAATGTGTCAAAATGCCCATCAATAGGTACTTTTAAGGTATCTCCTAGGAGATACCTTTTAATCATGCACAAGAGTGATTTTTTTAAAAATACATCTCATAGGAGATACCTTCAAGTTAACCATTATGGTATTACAAGTGTACTTCAAGGCCCTTAAAGGAATCTCCTAATGGACACATCAAAGGCTATTGCCATACATTTAAAGGGATGTTGAATGCATCTCCTAATAGAACTTTCTTTCACCTTGAAAGCATTACTGGTTGATAAATTGATAACATGAAGGGCCTTCTAATACTTAGGAGAGTACACATTTTAGGTCCTCATGTGCACATGCTCTTTCCACCTCAATTTAATTTAATAATTTGTCATGTTATGTTAATAGTTTTAGATCTAAATAATTACCTTGTTTTACCTCTAAAATTTTCCTTTACCTTGATGGTCCTTTTAATATCTTCAAGGTATCTCTTAGGATATACCTTCAAGCTACCCATGAAGGTATTACAAGCCACTCAAAGGAATATTCTATTAGATACCTTGAGATTGAAATTGCCCAGTGTTATTAAAATTTGTAATATCTTCAAGGTATCTCTTAGGAGATAACTTCAAGTTACCCATGAAGGAATTTCTTAGTGGATATTGTTGATGCCTAAAACACTCACTCTCAGTGAATGGTTTCCTATGGAAAGATTTACAGATGTGGGATGAAATTAAAATCTATAAAGCAACCTTTAGGATTCCCATGATGCTTAAAATAAATTTTTTCATGACACATTTCTCCCTTTGAACTGCCTCTAGAATTCTTGTTAGAAATGGGGCTCACTTCCCTTAGCCAATAGTGTGCCTTTACTTTAAAGAAGAACTCCCTTATTTCTTGAATAGAACCATGATGACATGTGTTGTCATCAGAAGGGATAGAGGCTTAGCCAAAAATAAAGGAGTGCCTAAGAAAGAGGAGGTCATTCACTTAAGAAATAGGGATTGCATTCAGTTGTGGCCAAGCTCGAGGTCATGCCATGCATCAACCTCCTCCAAGACTTATTATTCATAGGCAAGGTTACACATGCTGCTTTATTACACCACATTCATAACCAAATGATTGTGGCATGGATATCTAGATAAAATTTTCAAAGTTATTTATCACTACTAGCACTAGATGTTTATTTTGACAAACACATGCTAGTTTCATGAAATTAGGATAATACTAAAGGAAAAGGTGTTAAATTAATGGCTTCTCCTTAAGAAAACCATGAAATACAAAGGCAAGAATCCCACTCTAACCTATAAGTTTAGGATGGGAGTGCGGATTGGCATAAATTATGTGCACCAACCAATATAATCTAATGAGTAAAAAAATCCATAAATATTTGTTTCAAAGGAGAAAGATGAGGGGAATTATGTTTCTAATATGTGTCAAAATTCCCATCAATAGATACCTTCAAGGTATCTCCTCAGAGATACCTTTCAATCATGCACAAGAGTGAATATGTCTCCCAGTAGAACTTACCCTCACATTGAAAGCACTACTGGTTGATAATTTGATAACTTGAAGGGCCTCCTAATATGGTCCTTTCTTAGACTTTTTTTGGGGTTTTTACATGAGCACAATGTCTGACAGAAATAGGTCTTCAGGAGTTTTGTCTTGGTTAAAATACTGGAGTCTTATTTTAATCAAACATTTTGTCCACTAAAAAAAGTTTGAAGGAATTTAATGCCTTTGATCATGGCTATATTTTGTCATCACTTGTAAGGACACCCTCTCCTATAACCATCAAAAAAGAAGTAATAGTGTATGTTCCATACTCATTTCCATAATGGAAAATAGTTTATAAGGGCATTAAAAAGGAGGAGGTGTTAGTTGACACAGTCCAAGAGTAAGTCCTAGTAAAGGAAGGGCTATTTATACCAAAAAAGAATCAAACAAACATAGCTCAGCTCGATTACCTTGGTGTATAAGAGTTTCAAGACTCTCTCTCCTTAGTTCAAGAACCACTTAAAAGAGAACTTTTCCCCTATGAAGTAGACCATTTGAGGAAGTTTTATCATTAAGTAGACCCTTTGAATCCTTTCCACATACCCTTCAGGACTTTTAAACTATCCCTTTGGCCTTTTTGAATGTATCCCTTGTCCTTTGAACTAGCTCTTTTGCATTTTACAAATTTACCACTTTACCCTTTTTGACTAGATTTTTGTAGGCACATACCCTTTGGGTTTTGCGTAAATGACTCTTCAAAACTTTTATCTCAAACCCTTTACCCTATAAGACTTATCCTTTGGAATATCCTTTTTGACCCATTTTTCCAATGTAAAGTGCCCTTCGGCCTTTATGTATTGGACCCTTTGACATGAACATATCATTCAAGATTTCTATCCTAAGCCTTTGACCCTTTTTCAAAGTGCCCATTACCCTTCAGACCCAAGGCACATACCCTTCATGTTTTGTGTAAACTACCCTTCAAGACTTTTGAAATGACCTTTAACTATACAAAAGTACCCTTCAAGAAATCAAAAGTGCCCTTTGATACTTTTTCCATAGACAAAATGCTCTAAAAAGTAGACCTTTTGGATCAAAAGTACCCTTCGAGGAAATTTGCCATTCAAACCTTTGAAGTATCCCTTAAAGATAATTGTCTCAAGACTTTTACCTAGATGAAATCTATAGGGAAATTGTTACAAACATTTTATCTGAAATAAAGAATTAGTTTGTAGACATTGAGCCAAAAACATTTTTTCCATGTAGACCATAAGTACCTTATTACTAAGAGTAATACTAGTCTCACCACACTTAGCCAAATAAAAGTACAAATATTTCCTATTAATACTTTATAGACCCCTACCAACCTGAGCTAACACATTTGAATTATACAAGAAAATAAAAGCCAAGTGAACATTGCACATTTATTTCTCATGAACTGATATGCAATGAAAGATTCTATATAGGTGATATGGCATGATTGAAAAGCCATCATTGCATTCAAGCTAACTTGAATTCAAAGTCTTATACTGTATTATAGTGATGAAGATCCCTAGTTCCCACTCCAAGAATATTGTGAGTAAAACAATGACTGAGCTAGAGCTGAGTTGTTTGTCCAATATAAATAACACATAGAATAAACATCACAAATTATGCATCACTAACATCTACATCTAGGATGTTCTGAGGGATGAATCCACCATCCCCATATTCAATTAAAGACACCATAGAATTCATGGATACTATATTCAATACCATAGTGTTTAGAGACAAGTACCATAATTATTTAGCATTATGGGATGTCATTGATTTAGTGGATGTGCTCTCACTAGAAGATGATATAACACTAGCAGATAGATTGTTCATTAAGAAATTGTTGGTGTTCAAATGCCAAATATTACACTTTATTATAGCCAATCTAGAATTAATGTTGTCCATTGACCTCCTAAGGGACCTGCTCTTTCTAAGGAAGATATCACAGGATGTGTTCCTGCATCATTCTAATAACAACATGATGGTCACATAAATTTTAGGGGTGGATTTTCAAAGATACCTATCTTTGAGTATACATGATGCCTACTTTGACAAGCACATATTAGTGAAGTTTAACACATAGGCCTCGATAGAGAAGGTAATACCTTCGTAGCTACTCCCAAACTAAACCATCACATGGAAAGGAAAGAAGTTGAAAGGAGAAATCCTGATTGATAGGTTCAGGATGGGAATTCACATTGGTATGCCTCTTCTTAATCGATCATAGAGTATGCCCAATATTCATTTTGTTAATTTGGATTGGATGCCACTACTATACATGATGCTTACACATGATGATGCATACACCCTGGGTGAGATAATAAGCCTTTAGTTGAGGGAGCAGATTATTCATAAAGACAATCATCCCATGCCCTTTGAATACTTCAACATGATGTCCTACTTGTTGGATGTAGTCATGGGTACATGTTATAAGTATCTTGGTGAATTATGGACTCTGGTGACAAACTATGAGAATAACATAATATGCGATTATTACCAATTCATGCATATTTACTGCTAAACCAAGCATATGGTGAGGATCTTCGAGGATGTCTATCCTCAAGTTTGGAAAACCATTCATAGCTCACCCATGCCTCAAATTGGACAAAATATTGTGAATAACTTGGATAGGAAAGGGGATTATTTCCTTTACCTAAATTTCACTATTATCATGATTTGGGGAAACAAGGCTAGCCCCTTGTGTCTTCCAAGGTTTGTACTAAATAATATAGCTGAACAAGAAATCACCTTCTAATTATAGAAGAGAATTGAAGAGGACTTATAAAGGCAAAATAAAGCCTTGTATTTTGGTCATTTTATAACTATTGGCAGGATGGTATATATAATGATAAAACATCTCAGGGAGGTAGGTGTAAAACATAAGAGTTATCCTTTTCCTGTATTTGCACTTTCTCGTATTTACACAGGGATTGGGATCTCAATGGGATGATCCAAAATTAAATTCATGGATTCAACATTCATTATAGTCATGAGCCTTATGACTATGATTTTCTCTTTTTAAATTCCAAGTCTAATTAAGAAGTATTGGAATGAGTACAAATTATTGGGATGCAAGAGGATCATTTGAGAATGATCTAAGATGATCTTTCTATTTCTACCAGGGAGTTAGATAGTAAAAAGATACTCTACAAAGGGTGGAAACAATTGGATTTATGAAAAGGACAATCTGAAGAGCAATCTAAGGTCCAAACTACCTCCTTCTCCTAAGGAATTCCTTTGAAGTTGAAGATAGTGAATAAGGAACCCAAGCTACTTGAGCCTAGTTCTACTAGGGGAAGACAAGCAAGAGATCCATCAGCTTGATTTTGATAAGGAGGAGAGAACAAAAGAATTTCTTGCTATAAGTTCTAGTCAAGTGTCAATTGTTATGCCCCAAGTACACACTATTACATCCATTGGGATAACAACTCCAAAAGTAGAAACATCATCACCTCAAAACTCCTTCACATAAGTAAAGACCCCCTTGGTCTATAAGAGAAAGCCTAAAACTCCTAAAATTAGTCCTATAGTGGGGTAAGAGGATCCTCCTTCAATATATCAATAAAAATGCATTAAATAACAAAATTATAAAATGGGCAGAAGCATTGAATGGATTATATTGATCATAGACCACTTTGAGGGGGCAACCTTCTTTGAGAAAGATCAATACAATAATTTGTGGATGCCTTAATTGGCCTCAACACTTACTTATATATGAATTCTAATCTAAGCAACTACTAATTCCCATAAATGTAGGATAAATCAAAATGCTCATGGGATGACTTACAGGCCATATGCATCCATAAAAAATACTAAACTAACAAAGTAAATTGAAGAGATATCACAGGTCCATAACATCCCCTCCCTCTTATAAAAATATTTGTCCTCAAAGATTTAGATGTGGACATTGGTGTTGAATCTAAAATAGTGGTTCCCATGTTGCATCCTCTAGTTGCATTTTGTGCCACTAAATTAAAACCTTAGTGATGGAGTGAGAGCAAAGTTGGCATGTGCAAATGTTTAGGATTGCCTCTGACTCAAGAAAAATGGAACCTTAATTATCATGTTTGGGTAAAATAGTCTACATTGTGATGTTTGTGCCAAGAAATTTCTTTAGACAAGAGACATGAAATACTAGGTGAACTCAAGAAGAAGGCGGGAGCTTCAACTTATAATTAGTTGACCCAATCTTTTGAAGAATCTTATAGGGCCTATAGAACTTGGGATCTAGCTTATGATACCTTTTCAAGTTTAGGGAGGATTGCTTGTAGGGATGTAGGTTAAGAAAAACCATATCACTACTTGAAAAGTGCACTCAAAATGGTGTTGATCTACCTATTGTTTCATTTGATTTTATGCCATATGAATATTTTTCCATAGGATACTAAGGATCTAATCCTAGGTTAAAATAATCATGTTGATCACTTAAAGTGATAAACTATTGGGGGTATACAAAAAGAGCACTGGTGGTGCTTGAACATAGATTGATTCATATGGAGTCATTTTCATTAAAGTGTGGTAGGACATATTGCACCACCATTTGGTGAGAGTGAGCCACTTTTCCCACTGATGTTGTTGTTCTAAGGTAAAACAACAAAATAAAGTTTTCAAGAATTTGTTGATAATTTTAGTCTATCCATCCATTTATGGATGATACCCATAACTCATCTTTAGTTGGGTGTCAGTACATTAAAATAGTTATTTACAAAAAAGGCTAGTGAAGGTTGCATCATGATCTGAGACAATGGATGAAGGAATGCCATGAAGATGGAAAATCTAATCCAAAAAAAATTGTGTGACTATGGAGGTGGTATTGGGATGGCTGAGGGCACAAAACATGACTATACTTGGAGAGGCAATCAACCACAACTAATATCACCATTTTCCCTCCAGATTTAGGGATCCCCTCAATGAAATCCATATAAATATCTATCCGAATCTTGGTAGGGGTGAGAAAGGGTTCAAGCAACCTAGGGATGAGTGTTGTTTCACCCTTGTGTTGGAAGGTATCATATTTAGCCACCATATTTTGAATTTCCTTTTTCATTCCATTTCAAAATAAGTTGTGTCATGCCCACTCATAAGTTTTGAGAAACCTTTAGTGCCCTATAGATGGAGAAGAATGGAGTTCATAGAATACTACCTACTGAAGATCTGTGCTCTGGGGAAGTACCAGATGATCCTCATATCATAAAGAAGCACCATCCCAAGAATAATGCAGTACAACTAAGGGGTTAGTGCCCAACTATTGAATGATTTGAGATAATAAGGAGTCATTGACATACCCCTATTGTACATTGTCTAACCAATTTGGAATAGGCATGGAAATAGTTGAAAGGGAACCCTGATCTATAAATGTGTGAGAGAGAGCATCAACCATAATATTGTCCTTACCCTTCTTGTAAGTTATCTCATAGTCATAACCCATGAGTTTGTTAACCCATTTATATTATGATGGGGTAGAGACCCATTGTTTCAGGAAATATTTTAGACTCTCATGATCAATTTTGATGCAAAAATGATTTCCTAATAGGTATGGCCACCACTTCTATACTCTATATAAAATGGCCATCATTTCCTTCTCATAAGTAAATAACACTAAATTCTTACTAGAAATGGCTTTGCTGGTGAATGCAATGGGGCATCTTTCTTGGAGGAGAATAACACCAAGTCCATTTCCATAATCATTGCTCTCGGTAGTGAAGGTTTTGGCAAAATCTAGCATAGCTAGAATAGGTGTAGTACACATAGCTTGTTTTAATTATTCAAATGCACACTCAATAGCTTGTGTCCAAGTAAAAGAATCCTTTTTCAACATAGATTATAGGAGAGCTGTAATATTCCCATAATTCTTGAAAAACTTGTGATAGTATGTAGTCAACCCCAAAAAACCATGGAGTCTCTTAAGTGTCTAAGGCTACAGCCAATTTTTCATGGTAGCTATTTTTTTAGGATCCACCAGAATCCCTTGGGATGAAATAATATGCCCAAGACACTCCACTTTGTCTTGACCAAAAGTAAATTTGGATTATTTTTCACAAATATGATGGTTAGAGAGAAGTTACAGTGTGAGTTTGAGATGTTAGAGATGCTTAGACCATGTTTTACTAAAGATGAGGATACCATCAAAGAAGACCAGAATGAATTTTTGTAGGTAGGGCCAAAATATTTTATTCATCAATGCCTAGAATGTTGAAGGAACATTAGTGAGGCCAAAAGGCATAACTAGGAATTGATAGTGGCCATCATGCATGTAAAAAGCTATCTTAGGGATATCATCCTCATGAAGCTAGATTTGGTGATATCCAGAGTAGAGATCTAACTTGGAGAAAAATGAATGTCATGAAGCTCATCAAGAAGCTCATCAATAATAGGGATTAGGAGCTTATCCTTGATTGTGAGGTGATTAAGTACATGAAAATCAATGTAGAGGCACCATGACCTATCTTTTTTCAAAGAAGGAGAACTGGGGAAGAATATGGGTTGGTACTAGGGTGAGTAATGCCTTGCTTTAGTAAGTCTCAAATGAGCATCTTGATCTCAATCTTTTACTAAAATGGGTAGTGATAAGGCCTAATGTTAGGAGGAACACTTATAAGAAAGAGATAAATATGGTGGTCCTCTAGTCATGAAGGTGGAAATTTTAATAGTTTGGAAAAGACACGTGCATACCTCTGCAGAATGGTTTATAGGTTAGAAGGAGTAGTGGAGACTATTGAGGGTTGCATTTGAATGGAATGGATCTAGGCAATGATGCCATGTGAATTATTCTTAAGAATATTTTCCATTCAATGTGAAATGATGATGCTAAGAGATCCTAATTTTAATCCTTTCAATGTGTGTTTTTGCCCATTATCTAAAAATGGCATCCAAAGTTCAACAAAATCCCATAAGATGGGTCCAAGTGTGCATAACCACTAGGCTCCCAAAATAACATCACAACCACCTAAGGGCAAGGAAAACATGTTGGATCATAAGTTATACTCTCCAATAGAGATATGCATATTGGGACACTTTCATTTGTAAGGTAATATGCCCCCATTGATAATCATGACTTCAAAGTTGGAGCAAGGATGGATAAAACAATCAATGTGTTTGGTGATTCAAGGGTCAATGAAGTTATGAGTGCTACTTGAGTCAATGAGAATTGTGAGAGGGATATTATTGAAGTAACCCTTAACCCACATGGTTTGTGGGGTAGTGACTCCTATTAGGAATGGAGAGATATGTTGGGTTGATCTTCCTGAGAAGCAGGTTCTATAATTAGTTAAGCTTCTTCTAGATCATATGTTGTATCTTGAACATCTTCCCAATCTTCATTTTTGGGTACAAAGTTCACATCCAATAAGTAGATATTTTTCTCAACACGTCAATTTCCCTAAGTGAATTTATCATCACAGTTATAACATAGTATTTTTTCTATATGGGCTTGCATCTCTACTTCAATCAAATGCTTAATATGAGTAGTTTTGGGGGTTGATGTCGTCAGAGATCATTGTGGAGCTATATTTTTGAATGGAACAAAATTAGATTTGAATCGTTATTGAGATATGATATTGTTGTCTAACAACTTAGCCAAACCTAAAGCTTCCATCATCATGTTGGGTTAGAACATTTTGACCTCAGATCAAATTACATCCTTCATTCCATTGACAAAGCAACTCCTAAAGAATTCATCAAACAATCCCTCTATGTGATTGACTAATTTTTAAAATTATGTTTGATATTATCTCACTGTTTTTGTTTGGTGATGTTTAGTGAGTAATCTAGTGAAGTCATCAAAAGTAGTAGGACCAAACTGTTGTAAAATAAGGGTGCAAAAATTGGTCTATATGGGTTTACCATGAGCCTTTGTATACCAACAATACCATCAAAGGGCTTCAATTTCCAAGTGAGTGGAACCTTGTTGGCATCAAAAGTATTATGTAGAATAAAATATTATTCTACTTGATAGATCCACCAAGTTGGATCTACACCATTGAATTTAAGAAAATTAAGCTTTGGCCTACGATAATTGCTAGAAGAAGAAAACCCAGTATCTAAAGAAAACTATGGATGTTGTATGTTATTCATGATGTTATGTTGAAGACTGAGGCCAATAAATTTTTTATCAAGATATTTGATGTGGGTCTTGAGGGTGTAAATTTCATCCTTCATATTTTTTACATCTATTTGGGTTACTAACATGACATGAATAATAGATTTTTTTGCAACAGATAGGAAAACTAGAGTTAAGACACAATTAGTAAGGAAAGTTTTGAATTTGGGTGAAAATGGAAGGGGTAAAGGGGATTTTAATAATTTTTTTACATAGTGGGAGTATGATTGATGAAGGTGAGGGCAATTTTAGGATTGAAAATGAAAAAACTATAAAATTTGTCAAAGAAGGACAAAGGAGTAAAATGAGATGATGAATACAATGGAAATTTTTTGAGGTAAATGAACAAAAATAGAAGTTATGACAAAACCCAAAAAAAGGGAAAATTGAGATTTGTGGGAATTAGGAGTGGAATTGGGATATGGGACGTCAAGGAAGAAAATGTGGGGAATGGAATTTCATGTGATTTGATAAAGTTTAAGGATCAACGAGGCTACAATTTTTTTTTTCTATTTGGTGGAAAGTTCTCTTAGATTCTATTGATACTTTATGGATGGTTTTTGAATTGTGGTTCCTGTCAAATATTTGCCTGTAATTCCTTTGTAGTCTACAGGTACTCTATTGATTGATTTTTTTGAGTCTATTGGAAATATTTTAAAATTGATAGAAATGGGCCACACATTTCAATGGTTGCCTAAGGGTTTTAAAAATATCACTTTGGGCACCAATGCCATCTAAGTGAGTACCACTATCCAAAAAAAGTTTGGCCATAGATTTACCTCTTAGCGATAGCTCTTAGTTTTTCTCATGGATGGGAACTACTCAGTCAGGAAGGGCCATTACTCATTTTATTGGTAATTATTCTCAATGGGCCAACTACTTTGGGGTTCTTGTGGTACTCCTCATGATGATTTTTAGGTCTTTCACCTAAGCACTTCCCATAGTTAAGTGGTCAGGTTTTTACCCTGATGCAAAATAGATTACAAAAAATTACTTAATGGAGTTATGTAGTATAATAGAGTTAATATTTTCTAAAAAATTTACTGAAATGAAGTATGTAGCATAATAGCATTATGACTTTACGAAAGAAAGAAAAAGAAAAAAATTATGGCCCTAAAAAGCACTCTTATACCAGATGAGAGGATCCTCCTTCAATAAGTCAATAAAAATGCATGAAATAATAGAATTATAAAATGAGCAAAATATCTGAATGGATTATATTGATCATAAACCACTTCAAGGGGACAACCTCCTTTAAGCAAGCTTAATACAATAATTTTTGGATGCCTTCATTGGCCTCAACACTTACTTATATATAAATTTTAATTTAAGAAACTAATACTTCCCATGAATGTGGGATAAAATAAAATTCTCATGGGATGACTTACAAAGCATATGCACCATAACAACTACTAAACTAACATATTAAATAGATGAGATATCACAGGTTCATAACATGGGGTCATCAGAAGGTTTACCCACTCAACCTCCACTGTTAGAACTAGCTAAGGGAGATGATGTGATCATCAAGGATATTGAGGATGATTTAGATGAATAAGCTAAGTTTTAAATAACCAAAGATATGAGCCTCCAAATAGAGTCTATGGAACTTACTTTTTAGGTATTCAATCTCAATCTTTTGTTAGTTTTCCTCTATTTTTTGTACCCATATTTGGGTAAGTTACCTCTATGGAATTTCTCAAATCTACACCCTCCCTCTCCACTACTACAATTTATATATTCATCTCCACTTCCATCCCACCCACCATGTAGACCCCTTTTGTTCCTATTGCCACCTTCACTATTAGAGACCTTAAGACAAAGAAAGTGTCTAAGAAGGTGTAGACTACATTGGCCACATCACAACTCCATGTCCACTCCACTCAAATCACCCTTCCACTACCATAGACCACTTTCATAAAGGATACCACAGTGATAAGTACTTGTAGGAGAAGGAAGGCCAAGCCCCTAATAATCATGGTCCATCCACTTCCTCAATTTGGAGAAGTAGATTGGTCTAAAACTATATGACCTTCCTTACCTGATGTCCTAACCAAGGCTCACAAGAAATAACAAAAATATTAAGAGGAGGCCAAGGAAGAGGTTTTTGTCACAACCTCTAATTCATCCTAGCTAGACATTCCTCTATGGGTAGTGGCTTTAAGGAATAAGGCTTCTCAATTTCTAAACTTTAGAATTACAGAGCTTCCCTCTATTTCTAATTTGTTTGATCCTCCAACTGTCAGTATTGAAATGATGAAGAAGAGGAAATTAGAAGATGATAAAGGTGCCCAAATTATCTTTAAAGAAAGGCAATAAATGTCTTCCCTCACCAAGAGGTAGAACAAATAACCAAGACAATCTTTATATGAGGAATATCTAGCAGACCTAGCACAAGCACACATAGATGTCATAGTTGCAATTCAAGAAGGAATAGAGTTAGCTCAATGGGGGTTTGAGGCATGAGTACATGTATTAAAGTATAAAGTAGAGCAACTAAAGGAGAAGGCCATGATAGTGTATATTCCTCCTGGCATAGAAGTTGAAATCCAAGAGGTAGCTTCTAGATGTTATAATTCCTTGGATGCCATGGAGTTAATGAAGGTCAAGATGGACCTTCATGTGAACTAGGATAATTAATTATTTAATTCTTTGAGAGATGACAATACAAAATTAAAGATGCTATTTGTCTATATAAGTAACTCTTTATATAGTCATCTCGACCTTATGACTATGTTAAAGGCATCTAATGTCTTAAATTTAGTAGTCATTTAGTAGGAGGAGGCAAAGGATTGGTTACAAAACATTGGGGCTTTGATCCCCATATATCACATGCATGAGGCTCAGATTCTTCTAATTTTTCATGAATTGAAGTTATCCAAGGTTAAGGACTTTGTTGGTAAGTTGATTAATGGGATTAATTTTGAAAATCTTATCCAATAAGTGGTCAATGATTTTAAGTAAAGATTACAAGGTTTGAAACTCAAATAAATTGATTTTGAATTAATCAAGGCTTGGAAAAAGGTCACTAAAGTATAAATCTTCAAATTCAAAATTTAAATAACCAAGGATAAGCATGCGAGACTCCTTGGACAAACCAAATGAATTCATCATCCATCATTGCTAATGTTAGACATTATACGATAGCAACATGGAGTGGCACAAAAAGTTTATGAAGATAATGAAGCAAAGAAGAATTAGGCCTCTGATGGTATGACCACATCTTGAAATTCCACTTTGACTTCTATGCCAACCAAGGTTCATGTAGTGTTACAAATGATGAAGCCTTGATAGGATGGGATTTTATGCATGTACAGTTTTATAAATACAAATGTACTTGGATTTTGAGTGACTAATTGTAAAAATTGACTTTAGATTTTATGTATATGCACACATTGCATAATTTTATAAAAGTCAATTTTTTTTTAACTTCTAGTTTTCTCTTATATGGTTTAGATTGCCATTATAACTACATGTTCTAACTGACACATGTAACCACCTTGCATGAACTTGGAAGATTGGGTGACCCCTTCCCTAAGTCAATATATACAATTGTAACCAAAATTTGTTTTTTTGTCAGAAGAGTTTGGAATATAGAGTAGTGAAATAATTTTGATCATCAGTAAAGTGTTTTGAGTATTTTATTTCTAATTTTGTGTAATTAGTTGTTATTTCCATGGTTGTATGTTTTAATAATCTTTAGTGTGTTATAGATATGAATAGATTCTTGATTTCCTAGTTGTTATATTGATCCTAGATGTGTAATATCTATTGAAATGTTAGTGAATATATTGATTGAGTTAGTAAAGTTAATTGAATCATATTTTTGAATGTGTATTTTTGATTTCTTTGGTGTGGTTTTCTATGTGTGTGAAATAGGTACCTCAGATAATTCATTTTCTTGAGCCATAATCTCTTGATTAAAGGTGTGCAACATCTACCCTAAAAGGAGAAACCTTTGTTTTAGGCTTATGAATTCCATACATCTTTATTTCCCTAAACTTCCTAGCCATGTCTGACTATATGTGTGTTATTGTTGCTAGCAATAAGCATAGGTGTTGTCACTTAGATTTTCATCCTTTGAAGAGATTGCAAGGCTCTCCTCATCCAATTGGCATAATGGAATCACTCTAGGCTTGTGGGCAACCTAAAGAATGAAGTGAATCTCTAGATAGGGCTAGCTCCCTTGATGTAACACTTGACTACAACTACTACTAACTCATAGGGGTGAAAAGGGAGAGAGAGAACTAAAATTAAAGATAAAATAATGGAGGTGATAAACTAGATATATTGATGAGATCAAACCACATGTATATGACACTTAAGACCAAGAAACAAGCCAAACATACACTTTCCCAATCTACAATTTCTTATATCAATGTTACATTGTGAGGTCAAGATGAACATATAGGATAGGAGGAATAGAGAAGTGGCCTTGAATGGCACTGATGAAGAGATAAACTCACTTATTCCTTTAAATATCTTAATAAAACTTCACGTGCTCTAGAATAAGAAGTTTCCCAACTACAAATAGGTTGTAAGAATGAGGTAACATGCTAAGGAAACAAGAGTATCAATTAATAAAAATAAAGCATTCAAATACATAGAATAAGTATAGTCATATAAGAGGTAAAACTTAGTAATTTTATTGATCAATAGGTGTATAATTAATCAGGTCTTTGCCATACTCAGGTGGAACATCTAATATAATGCCAAAATGACCAGCTCATATATATATATATATATATATATATATATATATATATATATATATATATATATATATATATATATATATATATACAGAGAGAGAGAGAGAGAGAGAGAGAGAGAGAGAGGTCCAGGTGTCACAAAGACACTTGTAAAGCTTTGAATTTTATTTATACATGTATTATAAGAGGAAATGGCTTGAACCATGTAAGGTAAGGAGCAACAAGTGTCAATCTAAGTCACAAATTTGAAGAAAAGTGGCAAGAAACTCTTCCCTTTACACAGAAAAAATACCTTCATGATTGGGCCTATTTGAACATATTGTAACTTATCTAGAGTAAGTATAATTATTTTAATGCAAGTTAAGGACATAATAAATTCCTCTCCATGCATTTTTTGTATGCCTAGTCTTATGGAATCAATTAAAAATGAGTCATCATCATCTGTTGTTCTAAAAACTACCCTTCCATGTGCCTTGCACACTTGGATTTAAAATTGGCATAAATTATCCATTAAAATACATGGTATGGAGTTAATAACAAGTATAAATACCCTCCATGGCCTTGGAAGTATTAGGGGAACCTTAAAATCACTTTACTTGAAGATTTTCTCCCCTCTCTAGCTTGTACATTAGGCCAATTTTTAATAGTTGAAAGTAATGGCCTCATTGGGGAACTTAGAATTTTATTAATAAAATTAAATGAATATTTGGAGTTATATTAACTTTAAATCTTCCACCTAAACTTTTTTTCATCTCCTAATTCTGCATAACACACAAAATAGTGAAAAAAAGTTTATTTTTGTCTCCATCTGTACAAGTGTGTACAATAAAAGATGGTTTGGAGAAACTTGGGGATGTACTATACAATAAAAAATAGGTTTTATGTCATTTAAACCCCATCTTTATACTCCATTTACAACATTTCTCTAATTGGGTCCTTAAGGAGGGTTTCTTAGGGTTTGGGGCAATTTTTGGTCTTAACATTTGTTCATAAATAACAGATGTTATAATTATCTCCCAATTACACTAAGGTATTATTAATTATCCTCTACATCATCTCCAAACAAATCAGCTTCCCATGCAAAGGTTCATGAAAGTTCTAAGCATCCAAAGTTGCCCTTCGAACTCCTTTCTTGCATTTTGTGAGGGTCTGAGTCTATTCAAGCCCAAAAATGGTTTCTTGGAGACCTTCCCTACACACTAAAATATAAATCCCCTATATAAACACCCCAATTTTTTTTAATCATTATAATATCTCCCTAAGTGCTAAAAATGCAAAGACCTCCTTCTTTGGTATTAGGCCTAGACTTGTTCCATAGGTCTGTCTACACCTTGGTGGTTGAAACCTCTTTGTTGGCGTTCCAAACCTATGAAATAGATCAAAAACATCATATAAACCTCCATAAATATTATCCAAAACATTATAATGCTTTTCAAATGTTGAAACTTGAAATGACCCCTCATGAGGGCTTAGGCTTATACCTTGTCTAGCTACCCTGCCTACAAACCTTATTGCATAGACCACCTTGTCTAGCTTCCAAACCTATATAAAGGTTTTACATGTTTTAATAGGTGTATCCCATATTATAAAATCATATTTAAAGGTATTTTGACTTATTTTCCACCATTTTAACACATTTTCTAAAAAGTTGTAGGGTTCTTTCAAGGGAAAAGTGACTTGTCTCTGAGATAGAGTAGAGCATGTCACCTTGATTTTTCATCAAAACCAAATATTTTATGGTGTTAATAATGTTGTGGATCAACCAAAAAGGTTGATTACTATATGAAAGCAATTAAATATAGAATTAAATCAAATAGATAAGTAACTAGAATCAGAAATAACAAAGAACAAGAGATACAAGAAACCACCCTGAAAACTTGTATTAAACTCTTTACAGAAGGAATTACAATTGAAGAAACTTCTTTTCTTCCACACCTCTCACAAATGTACAGATCTCTTTCTAGATCTCTTTCCCTCAAGAGTTCTCTCTCACAATTACAATCAATTCCAACAACCTGGATTGATACACATATATTTTACAATACTATTCTACAATAACAGTTGTGTCTCTCTCTATAAGTTATGAAGATCTATCCCTAATATATAACTTTAGAGATTCATGAGCATACAATTACAACCACTAGATGCACCTCCTAATCAAGGGCTCAAAACAATTCTACTTAAAATAAAAACTTAGACTTAATACCAATAGTTTAACTTTCCATGCAAACATTATGTTCTGTCCACAAAAATAACATTCTGGACGCACAGGTGACCGACGTCGGTTCCTGCCAGTCTACCTATGACCAACATCAGCTGATCTACTACCAATGTTGGTAGCCTTTGATCTGTTCCTGACCGTTGTCAGTGATTGTGTGAATCTTGCAACTTGTAACTTGCTCATTTGGTGAAGCTTTTAGCTCCACACCCTAACAATCTCCCACTTGGAGATAAACAGCTGCACCAGTACCTGTACAGCAACATCTTCTAGCTCCTCCATCTTCAAACTCAATCATGAAGACTAACAAAAGTTGAATGAAGATTCAACTTCTCCTTTGTTACTGGCTTGGTTAACATATCAGCAGGGTTCTTATTTGTATGGATCTTCTCCAGCTTCAACTCACCATCCTCCAATACCTGTCTAATGAAGTGGTACCTTAGCTATATATGCTTAGTTCTTGAATGAAAGGCTGAATTCTTAGCCAAATGAATTGCACTCTGACTATCACTGTATAGTCTGCAACTCTCTTGCTCTTTTCCAAGCTCTTCCATAAACCATGTCATCCATATCATCTCTTTGCTAGCCTCAGTGACTGAAATATATTCTGCTTCTGTAGTTGACAAGGCAACAACCTTTTGCAACTTTGATATCCAGCTAACCGCCGTTCCACCAATAGTGAAAACATATCCTGTGGTGCTCCTTCTGCCATCCAAATCACCTGCCATATCTGAATCTACATAACCAGCTAGAGAAGTGTTTGAGCCACCATAGCACAAATGCCTACTGCTGGTCCCTTTCAGATATCTAAGGATCCACTGAACTACTTTTCAGTGTTCCTTTCTTGGATTGGCCATATATTTAATTACAACTCCCACTGCTTGGGCAATATCAGGCCTAGTACAAACCATTGCATACATTAAGCTTCCAACTGTGGAAGCATATGGAACTTTCTTCATGTACTCTACCTCATCATATGAATTAGGACACTATTCTTTACTCAACTTAAAGTGTCTAGCCAAAGGTGTGCTTACCGGTTTTGCATCTTGCATATTGAACCATTTCAACACCTTGTTCACATAATCCTCTTGAGACAAAATCAACCTGTGATTTTTCCTGTCTCTCTTAATATTCATGCCAAGGATTTTCTTTGCTGCTCCCAAATCCTTCATGGCAAATGTGTGAGCTAATTTCACCTTAAGCTCAGAGATATCCTGCATGTGTGATCCTGCAACCAGCATATCATCTACATACAACAACATAATAATATATCTACCATTATCTAATCTCTTAAAATACACACAATGGTCAGATTGACATCTACTATAGCCATGCTCAGTCATAAACCTATCAAATCTTAGATACCATTGTCTAGGAGCTTGCTTGAGGACATACAAGCTTTTCTTCAATCTGCACACTAGCTTCTCCTTACCTTTGACCTTAAATCCTTCCAACTGATCCATATGTATTTCTTCATCCAAATCTCCATGAAGAAACACTATCTTAACATCAAGATACTCAAGATGCAAATCCTCAATAGCAACTAAAGACAATACCGTCCATATATAAGTCATTTTAACAAAAAAAAAAAAAATCTCACCAAAATCAATACCTAGTTTTTATGCAAATTCTTTCACTACCAACTTGGCCTTATATCTCATCTGTCCATTCTCACCTTCCTTCAATATGTAGATCCATCTGTTCTTCAGTGTCTTCTTTCTCACTGGAAACTCAACCAAATCCCATGTTTGGTTCTCTTTCAAGGAATCAATCTCCTCATTCATGCCTAGCTCCCACTGATTCTTGGATTCCACCTGTATTGCTTCAAAAAAACTCTCTGGTTCTCCACCATCAGTTAGTAATAAATAGAATAATGAAGGGGAATATCAAATTGGAGGTTTGCTTACCCTTTTTAACCTCCTGATGGGCATCTAAAACTCATTCACAACACACTGTCCACCCAAATTCTTTGACAGTGACTGACCTCGGTCACTTCCAGGCCTGTAACTGATTGACAT
Source organism: Torreya grandis (assembly GCA_037957365.1). Taxonomy (NCBI): domain Eukaryota; kingdom Viridiplantae; phylum Streptophyta; class Pinopsida; order Cupressales; family Taxaceae; genus Torreya; species Torreya grandis. Next base: position 1,870,945 of record JARHVA010003665.1, read on the forward strand.
CAGTTCTGCCTGATTGACATCTGTCATTGTATGACTGACATCAGTTCCTATATTGCCGATGTTGGTTTCTGCTTGACTGACATCAGTCTCTGTGTTTTCTTGTCTATGATTATTCTTTCTCGTGAGCTTATTTTGGACCTTCACCTCGTCCAATACTCTATTGCTCTGCTCAGATTGATTCAGCTTCTTGAGCTGATCACTATGCATCACTTTTTCATTGAAAACAACATCACGGCTCTTAATTATCTTGTTAGTTCCTAGATTCCAAAACCTGAATCCAAAATCATCAGAGCCATAGCTAATAAATGTGCACCTTATAGACTTAACATCCAGCTTCTTTCTATTTTCCTTATCAACGTGCACAAAGGCTTCACAACCAAAAACTTTGAGAAATGAGAGATCTACCTTTTTACCTGTCCATGCCTCTTCTAGAATTCCACCATCCAGAGCTGTAGAGGGTCCTCTGTTAATTAGGTAAACTGTAGTATCCACAGCTTCTACCCAAAACTCTAAGGGCAAACCAGCATGCAACCTCATACACCTTTCACGCTCCATGATTATTCTGTTCATCCTTTCAGCAACTCCATTTTGCTGAGGTGTCCTTGGAACCATCCTTTGCCTGCGTATTCCATGCATATAAAAATACTAGTTGAGCTTATAGCTGCAGAACTCACCCCCATTGTCAGATCTTAGGCACTTCAATCTCCTACCTATTTCATTCTCAACCATAGCTTTCCAAATCTTAAATGTGTCAAAAACATCAGATTTCTTCTTTATACAATAGATCCATACCTTTCTTATAACATCATCTGTAAAGGAAACATAGTACTATGATCCTCCAATAGAAGTGACCTGAGCCGGTCCCCACACATCTGTGTGAACAAGCTCCAACTTATGCTTCTTTTTTGTTGACCCAGTCTTGAGAAAACTCACTCTCTTCTGTTTCCCAAAAATACAGTGCTCACAAAATTTTAGATCTATGATTTTCAAATCTGAAAGCTTACCTTTTGACTTAAGAATTGTCATTCCCCTCTCACTCATGTGGCCAAGCCTCTGGTGCCACAACTTTGCATCTACATCTAAAGTAGATAATATAGAAGGAGAATTATCAGTAATATAATTACATAAATAGAGAGTACCTACTCTCTTACCTCTGGCCATTACAAGTGCACCCTTGGACACCTTCCAAGATTCAGCGATGAGAGTTATTGTACAACCCTCATCCCCTAACTTTTTTGCAAAAATCAAATTCCTCTTCAGGCTGGGGACATGCATAACATCTCTCAACACCCATGTGTTGCCATTCTGCATCTTCAGTTGCACTTTTCCTTTGCCAACAATTTTACATGGCTCATCATCCCCTAAATAAACTATTCCAAAATCTCCATGGACATAGTCACTAAAATATTCTCTATTAGGGGTTGCATGGAAAGATGCACTAAAATCTAAAACCCAAGATTCTATATTATTATGCAAAGAGAATATAAGAGCATCTTATGCAACAATACCTACAACTTTTGCTTCTTCTTTACTTTCATGCTGATTGTCTTCTTTTGGTTTTGACCAGCAATCTTTGCTTATGTGCCCTATCTTTCCATAGTTCCAGCAGGCTATCCTCCTGCCATTTCTAGATTTGGATCTACCTCTCATCTTTGACTTAGACCTTGATCTCCCTTTCTTGCTCTTCTCTTTTTGCCTTCCCTTGCTCTCAAAATTTAAAGCATTCCCTGATGTTTCCTCTGTGCTTTTCTTGTGAATGTCTTCATTCAAGATTACACTAACAACATTATCTACTTTTAAAATATTTGAAGTAGACGCAGTATTACTAACTGACATTACCAAGCTATGCTAGCTCTCAGGTAAAGAGCATAAGATTAATAGAGCTTTAATTTCATCATCAAACACTATTTTGATTGAATTTAATTGATTTACAATTCCATGAAAATCATTTAGATGATTAGATACAGATCCACCTTCCTGCATTTGCAAATTAAATAACTGCTTCATAAGATATACCTTATTTGAAGCTGAGGGTTTTTCATATAAATTTGCTAAAGTAGTCATTAACTCTACCGTAGACTTTGCCTATGATAAATTAGATATCACAGTGGATTCTAGACTCAATCTTATAGATCCAAGAGCCTTTCTATCAAGAACTTCCCATTCTTCATCATCCATGTCTGTGGGCTTCTTTGAAACTCCACCTAACGGTAAGTATAGATCTTTTTGATACAGATAATCTTCTATCTGCATTCTCCATAATTGGTAATTCTTTCCATTAAACTTCTCCATTCTCAGTTTACTTTCTTCTACCATTACTTCTCCCACTCAAATAGAAATCCCTGTGAGTAACCTGTAATCAATACAAACTAACCAGATCTGAAGCACCTATTAGTCAACCTGTGCTCTGATACCACTTATTGTGGATCAACCAACAAAGTTGATTACTATATGAAAGCAATTAAATACGGAATTAAATCAGATAGATAAGTAACTAGAATCAGAAATAGCAAAGAACAAGAGATACAAGAAACCACCCTGAAAACTTGTATTAAACTCTTTACAGAAGGAATTAAAATTAAAGAAACTTCTTTTCTTCCACACCTCTCACAGATGTACATATCTCTTTCTAGATCTCTTTCCCTCAAGAGTTCTCTCTCATAATTACAATCAATTCCAACAACCTGGATTGATACACATATATTTTACAATACTATTCTACAATAACAGTTGTGTCTCTCTCTATAAGCTATGAAGATCTATCCCTAATATATAACTTTAGAGATTCATGAGCATACAATTACAACCATTATATGCACCTCCTAATCAAGGGCTCAAAACATTTCTACTTAAAATAGAAACTCAGACTCAATACCAATAGTCCAACTTTCCATGCAAACATTCTGTTCTGTCCATGAAAATAGCATTCTAGATGCATAGGTGACTGATGTCGGTCCCTGCCAGTCTGCCTGTGACCGACGTCGACCGATCTACTACCGACACCAATAGCCTCTGATCTGTTCCTGACCGTCATCGGTGACTGTGTGAATCCTGTAACTTGTAACTTGCTCATTTGGTGAAGCTTTTAGCTCCACACCCTAACAAATAAAGTTCCAAAGATGATCCATACTAAAATTTAGATATTAATTCCAAATTTTGACCTTTCAAAAGACCCAAATTCTAAGATTGAAACTTGTTAGGTAGATTGCCTACATGGTTTGAATAATTGACTATGTTTTTATCACTTAGAGCCCCTTTATTTACTTTTACTTGTTTTACAGAGCATTTTAAAAGTATAAAAATCAATCTTGACATGGTTCAAGCTTTATTTTCACCTCTTAGGCAGTCTATGCTCCATCTTGCTCCTTCAAATCCAAAACCCTACCTTGACTGCAACAGTCTTACCTATAGCTTATTTCCGTTCCCTTCAAGCTTGAAATAATATTAAAATTCCTCTTCAAAACACCTTGGAGTCACTTCAAGATTATTACATTCATATGATCCATTTATATCATATTTATAATGCTCAAATGGCACTCACCTAAGCCACTGCCTATCTCAGTCCAGGCAGGCCTATAGGTGGTGATTTGGGATCAATTGAGGTATTCATGATGTTGTTTGGACCTCCCATGGATCCCATAAGGTGGTAAAAGGTGTTTTTTATACCTCCCACTATGAATGATTTCATACTCATCCCAACTCTCAAAGATTGAGTCATTGCTCCTTGACTGAGATAGTTTATCTTGAACCTTGCATGTAGGTTATCTCCATGCCTTGCATGAGTGATCATGATGCCACAAGAATCCTAGTACATATAATAAGGCCTAAAAACATGTTTCATCCTTCCAAAGTTTTTAAGTTCCTTACAACCATGGCTATACTCCAAACTAGTTGACTGTCATCTTTATCCCATTTGTAGGTGTTGATTTTACCCTATGTACAAAGAAGGGGCATGTAAAAGAGGTCTAAAACATATCTTGTGACCTCCCTCTAATGATATCATAGGTTTAGGATATTCCTTATACCATTTGGAGCCATTCACATATGGAATATAGACCTGATTTTCCATTTGGTGAATAAAGGTCACTTTTTGAGCTCAGTCCTGTAGACCAAATTAAGGGAATTCAATGTGTTTAGGAGCCACTTTGAGACCCTTAAAAACATGTCAGTCTTGATTTTTTGACCTTTACCCTTGGCATAATCCTATTATATATTATATGCAAGTAATTAAAATCATTAAAATTCCTTAATACTACTTATAAGCTTGTTTTAGGGTACCAACCAAAACCCCTGGGACCTCTATTTTTCTTTTTTTGAGACTAAAGGCCTGAACACAGTCTCTTGATTTTTTAAAGTGTTTTTCAACTTGATTATGAAAACATTCCCCTTTTAACAAGTCCACCAAGGCAAAATTATATGCCATGACTTCAACTAGGCTTTCCCATCATGTTTCAATGCTCATAATGGTCTCTTCAATTATTTGCCCAGCCACTTGTAGGTGGACAAAACCAAGCTGACAGGGATCAAATCTCTAAGATGTCAAGGAAAGGGTTGAAAGCACTATCCATTATATCTTAATGGTATAAAAATTCTCTCAAACCCTTATCATGAACCTTTAAAGTCTCAAATAAATTAAAACAATCATCAAGGTGCTAGTGACATCATCATATGACCCCTATATGTGTTAATAGACTGTATATGGGTAGTGAAGGGGAGTATGGGCAAGAATGGATTCCAAAAAAATTATAACTTAATAAAACTCTCAAAAATCAAAATTTATGCCAATATAAACTTGAGACAAGCTCCAATAATTGTCCTTTAACATGGAAAAACCACTTGAATATGTGAATGGAGCAGGCCAAGGTATCTTATGACCTTTTGATGCATGTGGAATGGGATTAAAACTCATGAGAGGCAAGGAGAAATGTATGAGAGGTGAAATATTAAGTCAAAAAAAAATTAAAACATGTTGGAGACACTAACACAACTCCTTGAATCCATCACAAAACACAAAAACCCTACAAATTGAAAAGAACTCCTCACAATGCAAACTGATGTACCTTCCAAAAATTTGAGTTGGTTATCTCATAAAAAGCACTTGAAACATAAAACCAATTGTGTAAATCATTAGAGGATGAAGCCAAAAATCTATGGAGTCAATCTTAACAACTAATTTGTATGGACTTGCTTAGAATGAAAGAAACCCTAGAGGATGCATAGATTGATAGACAACTTTGCATAGTCCACTTTGAATGGATAGTTCATGAATCTTATACAACCAATATTCAAGTTCCATATATAAAAATTAATTTCTCCTAGTGTATAATAAACTCCCAAAATCATTTTTTTCTAAAATTGCTTGTGATGACTGTACCAAGCAAGAAACTACAATTCACTGCTTTATGCCAAGAGGGTAAAAGAGAGATAGAATAGTTTTAAGAAAGAAATGGAAGTTTAAGATCATTCCAAATGTGGAGATAAAAATGGGTGAGGTGAAGAGTCAAATTTACATGTTTTCCAAGTGGCACACTTTCTTAAGAGGCTGTACAAGTGCCACTTTCTCCTTTTTGGCTAATAAAACTACCCTTTATTTGAACCACCTACCATATTTTTAGTCTTTTCAGTTACTTAGAACTTTTAGTGACACATGGGGTGTGACATCACCTATTTACATTTGCACATTTCCCAATAAACTTGTACAAAACAATAAATACACCTATTTGACCCCCTAAAATGACTCAAAATGATAAGTAGACCTAAAGAACTAATGACCAAAGTTATTATAACATAAAATGACATCAATTTACCTATGAAACACCTTATGGAAATATATTATACCAAATTATATGCCTTAAAATGGATTTTTTTACTAGGGGTGCCCTATTTTGACCTAAATGTCAAAATTGGTCAATAATAGGTTTTAGAAAGCATAGGTTTGTTTAGAAACCAACCAGGGAAGTGATTATCAATAACCATGGAGCCTTATTTTTTACCCTATCTTACCCTCCTTTTTGAGTTTTTTTATTAATATTTACCCACTCTAGATTAGAAACTAGCCACCCATCCAACTCACGTAGAGATTCACTCTGTTAGAAGGCCACACCTCCATCCAAAAAACTTTGTCAATATTATGCATGTCATACCCCTATTTCATCAATAGGTTGAAATAAATTTCATACCTACAACTCATGTCTTGGATTGGAGTTTACCTCCATTTATATTATAAAATGTTAGAGGCTACCTCATTTGATTATGGTGTGTACAAAACCTGCACCAATAGTATTTTCTTTCCCCATAAAATATTAGTTTAGAATTTGTCTTAGGTGAGCATCAAAGAATAACCCAACCTACTCAAAATGTTTATCCCCAACATATGTCACCCATAGTCCGAGGTTGTCCCAATCTTATAAGCTTAGTTGGAGAGATCCTAAAGAACCCTCTCCAAGGGTACAAATTAAGCTTATAACACTTTCAAACATGGACAAGAGTGGATTTCCCCTTCAAGGTATCTCATAAGAGATACCTTTCAAATAGGTACAAGAGTGGATTTCTATTTCAAGGAATAAGTGAATTTTTCCTTTACACAGAAGGCACTAATAGGTGATAATTTAAAGGCCTTTGTAATACCTTCAAGGTATCTCTTAGGAGATACCTTTCAAACATGCACAATAGTAGATTTCCCCTAGATAGGCACAATAGTGGATTTCTCCTTCAAGGAACAAGTGGAATTTCCTTTACACAGAAGGCACTAATGGGTGATATTTTGAAGGCCCTTATAATACCTTTAATGTATCTCCTAGTAGATACATTATAAACATGTAAAAGAGAATATTTCCCCTTCAAGGTATCTCCTATGAGATACATTTCTAATAGGGACAAGAGTGTATTTTTTCTTCAAAGAACAAGTACAATTTTCCTTTACATGGAAGGCACTACTTGGTGATATTTTTAAGGCCCTTGTAATACCTTCAAGGTATCTCTTAGGAGATACCTTTTTAAACATACATAAGTGTGGATTTATCCTTCAAGGTATCTCCTATGAAATACCTTTCAAATAGGTACAAGATTGGATTTTTCCTTCAAAGAACAAGTGGAATTTTCCTTTACATAAAAGACATTACTGGGTGATAATTTAAAGGCCTTTGTAATACCTTCAAGGTGTCTCTTAGGAGATGCCTTTCAAACATGCACAAAGAATGGATTTCCCCTTCAAATTATCTCTTAGGAGATACCTTTTAGATAGGCTCAAGAATGGATTTCTCCTTCAAGAAACAAGTGGAATTTCCTTTACATAAAAGACACTACTAGGTGATATTTTGAAGGCCCCTATAATAACTTCAATGTATCTCCTAGGAGATACGTTTCAAACATACACCATAGTAGATTTCCCCTTCAAATTATTTCCTAGGAGATACATTTCAAATAGGGACAAGATTGGATTTTTTCTTCAAGGAATAAGTACAATTTTCGTTTACATGGAAGGCACTACTAGGTGATATTATAAGGCCCTTGTAATACCTTCAAGGTATCTCCTAGGAGATACCTTTCAAACATGCATAAGAGTGGATTTACCCTTCAAGGTATCTCATAGGAGATACCTTTCAAATAGGTACAAGAGTGGATTTCTCCTTCAAAGAACAAGTGGAATTTTCCTTTACATGGAAGGCACTATTGGGTGATAATTTTAAGGCCTTTATAATACCTTCAAGGTATCTCTTAAGAGATAAATTTTAAACATGCACAAGAGTGGATTTACCCTTCAATGTATCTCCTAGGAGATACATTTCAAATAGGCACAAGAGTGGATTTTTCCTTCAAGGAACAAGTGGAATTTATATTTAAACTGAAGGCACTACCAGGTGATATTTTGAAGGCCCCTATAACACATTCACTGTATCTCCTAGAAGATACCTTTTAAACATGGCCAATAGTGTATTTCCCCTTCAAGGTATCTCCTAGGAGATACATTTGAAATAAGGACAAGAGTGGATTTCTCCTTCAAGGAATAAGTGTAATTTTACTTTACATGGAAGGCACTACTTGGTGATATTTTGAAGTCCCTTGTAATATATTCAAGGTATCTCATAGGAGATACCTTTCAACCATTCAAAAGAGTGGATTTCCCCTTCAAGGTATCTCCTAGGAGATACCTTTCAAATAGCGACAAGAGTGGATTTATCTCATCAAAGAACAAGTGGAATTTTCCTTTACATGGAAGACACTATTGGGTGATATTTTGAAGGCCACTATAGTACCTTCAATGTACCTCATATGAGATACCTTTCAAACATGGATAAGAGTGGATTCATTTAATTTCTCATGGTCTAAATGTTTCAAATATAGACTTAACCTAAGTCTCTATCCTAAGGTTTTGATTCTATTCATCAACATAATGGAACCTTAAGCTAAAGAATTATGGTACATCTCATATTGTTTGATGGGTTCCCTTTTATTTTGGTCTAAACTTAGCATAGATACTTTATTCCCAAGTTTATTTCATGTTTATTAACATAAAATAAAACCTTAGACTAAAGTATTTAACCTAAGTTCTGTACATGGTCCCATTCTAACTTAAAATTCATGTACCTTTTTAGGATCAACAACTCGTACCCAATCAGGGAAAGATGATCAAATGGAGTGAGATCACTATGGACTATCTGATGGAACCTCTGAGTAAGCACGTAGCTTCCACATGGCACAAATATTCTCACTACAAGATTAATAGAGACATAAAACTCAGAAAGCCCATGGGATTGACAAGTGGGAGAACCATGAGGCCTGATACAATGGACAACCAATGGCATGTGACTCATAGGATTAGGATCAATAAATCATGTTGATTAGAGAAAAAAGATCCAATAGAGTGAGACTAATTAGGGTTTTCAAATATCAAATGGATAAAGTTCCATGAAAATGCCCAAATGAATGCCATAAAGAAAGGCAAAGGTATAAATTCCAAGGACCAAATAAAATCCAAGGCACTAATTCACTCAAGTGAAAAATCCATCCCCATTAAATCTTGAAAGGACTTGCATAAAAACCTTAACATTTATAGAAGCCGTAATTTGATTACAATCAAGCTTGAGAGAGTTAATTACTATTTAAATGAGTACAAGCTAACCTAGAGGTAACTTTTTGATCACTAGTGAGAAATTTATAAACTCACAATCATGGCAGCTCAAAATCATCACAGGGAGGACACAGAGCACTACTTAACCATGAACTCGGAAGGAAGGGTCTTGAAGGACACAATATTTGATGTTGTAGTATTGAACACTAGAGACAATAATTGGTCTAAAATATTTTGGACAATTGAAGAAATACAACCCATAATGAAGGAGGATGAGAAGATTTTAGACTTCAGGATAAGATATTATGACCTGGTTGTAGCATAGATGATGAGCCTTCACCATGCTATAGCAAAACTAGAGGTATTACACTGTATATATGTCCTCCCTAGTTTTAAAGAGTGTAAAATTGAAAAGGGAATGTTGATCCATGAATGTATTAAAAAATGCATTGCTTATGTGTCTTCCATCACTTTTGAGAGCTATTATAAGTTATCCAAGCCTTGAGTAGATGTACCCACACTCAATGAATGGGCTAATCAACATGATCTCAAAACCATCCTTGCCTCATGGTTATCCTCTGGGAACTAGGTGTTTTTAACCTTAGTGGAAACATTCCCATCAACTAATTTTGACCTAGAATTAGAATGATAATAACCTTGATGAACAGGCTATGTGGAAACCCCACTACCATTTGCATTGATAGCATCTAGTTATGCCTAGTATACTTTATGATTGAGAAAGAGCTCACGCCTCCCATTAGTGAGGTGATTAGCATGTGCTTGTGCTGGCAAATCTTTGCAGTCAAGAAGGGGTCTAGGAAAAACTTCTATATGATGTTTTATCTCTTATATGCCATAATTTACATAATTAAGATTTGCAATTTTAGGGGATGGTCACCTAAAAAGACACAAACAATGTCTCAATTCTATTTAAAGTTACATATCTTCAAATATAAGGATCATATTTAGTTTATCTATGATTGCATCTACCCTACCTTGTCTGAGGCTATAGTAGGAAGCCCAATGCCAAGACTCAACCCATTATCAAAAAATTCCATTCAATCCATAGAAGACATCTAGTTTTATATAGACTACACAGTCATCAAGATTAAAGGAATACAATGCACCCCACTTATATTTCCAATTCATGTCATAGATAAATTGTCTAAGCAGGAAGTTGCATTCCAAATATGCAATGGTATAGATGGGCTTTATAGAAGTAAAAGGAAAAGATTGATACATCTTCTACCCTTGGTGATGGGAAAAACTATCTTTCAATATTGTGACAACATGGAACATGCTGCTAGGTAGAGGACATATTTCAATTTACAACATGATGAATTAAGACAGTGGGATCCTAGTGATAGGGATAGGATTCATCTAAAGGCCAAACAAATAAATCTAACATGTGAACATTGGCCAAGAGTCTACGACTCAATGTATACTAAGAATGCATCCTTCACAATAGCATTGGAAAGGTTGAAAAAACATAGCATCAAGCTAGATTTTAGATTGATGAGAATCCAATAAGTGAAATATGGAAAATGGGACCTTTGTAATATCATCTACTACCTAGACCATCATCTAGGCCTCTTCCAAAATAATCATAAGTATAATTAAATTAGTCAGAGGCATAAATCACTCAAGGACAATGAAAAGAGAGGCTTGAATAAAGAATCAATGAAGGGGAATCATCTTCTTCCCAACCTAAAAATTTAAAGTCTTTTATTGAATACATTGACATGACTGTATTACATCTTGTGGAAATAGTGGAAGAGGTCTTGGAAGCACTGACAAGTGCTTATGGATCAGATGAATAGGAGGTGAAAGAAGAGGAACCTCAAGTGAATTAAGAAGAACCTCAACTCCAATTTGAGGAAATAGGAAAGGGAAAGGGTAAGGATATATCTTTGGACTTAGTTTGAGCTGTTCACCCTCAAAAGAGAAATATTGAGCTAGCCTTGGTCCCTGCAGGAACCAAGAAGCTTAAGATAACCTTCACTCATCCTTTGAGTGAGGTTAATTTTTTCAATGATAAGAATCCAATTCAAGGTCCAACCATTCCCTAATGGTTTGTATATGGAAATTTATAAAAGATCCCAAATCTACAATATCAATGGGCCATCACAAAATCTATCAACATCATAGTTCATGAAGAACTTAAGCCATGGATAGTGGCTCTACAAAAGGAAGAGAAGGAAAAATAAATGGTTTTTCTTAGATCTTCAGGTAACACCCAAATGAAAATCCTAGAGCCTCTAAAAATAACACACTCTTCAGTAAGTGTCCAATTTGATCCAACCACTCCTACATTGGAAAGAATAACAACAAAGAAAGATATGGTGGGTGGAGAGTAATTCACTTTTTAGAGGGTAGACCCATTTTTTGGCTTGACTCTAGTTGGGAGCCAAAGACCAGGTGAGGAACCCATACATGAGGAGGATATACTTGGGTTAGCTGAAGCCCAATTAGCCCAATAACAAATTGGCATCAAAGGCCTACAATAATTAATAAATAACCTATATAAGGAGAAGGAGGATTTGGAGAAGCATGTAATTTTATCAGTTTCTGATGTAATGATTGACAAGTTTGAAGGATCATTTTAGGACATGTTTAAATCTTTAAAATAAATAAAACTAAGACATAAAGCACTAAACCAATAGGATGCAGTAGCCAAGGGCTTAATCATCTAATGGTAGAGTTCCAAGGATAAGATGAAAGAGTTGATTAACATCTTGATAGGAGATAAAGTCCCTAGTTTCAAGACTATCAATATTGCTCATCTCAACACCATCCTAGAGTTGATTTTAGATAAAATCATTAGTTTGAGCACATGTTCCAAGTGCTTAGAGAGACTCTTCAAAGATTATAAATAACTACTTGATAGAATTTAATGATTCTTGAGGACTATGAGTGTTGGACCTATAAAACTCACCTCCATAGGAATCATAATGGATGATGAGTTCAAACATAGGACCACTTTCATCATGAAAGAGGTAAGGAGAAAAAGCCAAGGCAGTTCTAGAGGTGACATCAGTAGGATCATGTTATGTTCTTAACTACAAAAATAAATATAGTTGAGGCAAGAAGCATTAAGGAGGCTTTAGAGAGAAATGATAGGGACATAGACAATTTGGTAGAATAAGAAGATGAGATCCTCCTTGAGCTAGCTATCAATTTGAATTTGGTTGATGAATAGCATCAAAGGGAAATGAGGATTCCACTTCAATAGAACCAAGGGTCCTCATCAACACAGGGTCCACCAAGTAGTTAAGAATATTCTCTTTTATGGGAACATTATAAATTTTAGAAGTGAAAAGTTAATTTTTTCAATGATGAGAATCCAATTCATGGTCCAACCATTCCTAAATGGTTCATATATGGAAAGTTACAAAAGATACCAACTCTGTGCCATCAATGGGCCATCACAAAATATATCAACATCATAGTTCATGAGGAGCTTAAGCCCTAGATAGTGGCTCTACAAAAAGAAGAGAAGGAAAGATAAATGGCTAATCTTTGATCTTCAAGTAGAACCCAAATGAAAATCCCAAAGCCTCAAAAAATAACACATCTTCAGTAAGTGTCCAATTTGATCTAACCACTACTGGATTGGAAAGAGTAAAAATAAATAAAACTATGGTGGGTGGAGAAGAATTCACTTTGCAGAGAGTAGAGACATTTGTTGGCTTGAATCTTATTGGGAGCCAAAGACAAAGTGAGGACCACATCTATGAGGAGGATATACTTGGGTTAGCTAAAGCCCAATCATCCCAATTACAAACTAGCATCAAAGTCCTACAACAATGAATACAAAACCTATAGAAGGAGAAGGAGGATTTGGAAAAGCAGGCAGTTTTATCAGTTCCTAATACAATGATTGACAAGTTTGAGGGATCGTTTTAGGACATGTTTGACTCTCTAAAGTCAATACAGCTAAGATAGAGATAATTGAACCAATATGATGTAGTAGCCAAGGGCTGAATCACCCAATGGTATATTTCCAAGGATAAGATGAAAGAGTTGATTAACATCTTGATAGGAGATAAAGTCCCTGGTTTCAAGACTATCAATATTGCTCATCTCAACACCATCCTAGGGTTGATTTTAGATATAATCAATAGTTTAAGCACATGGTCCAAGTGCTTAGAGAGACTCCTCAAAGATGATAAAAAAACTACTTGATAGGATTGAATGATACCTGGGGACTATGATTGTTGGACCTACAAAACTCAGCTCCATGGGCATCATAGTGGATGATGAGTTCAAACATGAGACCACTTTCATCATGAAAGAGGTAAGGATCAAAATAAAAGGTAGTTTTGAAGGTGAAAATAGAAGGATCATGGATATGATCCTAACTATAGAAATAAAGATAGCTGAGGCAAGAAGCATTAAGAAGGCTTTAGAGAGAAATAATAGGGACCTAGACGATTTGGCAGAACAAGAAGATGAGCTCCTCCTTGAGCTAGCTATCAATTTGAAGTTGGTTGATGAATAGTATCAAAGAGAAATGAGGATTCTACTTCAACAGAACCAAGGATCCTCATCAGCATAAGGTCCACCAATTAGTTAAGAATATTCTCTTTTATGAGAACATTGTAAATTTTAGAAGTGGAATATTCTTTTGTAAAGGTAGATGCTCTTTGTAATCGCATTGCCTAAAGGTCAGTATTTTTAGAAAGTTTAGTGTACTTTTAGAAAATTTGTAAAAATGATATTTTTTTCATTAAGTTTTGTACACTTGTAAGTTGATACAACTGACTGACATGCTTCCTTTAAATCTTTAAAATGATCATTGTGATTTTAAAGAGGGGGGAGTTTTAAAGCTATAAAACTAGTGTAAACTTTGAAGAAATTAATACAAGTAGATAATTCTAAGAATATTATATAAAACTGATAAAAACTATTTTATACATCCAATCAACACCATTTTATTTCGGGTTTTCATAGCACACATTCACATACATAAAAAAAACACTAACAAACTTACATGCACAAAAACTAAGAAACCAAAAGAAAGTTTACACATAAAATCTATTTGATTATTTTCACAATAAAGAAAATAATTATAATTTATAAATAATAATTATATGTTTTCATTAATCTATTCACATATCATTCAATTACATACAAAACAATCAAAATACCAAATAATTAGCATACTAGCTTGTATAGATATACTAGATCTTGAAAACATAGAGATTGTATTTCCACACATAAAATCTGAATTTTAGATCTAGTTTAACATTTTTATAGTCAAGATTAAAAATGTGATTATGTTTTAATTTTAATTTTAATTGAATTAAAAATAAAAATAAATAAAAACATCCATTGTAGTGCACGTAGGTGAAAGTTTACATTCTCATAAACAAAGGAAAAGTTAAAAACTAGCAGCTCCATTGTTAGTTGAATTTTCAGTATTAACTTGTATCTCATTTATAAAATATCAATAAAATAATAAAAATTAGATTAGATTTTATTTATTTTATTTCCAAGTACTTTTATTTTAGTAATAAGTGTAGTTTTTTTTTCAATTTTCAAAGCCTTATAAAAAACTCAAAACAAGCACAACTCAAAAATCTTATCCAAACAAAATCAAGTCTAACATTTGATTTCAACCTTTCAAAATAAAAATTGATTTTTTTATAAACCAAATTGAAACAAGAAAACACACTTAAAAATCCTAACAAGGTTACCTCACTCTTGGATGATTATTCTTGAAAAAGCTAATCTCCATAGAGTAGGATATTTACCTAGAGTACATGTTCTCATGCCAATAAACAACATGCAGTGTGACATTAACTCAAAACTTAGAATAGAAATTTTCCATTCTGCTCCATCCAAAACATTATCATTGAAAATCTTAAAATTATTTACAAGTAAAAATACTCATTGAAAATCTTAAAATTATTTACAAGTAAAAATACCCAATAGAATCCTCATTAGTGAGACCCATTTGCATCATAGCACACCAAGACTACAACCTCCATACATCTAGATCTGAGCCTCCCCCTTTCTATTCTTTATCCTCGAGTCTAGCCTCATCATATCTAATTTTAACCTTTTCAATTTTTATAAGCCTATTAATCATAAATAACTTTTTTACCTTGTCCTTATGCATTCTAAGGGCTATTATAAACTCCATATCTTCCTAGTTCACTGGTTCAAATGAGTAGTATCATGTAGGTGAGTTTTTTGGTATCATCATGAGCACCCTCTTCCATCTGTTACTCAAGACCTTGCTCTTATACCTCAACCTAACCAAATAGATATTCCATCCCTTCCCATTCAAATCCCTCATTTTCATCATCCTAACGAACTGAATCATTATACCACTCATCCCATTATCTTTACAATGGTTATCTTGTCTAGGCCTCAATAAGTCGTGTACACAAAGTATAAGTATATTCATTATACTAGTACTAATGAACATAAAATTTTCATTATATTAGTATTAAATCAACTAAGATACTAAATATATTTCATTATCTCAGCCATTTCATTATCTTGACCATTAAAACTACCTTGAAACTAAATATATATAGTAAAAAATACATTACATAGATTAAATACCTTACAAGAAGCACCTAAAAAAAAATGACTATGAAAAATGGGGTCAATGCTTCCACCGCTAATTCCATAGTTCACCTAAGTTCAATCAATAAAATAATGTTTTTCAGCCTTCAAAAGGGAGAGAGAAAAACTAAGAGAAAATAATGGAAAGAGAAAAAGATAAACTTAACCCTAATTTCAAAGCGTGCATGAATTTTTAATTTTATAATAATTTAAAAGTTTATAAAAGTAAAATTATCATCATGGAACTTTGGAAATAATGGTAATGATTTAGAAATAATAGGCTCTTGCATAATAAGTGGAGTTTCATCACATTTTTTGAAGATGTAACATAATCAAATTATCTTTAAATATGTATTACTAAGATACTAAATATATTTCATTATCTTGACCATTTCATTATCTTAGCCATTAAAGCTACTGAGATACTAAATATACAATAAAATAATACATTACATAGATTAAATACCTGACAAGAAACACCTACAGAAATGACAATGAAACCAAAGGAGTTGCACTTTTGATGTAGAGATTCAATGTGCTAATGATTTAGAAATAACAGGCTCTTGCATAATAAGTGGAGTTTCATCCACATTTTATGAAGATGCAACATAATAAAATTATCTAATAGAGATTTGACTCCTTAATTTTTAACCTCCCCAGGAATACCTTTGAGATAATTTAATTCACCAACTGAAATACCTATGAAGCGGAGTTGCCTTTCTTGAACTTACAAACTAATATTTGGACATGAATT